>CM055121.1:292184959-292578209 GCA_029206835.1 Rana muscosa
CTTGCAAACGCAAGAAGACAACAGGAAGTGAGAGGAAATCTACCCCTAGGAAGGAAAATTCTCTCCTGTAAGAATTAATATGGGAGAAAGGGGTCTCATCTGTACTGATGCTTTATCAGCAATCCTTGTTTCAAGAAAAACACCACATTTCAAAAACAGTTGTCATTGGGACGGAAAGTGAGGTGAAATGTTCTGAACAGGGGCACAGACAGCAAAACAAATGTTACAGGGGTGATAACCCTTACCTATGTTTTCCAAAAAGTTTAAAAATAGATTTTTGGGCTGGAGCTACACTTAAACAATGTACCTGTTCAAAATTACAAACAGATTCTACATAAGAACAAACCTACAGTCCCTGTCTTGTATGCACTGCCTGTATACAGCTGTTCAGAGTATATAGGGCCTTTTTTATTTTATGTGCGGGGTTCCCCTTAATATCCATACAAGACCCAAAGGGGCTGGTAATGGGCTGGGGTAGGGGGGGGGGGGGGTCATGGGGTAGCTATGCCATTTTTCTTAAAGATTTTCATCCATATTACCGGGACCAGACATTACATTAAAGCCGCAAGCAGTTTTAAATGGCTTTTTTTTCCTTTAGAAGTGTCATTTTGTGCAGGGACAGTTCTAAACACGGGAAACACGTGGCACTTCACAGGCATACTTTAGACACCCCCCAGGTACGATATTTAAAGGAATATTTGACTTTTTTTTTTTCACTTAATGCATCATTAAAATGACTGCTCCCGAAAAACGACCGTTTTTAAAACTTCTTTTTGCATTGATACATGTCCCCTGGTGCAGAACCCGGGTTCCCAAACCCTTTTTAGGACAATAACATGCATAATAGTTGTTATAATTAGCACTTTAGAATTCGAACGTTCGCATCCATTGTATTTAATAGGGTTCTAATGTTCGTACGAACTTTCGGTCCGTTCGCGGGTTCTGGTGCGAACCGAACCCGGGGGTGTTCGGCTCATCACTAATCACCACAATGGATTTGAAATGAAACAAACAAGATGTGCTTTACCTGCAGACTTTCAGCTTTAATTTGAGGGGATTTACATCCAAATCAGGTGAACGGTGTAGGAATTACAACAGTTTGTATATGTGCCTCCCACTTTTTAAGGGACCAAAAGTAATGGGACAGACTAACAATCATAAATCAAACTTTCACTTTTTAATATTTAGTTGCAAATCCTTTGCAGTCAATTACAGCCTGAAGTGTGGAACGCGATGACATCACCAGACGCTGGGTTTCATCCCTGGTGATGCTCTGCCAGGCCTCTACTGCAACTGTCTTCAGTTCCTGCTTGTTCTTGGGGCATTTTCCCATCGGTTTTGTCTTCAGCAAGTGAAATGCATGCTCAATCGGATTCAGGTCAGGTGATTGACTTGGCCATTGCATAACATTCCACTTCTTTCCCTTAAAAAACTCTTTGGTTGCTTTCGCAGTATTCTTCGGGTCATTGTCTATCTGCACTGTGAAGCGCCGTCCAATGAGTTCTGAAGCATTTGGCTGAATATGAGCCGATAATAATATTGCCCGAAACACTTCAGAATTCATCCTGCTGCATTTGTCAGCAGTCACATCATCAATAAATACAAGAGAACCAGTTCCATTGGCAGCCATACATGCCCACGCCATGACACTACCACCACCATGCTTCACAGATGAGGTGGTATGCTTTGGATCATGAGCAGTTCCTTTCCTTCTCCATACTCTTCTCTTCCCATCACTCTGGTACAAGTTGATCTCGGTCTCATCTGTCCATAGGATGTTGTTCCAGAACTGTGAAGGCTTTTTTAGATGTCGTTTGGTAAACTCTAATCTGGCCTTCCTGTTTTTGAGGCTCACCAATGGTTTCCATCTTGTGGTGAACCCCCTGTATTCACTCTGGTGAAGTCTTCTCTTGATTGTTGACTTTGACACACATACACCTACCTCCTGGAGAGTGTTCTTCATCTGACACACATACACCTACCTCCTGGAGAGTGTTCTTCATCTGACACACATACACCTACCTCCTGGAGAGTGTTCTTCATCTGACACACATACACCTACCTCCCGGAGAGTGTTCTTCATCTGACACACACACACCTACCTCCTGGAGAGTGTTCTTCATCTGACACACATACACCTACCTCCTGGAGAGTGTTCTTCATCTGACACACATACACCTACCTCCTGGAGAGTGTTCTTCATCTGACCCACATACACCTACCTCCTGGAGAGTGTTCTTCATCTGACACACATACACCTACCTCCTGGAGAGTGTTCTTCATCTGACACACATACACCTACCTCCTGGAGAGTGTTCTTCATCTGACACACACACACCTACCTCCTGGAGAGTGTTCTTCATCTGGCCAACTGTTGTGAAGGGTGTTTTCTTCACCAGGGAAAGAATTCTTCGCTCATCCACCACAGTTGTTTTCCGTGATCTTCCGGGTCTTTTGGTGTTGCTGAGCTCACCGGTGCGTTCTTTCTTTTTAAGGATGTTCCAAACAGTTGAATTGGCCACACCTAATGTTTCTGCTATCTCTCTGATGGGTTTGTTTTGTTTTTTCAGCCTAATGATGGCTTGCTTCACTGATAGTGACAACTCTTTGGATCTCATATTGAGATTTGACAGCGACATATTCCAAATGCAAATAGCACACTTGAAATTAACTCTGGACCTTTTATCTGCTCCTTGTAAATGGGATAATGAGGGAATAACACACACCTGGCCATGGAACAGCTAAGCAGCCAATTGTCCCATTACTTTTGGTCCCTTAAAAAGTGGGAGGCACATATACAAACTGTTGTAATTCCTACACCGGTCACCTGATTTGGATGTAAATACCTCAAATTAAAGCACATCTTGTTTGTTTAATTTCAAATCCATTGTGGTGGTGTATAGAGCCAAAAAGATTAGAATTGTGCCGATGTCCCAATATTTATGGACCGGACTGTATAATTTAATAGTTAGTTATTGTTTCAGATTTATGAATTTTCAGGTTTTTGAATCGTTCATTCTTATTTTCGGATTTTCATTTTGTAATTTTCGGATTTGTGGAATTTCGGAATTACGAATTTACGAAATTTGGAATTATCGAATATTCTGAAAAATTTGTTAAACGAGTTTTCGTTAATTCGGATACTTCCCAATTAACGAATTTGTCGAGATTCGATAAAAAACGGATTCGGAACAAAACAAATTGCACGTGTCTACTGCACACACCTATGGTGGGGGTATATTTGCATGTAGCCCTCCCTAGGTGATACCCATATGTGATGCTAAGCCTCCATGATTGACAGAACTGATATCTAAAAAAAAATAAAAGAGGCGGAGCCAGGGAAAGTCAGACGGGGGGGGGGGGAGTGGGCGTCCTCCAGCCAGGAAATGAGGCGGGGCTCGATCTGATTGCTGCAGATTCTAACGCACATGGTGAGAAGCTCACAGTGTGCAGTGAAATCAGAGGAAGCCGTTTCAGTCCAGGAGAGGAGCCGGTAAAACTGTGCAGGACTGAAGGGAAGGCCGGCGGTCCATTGGTTGGAGGATTATACCACGACCCCAGAGGGGATCCGGCTGAGCTAATCACGGACACCTTCGTTTATATAATTCAGCATTCCGGAGTCTACGGGTGACTTAATCGGGAAATAGAAGTACGTTCGATCTGGTAGAATATTCTCAGTAAAGCTCTCTGGGGACAACAAGGGAAAGGTCAATGGCCACATTTTCTAACTTGCTTGATTAGTCTGGATATATTTATAGGATTTGAGGCGTTTTAACGGCGCCCCCCAGGATAGGCAGGAAGTGATCTACATGGAAGACCGCAACCAAAATCTAAATCGCCGTAGAAGATGAAGATTTAGTAGAACATTCAGAAAAAAAAAAAGAAAAATATCCGGACCGTCCGTTTGATGGCTTTTTTTTTTGAAAGCCGCGAAAATCTAAGCGGCGCGCCGTTGCGATATACAACCGCTGCGATATACAACCGCCACACTACACAAAACCGTCTTTAATGTACGGATTAAAGAAATGATTTGTGAGAAGTCCACTGTTCCCCCCGGCCCACTCTGCGGACAGTCACTATTGGCCAGTCCGGCGACAATTCCACGCTCATTATATTCATCGAATCCCCCCGGGGAGACTCGGAGAATGACAGAAGAGAAATGATTTATGTTTAATCTTCATCGCTGGCGGGGGGTCCATGGAGGGGGCAAAAGATTATCTGCACTGAGTCCGTCTGACGCAGCGGGATTATTAAGAACAGAAAATAACAGATACAATTCATAACACGCAGGCAAGTCCGCGCCGGTCCCTGAGATATAATGCAGAAAGCGTGCCGAGGAAGAGGGGGATGGGCAAAGGTTTTCTCTGATGGAAGGAGAGCTCTGGGATCGACTTGCTGAAATTTTATGAACCGAGTTCGATCCTCGCCTCAGAGGCCATTTTACATGATTTGACCATGGAAGGATTTTCCAGCACGCCGGGTTAAAAATCATTTCAATGGCACGTACTATGGCACCTTGGTATTCCCTACAAGATCAGATCACCAGTGATGCAGTGTATCTGGGACAGATATTTGTTTTTTTATGGTAAGAAGGAGAGGCTGTCTTTTTTTGGAAATGAAAAATAGGACTTGGTTTGGTCTTGACGTTTTTATACTGTCAATACCAAACCAAGACAAGGGTAGAATAAGATCACAACAAGACCAGACCAGGACCAGACTAGACCAGACCAAGACTAGACCAAGACCAAACTAAACCAAGACCAAGACCAAACTAAACCAAACCCAGACCAAGACTAGACCAGACTAAATCAAGGGCAGACCAAGACCAGACTAAACCAAGATCAGACCACGACCAGACTAAACCAAAACCAAACTAGACTAAGACCAGACTAGACCAGACCATGACTAGACCAAAACCAGACCAGACCAGACCAAGACCAGTCAAAAATCAGACTAGACCAAAACCAAACAAAACCAAGACCAAACTAAACCAAACCCAGATCAAGACTATACCAAGACTAGACCAGACCAAGACTAGACCAGACTAAATCAAGAGCAGACCAAGACCAGACTAAACCAAGATCAGACCAAGACCAGATTAAACCAAGACCAAACTAGACTAAGACCAGACTAAGACTAGACCAAAACCAGACCAGACCAAGACTAGTCCAGGATCAGACTAGACCAAGACCAGACTAGACCAAGCCAGACCAAGACCAGTCCAAGACCAGTCCAAGACCAGACAAGACCACGATCAGAGATAGACCAGACTAAATCACACCCAGAACAAGGCCAGACTAGACCAAGACCAGACTAAACCAAGAGTAGACCAAGACTAGACCAAACTAGAACAAGATCAGGCCAAGACCAAACTAGACCCAGACCAGGACCAAACTAAGCCAAACCCAGAACAAGACCAGATCAAGACCAGACTAGACCATACCAAGACTAGACCAGACTAAATCAAGAGCAGACTAAGACCAAACTAGACCAAGACCAGACTAGGCCAAGACCAGACTATACCAGACCAAGACTAGACCAAAAGCAGTCCAAAACCAGACTAGACCCAGACCAAGACCAAGACCAGGCTAGACCAAGACCAGACCCAGTCCAAGACCAGACAAGACCATGATCAAACCAAGACCAGACTAAACCAAACCCAGACCAAGGCCAGACCAGACTAAATAAAGAGCAGACCAAGACAAGAACCAGACTAATACTTGTATGACTGTAAAAATACCGTCATCCAAGTATTAAACTGCTAAAATTCTTAATTTTATTGATGTGCTTATGCCTAAAATCTGATAAGATGATGTACTTATATTGAACTAACAACAACTTCACCTACAACTCATCAACTATATGGTCCCATATATTGTCCCTCTATTATACTAAATATAATTAAAAGAATCCACATATATATATAAACTGTGATGGGAAAATGATGTGTTTCAGGGACCAAATGTCCTCTTTATCAGGAGTAGGTAAGTTGAAGAATTGGACATTTGGTTCATGAAAGACATTTGTTCTGGTTTAGACTTCATCACATCTCCATCACAGTTTATATATGTGGACCTTTGAAAAGGATTCAAGTAATGCTGGAGAGCTCAACTACCTCACAGTCTCTTCTATTTTGGGGAGAATGTATTGTGAGATCCCTGTGCTGAGTTTCTGGGGTTGCACATATCCTGTGCCCATTATGGGGCCTTCCAAGATCCTCGCACTAAGGTACCAGGTGTTAAACATCTGCTGTGCCCATTATGAGTGGTTCCCACCATCCCTGTGCTAAGTTCCAAGGTCTGTACACCTGCTGTACCCATTATGAGCGGTCTCTACACCTGTTGTACCCATTATAGGGTTTTCCACCGATCCTGTGCTGAGTTCCTAGATCAACACACCTGCTGTACCCATTATGAGGAGTTCCCACTATCCCTGCACTAGGGTTCCAGGTCTACACACTAGCTCACTTGCTGTGCCCATTATGAGAGGCCTCCACTATTCGTGTGCTGAGTTCCTGGGTCTACATACCTGCTGCACCCACTATGAGGGGCTCCCACCATCCCTGTGATGAGTTCCCGGGTCTTTACATCTGTTGTGGCTATTATGAGGGGTTTCCACCATTCTCGTGCTAGGTTCCCGGGTCTGTACATCTATTGTGCACATTATGAGGGGTTCCCACCCACTGCTGGATTTTAAGTTCCAACTTTACCAGGAGGAGCTGGAACACAAAAAAAGATCCAAGAACACAGAGATCACATGAAGCTTTAGTCATTTTCTGGAACAAAATAATCGGCTTCATGGTCTTCTTTCCCATTAATAACATTGATAACAAATCAATTTTTATTGCCCCCTCTGACTCCAAGTGACAAAGAAACACAGAAGGGTGACTTAAAAAAAAGACCAAGTGGTCCCTCCAGTGATATAAAGATCTACCGTATTTATCGGCGTATAACACGCACTTTTTTCCCCTTAAAATCAGGGGAAAATCGTGGGTGCGTGTTATACGCCGATACTCTGTCGAATTCCCCTGCTGAAAACGAGCGAGAGGAGCGAGCGGAGCCGAAGCCGAAGTACAATCGGCTTTACTCGGCTCCTCTCGCAGTCCCGCCCATCTCTGACTGCGCCGCTGACGGAGAAAGCCGAGTGTACTTCGCCTAGTCTCGGCTCCTCTCGCAGTCCTGCCTGTGACTGTGAGCAGACACGAGTCTAGGCGAAGTACACTCGGCTTTCTCTGTCAGTGGAGATGGGCGGAACTGCGAGAGGAGCCGAGTCCAGCCGAAGTACACTCGGCCCCGCTCGCTCCTCTCCACAGAAATCGGCGCCAAATTTTAAAAACCGCCGGGACTGACACGATCGCAAAGGCACTGGGCACGGCTGCAGATGGACAGATGAACACTGGGCACGGCTGCAGATGGACAGATGGACACTGGGCACGGCTGCAGATGGACAGATGGACACTGGGAAAGGCTACAGATGGACACTGGGCACGGCTGCAGATGGACAGATGGACACTGGGCAAGGCTGCAGATGGACAGATGGACACTGGGCACGGCTGCAGATGGACAGATGGACACTGGGCACGGCTGCAGATGGACAGATGGACACTGGGCAAGGCTGCAGATGGACACTGGGCAAGGCTGCATGCTGCATTTAAATGTAAGTTTTTTTTCCTTGAATTTCCCTCCTAAAAGTTTTTTTCCTTAAAATTCCCTCCTAAACTTGGGGTGCGTGTTATACGCCGGTGCGTGTTATACGCCGATAAATACGGTATATAGAGGAATCAGGACCTCCTTCCTCCTGCTGGTGACCCCTCTAGTGATATAAAGATCTATATAGAGGAATCAGGACCTCCTTCCTTCTGCTGGTGATCCCTCTAGTGATATAAAGATCTATATAGAGGAATCAGGACCTCCTTCCTCCTGCTGGTGACCCCTCTAGTGATATAAAGATCCATATAGAGGAATCAGGACCTCCTTCCTTCTGCTGGTGACCCCTCTAGTGATATAAAGATCTATATAGAGGAATCAGGACCTCCTTCCTCCTGCTGGTGATCCCTCTAGTGATCTAAAGATCTATATAGAGGAATCAGGACCTCCTTCCTCCTGCTGGTGACCCCTCTAGTGATATAAAGATCCATATAGAGGAATCAGGACCTCCTTCCTCCTGCTGGTGACCCCTCTAGTGATATAAAGATCTATATAGAGGAATCAGGACCTCCTTCCTCCTGCTGGTGACCCCTCTAGTGATATAAAGATCTATATAGAGGAATCAGGACCTCCTTCCTTCTGCTGGTGACCCCTCTAGTGATATAAAGATCTATATAGAGGAATCAGGACTTCCTTCCTCCTGCTGGTGATCCCTCTAGTGATATAAAGATCTATATAGAGGAATCAGGACCTCCTTCCTCCTGCTGGTGACCCCTCTAGTGATATAAAGATCCATATAGAGGAATCAGGACCTCCTTCCTCCTGCTGGTGACCCCTCTAGTGATATAAAGATCTATATAGAGGAATCAGGACCTCCTTCCTCCTGCTGGTGACCCCTCTAGTGATATAAAGATCCATATAGAGGAATCAGGACCTCCTTCCTTCTGCTGGTGACCCCTCTAGTGATATAAAGATCCATATAGAGGAATCAGGACCTCCTTCCTTCTGCTGGTGACCCCTCTAGTGATATAAAGATCTATATAGAGGAATCAGGACTTCCTTCCTCCTGCTGGTGATCCCTCTAGTGATATAAAGATCTATATAGAGGAATCAGGACCTCCTTCCTCCTGCTGGTGACCCCTCTAGTGATATAAAGATCTATATAGAGGAATAAGGACCTCCTTCCTCCTGCTGGTGACCCCTCTAGTGATATAAAGATCTATATAGAGGAATCAGGACCTCCTTCCGCCTGCTGGTGACCCCTCTAGTGATATAAAGATCTATATAGAGGAATCAGGACCTCCTTCCTCATGCCGGTGACCCCTCTAGTGATATAAAGATCTATATAGAGGAATAAGGACCTCCTTCCTTCTGCTGGTGACCCCTCTAGTGATATAAAGATCTATATAGAGGAATCAGGACCTCCTTCCGCCTGCTGGTGACCCCTCTAGTGATATAAAGATCTATATAGAGGAATCAGGACCTCCTTCCTCATGCCGGTGATCCCTCTAGTGATATAAAGATCTATATAGAGGAATCGGGACCTCCTTCCTCCTGCCGGTGACCCCTCTAGTGATATAAAGATCTATATAGAGGAATCGGGACCTCCTTCCTCCTGCCGGTGACCCCTCTAGTGATATAAAGATCTATATAGAGGAATCGGGACCTCCTTCCTCCTGCCGGTGACCCCTCTAGTGATATAAAGATCTATATAGAGGAATCGGGACCTCCTTCCTCCTGCCGGTGACCCCTCTAGTGATATAAAGATCTATATAGAGGAATCGGGACCTCCTTCCTCCTGCCGGTGACCCCTCTAGTGATATAAAGATCTATATAGAGGAATCAGGACCTCCTTCCTCCTGCTGGTGACCCCTCTAGTGATATAAAGATCTATATAGAGGAATCGGGACCTCCTTCCTCCCGCTGGTGATCCCTCTAGTGATATAAAGATCTATATAGAGGAATCCGGACCTCCTTCCTCCGGCTGGTGACCCCTCTAGTGATATAAAGATCTATATAGAGGAATCGGGACCTCCTTCCTCCTGCTGGTGACCCCTCTAGTGATATAAATATCTATATAGGGGAATCAGGACCTCCTTCCTCCGGCTGGTGATCCCTCTAGTGATATAAATATCTATATAGAGGAATCAGGACCTTCTTCCTGCTGCTGGTGACCCCTCCAGTGTGACACCCATATGATCCAATTTGTACCCCTCCCTCTCCCTCCCAATGGACATCCATGTGAAGAATGGCGGATGTGCAGGAAGTGGATCGTGTGGAAATGTAATCGGCGCTCCATCTCGCCATCTCCCTTGACAGCACCGCAGCGGCGAGCAGTGTGCAGCATTAATATGGAGCTACATCATTAAAACTCCACGAGACGCATTCTGCTGGAGAGCGCATTGTGCTTCCTGCCTGATATCTGAGCTGTGATAATTAGAACCTGCAGCCTTTAATGAAAATACTAATTATGTGCTCGTTACGCTGGCGGTTTATGAGTTTCAGGCCATTGTTTGTAGCTGAATTAATTAGGACGTCGCTGTAGCATTAGTAAGTCAGTGGCAGGGTAGGAACGGCCAAGAGCTGGACAGTGTTTATCTTATTAATGCCGCAAGTTACATTGTATACAGAGCCTAATTAATTTCATGAAGCTGCTTAACATTTGTATTGTAAAATGATCCCCCTGTACTGCGCCCGTGCCTTTAGTCTGGTGGCGCCGCAGCACCGAATATTTGGGGAGCTGAGCACAGTTGGGTCAGGATTTCCAGAGTACGGGCCGAGCTATAAAGGAAATTTTTGGGCTTGTTTTTTATATTTATAAATATGTTTGAGGGTATTGTTTGCATCCTATATTGTCCTAAACCATTTAACCACTTCAGCCCCGGAGGATTTGGCTGCCCAATGACCGGGCCATTTTTTGCGATTCGGCACTGCGTCGCTTTAACTGACAATTGCGCGGTCGTGCGACGTGGCTCCCAAACAAAATTGATGTCCTTTTTTTCCCACAAATAGAGCTTTCTTTTGGTGGTATTTGATGACCTCTGCGGTTTTTATTTTTTGCGCTATAAACAAAAAAAGAGCGACAATTTTGAAAAAGAAGAAATATTGTTTACTTTTTGCTATAATAAATATCCCCAAAAAATATATTAAAAAAAACATTTTTTTCCTCAGTTTAGGCCGATACGTATTCTTCTACATATTTTTGGTAAAAAAAAAAATCACAATAAGCGTATATTGATAGGTGTGCGCAAAAGTTATAGCGTCTACAAAATAGGGGATAGTTTTATGGCATTTTTATTATTAATTTATTTTTTATTAGTAATGGCGGCGATCTGCGATTTTTATCGTGACTGCGACATTATGGCGGACACATCGGACACTTTTGACGCTATTTTGGGACCATTGTCATTCATACACCGATCAGTGCTATAAAAATGCATTGATTACTGTGTAAATGACACTGCCAGGGAAGGGGTTAACCACTAGGGGGCAAGGAAGGGGTAAAGTGTGTCCTAGGGAGTGATTCTAACTGTGGGGGGATGGGCTACCAGTGGCATGACACTGATCACTACTCCCGATGACAGGGAGCAGTAGATCTCTGTCCTGTCACAAGGCAGAACAGGGAAATGCCTTGTTTACATAGGCATCTCCCCATTCTGCAGCTCCGCGACACGATCAGCCGTGCCATTTTCCTGACGTATATCTACAGGAGGTGGCCGGCAAGTGGTTAAAGGATAACATTACTTGGCAGCACAGAAAAGATGTCCTGTCTACGTCTGAGCCTGGGCACATGTGTGCCACTCACCCTGTTCATGGCTAGAGATGTACACGTCTCTATGATGGTGCGGCACTGGACAGGGTGGGAAATCCGGGAACGGGGCTGAAGATGTCTGCAGTGAGGGGTACTGTCAATGCTACAATATACAAAGATCAGGGGTCTCCAGACAGTACCAAGGGCCACTTTGAATATTTTACAAATATTCATGAGCCAAAAAATAATAATTTGTTTTATAAATGAATGAATAAACACGCTTTAATAAATAACGTTACATCAAAAGCCCCCCATTACATCAGAGCACCCCTTATGTCTGTGTCCCCATCAGAGTCACCCTTACATCAGTGTCCCCATCAGAGTTCCCCTTTACATCAGTGTCCTATCAAAGACCTACCTTACAGCAGAGTGCCCCTTACATCAATGACCTCATCAAAGTGCCCCCTTACATCAGTGACCCATCAGAGTCCTACCTTACATCAGAGTCCCCTCTTACATCAGTGCCCCTAAAGTCCCCCTTACATCAGTGTCGCCATCAGAGCCCCTCTTACATCAATGACACCCTCAGCGTGCCCACTTACATCAATGTTCCATAAGAGCCCCCCCGCCCCCTTACATCAGTGTCCTCATCAGTGCCACACCTTACATCAATGTCCCCATCAAAGCCCCTTTTTACATCAGTGTCCCTAGAATCCCCCTTACATCAGTGTCCCATCAGAGCCCTACCTTACATCAGAGCCCCCCTTACATCAGTGTCCTATCAGAGCCTCACCTTATATCAGAGCACCCCTTACATCAGTCTTCCTAGAATCCCCCTTACACCAGTGTCCCATCAGAGCCCTACCTTAGAGCCCCCCTTACATCAGTGTCCTATCAGAGACCTAGTTTACATCAGAGTCCCCCTCACATACAGTCAGGTCCATAAATATTGGGACATGGACACAATTCTAATCTTTTTGGCTCTATACACCACCACAATGGATTTGAAATGAAACTAACAAGATGTGCTTTAACTGCAGACTTTAATTTGAGGGTATTTACATCCAAATCAGGTGAACAGTGTAGGAATTACAACAGTTTGAATATGTGCCTCCCACTTTTTAAGGGACCAAAAGTAATGGGACAATCGGCTGCTCAGCTGTTCCATGGCCAGGTGTGTGTTATTCCCTCATTATCCCATTTACAATGAGCAGATAAAAGGTCCAGAGTTCATTTCAAGTGTGCCATTTCCATTTGGAATCTGTTGCTGTCAACTCTCAATATGAGATCCAAAGAGCTGTCACTATCAGTGAAGCAAGCCATCATTAGGCTGAAAAAAACAAAACAAACCCATCAGAGAGATAGCAAAAACATTAGGTGTGGCCAAATCAACTGTTTGGAACATCCTTAAAAAGAAAGAAAGAAGACCACGGAAAACAACTGTGGTGGATGACCGAAGAATTCTTTCCCTGGTGAAGAAAACACCCTTCACAACAGTTGGCCAGATGAAGAACACTCTCCAGGAGGTAGGTGTTTGTGTGTCAGATGAAGAACACTCTCCAGGAGGTAGGTGTATGTGTGTCAGATGAAGAACATTCTCCAGGAGGTAGGTGTATGTGTGTCAAAGTCAACAATCAAGAGAAGACTTCACCAGAGTGAATACAGAGGGTTCACCACAAGATGGAAACGATTGGTGAGCCTCAAAAACAGGAAGGCCAGATTAGAGTTTGCCAAACAACATCTAAAAAAGCCTTCACAGTTCTGGAACAACATCCTATGGACAGATGAGACCGAGATCAACTTGTACCAGAGTGATGGGAAGAGAAGAGTATGGAGAAGGAAAGGAACTGCTCATGATCCAAAGCATACCACCTCATCAGTGAAGCATGGTGGTGGTAGTGTCATGGCGTGGGCATGTATGGCTGCCAATGGAACTGGTTCTCTTGCATTTATTGATGATGTGGCTGCTGACAAAAGCAGCAGGATGAATTCTGAAGTGTTTCGGGCAATATTATTATCGGCTCATATTCAGCCAAATGCTTCAGAACTCATTGGACGGCGCTTCACAGTGCAGATGGACAATGACCCGAAGCATACTGCGAAAGCAACCAAAGAGTTTTTTAAGGGGAAGAAGTGGAATGTTATGCAATGGCCAGGTCAGTCACCTGATCTGAATCCGATTGAGCATGCATTTCACTTGCTGAAGACAAAACTGAAGGGAAAATGCCCTACATCAATTACTCCATCAGGTCCCTACCTTACATCAGTGTCCCCATCATCAGAGTCCTACCTTACCACTGCAATTAGGCTTACAGTCGGGTGGCAAAGCAGTTGAATCTTCCTGTGGATGCTGGGGCAAGCATCTTATTGGTTGTTAGGATGCTGCCTCTCCTAGCAACCAATGACACAGCGCAGTGGGGGGAAAAACCTGCGATGGAGACTGTATGTGTGTGGTGATGGTGGGGGGATGGAGTCCATTATTGTTATTTATTATTATTATTATCAGTTTACCATATCACCTTGTTTATCAGTATCTTATTTTTTAATGTAATTTGTAACTTGTCGATATTTCATGAATATATTTAGTTTTATTTTAGAGCCCTGATGTAGGAGGCGTGTCTTAGTCCCTGAAACGCGTTGGCTTTCAGTACAGTTTTTCCAGCATTCCACTGGTGGTCCAACTCGGGGCCCCTGTATCCTGTATTTCTCTTCTCCCGCCATCCTGTATTTCTCTTCTCCCGCCTCTCCCTCGCAAGCTCAGCCTGACACCTAACAAACGATGACTCTTCATATCAGACATCGGAGTCGCGGAACAAAAAGTCTAATTTACTCCACGGCAATGACATAACGCATGTCTATAAATCCCGCAAACGGCATCGGGGACATTAAAAGACGACGAGAAGAGGATTCGCAAAATGCCACAAAGTGAGAGGAGAGAATTATTTTCCTAAAAGGCAGAAATGCCAATTACGGGGCTTCAAACCGTCGTTAGAAACTTCAGATTGTTGTGTAGAAACAGAATTATTAATTATTGTGCACAGAAACTGGGGTGGGGGGAGGGAAACTTTTAGGCCTGTGGGCTGAAAGTAGATGTTTTTGTTGCTCTTTCCCAGGTCAATCATAGGATGATTTTATGGACAATTTGACAAAAAGTCAACCGATATTGTAAGTTAATGCTTAAAGTGTAAAGGTTCGAAAATTATTTTTTTTAAATAACAAACATGTTATACTTACCTCGTTTTGCACAGAGTGGCCCCGATCCTCATCTTCTGGGGCCCCTCGGCGGCTCTCGGCTCCTCCCCGCATCAGATAACCCCCCTTTGGGAAGCGCTTTCCCAAGGGGGTTACCTTGCGGGCGCGCTCCAGAGTCTAGCATTTTCGTCCATAGACACGAATGCCGGACTCGGCCCCGCCCCCCGGCGCCCGCGTCATTGGATTTGATTGACAGCAGCGGGAGCCAATGGCTGCGCTGCTATCAATCTATCCAATGAAGAGCAGAGAAGCCCGGGCCGAGAAGAACAGAGAAGCCAGCACGTTCTCGACGCGGGACTTTCGAGGGCTCAGGTAAGTAAAACCGGGGGGCTGGGGGGCCAGTAAGTATCGGATGTTTTTTCACCTTAATGCATAGGATGCAATAAAAGAGAAGTATGGGGCTTAGTTTTTTTTTTAGATTCATACTTACCTCGGTGGATGGAGCATCAGACTGATGCTGCAGCTGTCCCTCGTCGTCTGTGCACTGAGAACCGAGCCACCGACCATCGCCGTTGGCTTGGTTCTCACAGATCCCCGTGAGGAAAGCTGCTGACTGTCAGTCAGCGTCTTTCCTCTCTGCTTCTCCATGCTCATTGGAGCACTGAGCAGTTGAGGGGCGGGGAGAGGCTGTCTCAGTCAGGGCAGCTGGCGGATCCCGACTTAGAAAACGTGATGACGCGCTGCCCCGACTGATGGCAGTGACGTCAGCGGAGAGCGGACTTCAGACCGCTCTCCGCTGAAAACGGGTCACAGGAGTGCAAAACCAATTGCACTCCTGTTGAGAGTTGAGTTGAGTTGAGAGGCATCTTAATATAGCGCGGTCTTACCCCGAAGGGTCCCGACGCGTATAGCAGAGTTTCTGGGAAAAGAGGACCCAGGAACCAGAAGCAGCACAGAGCGGCAGAAAGGGTGAAAGAGAGAGGCTACGCAGGGAAGGCTTGCGTGAAAAGCCAAGTCTTCAGTAACCCGCGGAAGACCGGAATAGTAGGGGCCTCCTGGAGCTCGACAAGGAGGCTATTCCACAAAACGGCACCCTGGTGGGAGAAGGCCCGACCACCACGCCGGATCTTCTTGGGCACCGAGATGTGGAGGAGATCTCTAAAGCCTCGTACACACGGCCGAGATTCTCGTCGGAAAAAACATGTCGTTTTTTTCGACGAGATTCTTGGACAAGAAACTTGTCCTGGCCGAGTGTACACACGCTCGATTCAAAGAACCCGCGGTTCTTTGAATGGAGTGTACGCGGTGACGTCATCGACTACGACGAGCATGCGCTCGTCACATTCGATGCCGTCACCGCCATCTTGGTATACCCTACCTATGCCTAGGAAGCTACCGCGCATGCGTCAAATTCATTTCGAACATGCGCGGGCTTCCCGGAGGACAGGTAAGTGTACACACACTCACTTTTCTCGTCGAGAAACATGCCGACGAGAATCTCGACGAGAAAATAGAGAGCAGGTTACTTGTCGGTTTTCTTGACGAAAAACCATACACACGAACGAATTTCTCGGCAAGACATCTCTGCCAGCAAGTTTCTTGCTGGTTTTTGCCGAGAAACTCGGTCGTGTGTACGAGGCCTGACAGGTAGATCTGAGTGATCTAACAAAAGCTTGTTTATGAAAACGAGAGCAGAGATAGCTTGGGGCCAGGCAGGGGAGGGCTGGGCCAGGGGGCAGGGTGGCAATTGCCTCCCAGGCCACCCTAACTTATGTTCAAAATGGCCGGCAGCCGCTGCCCGCTACCATTTTCTTTTCTATTCTGGTCTAGGAAGTCGGGCCGGGGGCATGGCCATGGCGGCCGACCACTAGCTGTTGCATTCCGGGAGTTGTAGTCCACACTTAAGCTTCTGGTGGGTGGAAAACACAGCAGCGCAGAGGAAACTACAACTCCCTGGGACCGGATTCTCGGAAGCAGGCAGAGGCAGGGTGTGCCAGGGAGTCGGGACGCAGGGCTGGTCGCTGGCTGCAACTTGACCCCAGGATCAGGAGTGTTACCTCCCCTGGAAACCGTGTCGTGCAAGGACCTGCTGAGCTGAGATCGCTGAGGTGAGAGACCCTGACACCCCTAGCTGACCCCCCATCTCCCCCCATACACCCCATGTAACCTGCCCCAGTGATCAGGCTGCATTGATGGGCACTGGAGTTGGCTGCACTGATGAGACTGCATTGAAAAAACAGGTGGGCCATGGATGGTGAGCTGATTCCGCGGTTCAATGGGCCACTTGACTGGACTTGCCCCCCAGGCGTAAGGCCGCCAGCCCTCTCCTGGGGCCAGGCCTCTCATTATCTTAAACATAATACATCCGGCCTTAAATAAGGTGCGATAGTGGACCGGCAGCCAGTGCAAGGCGCAGAGGACAGGGGTGATATGATCCCTCAGCGGGACATCCATAAGTAACCTAGCCGCAGCATTTTGAATAAGTTGAAGCTTCTGCACTAACATCTTTGGCAATCCCAGATAAAGAGAGTTGCAGTAGTCTAGGCAGCTACCTATCATGGCGCAGATGACAGTTTTTCTGTCCGAGATATCCAAATATTTAAACAGCCCCCTCAGGAGTTTTAGCTGCCAGTGACATGCACTGACGACCCTCTTTACCTGAGGAGCCAAAGCCCCTATCTTGGATGAGCTGGTCCCTCCCCATTATAAAATATTTCAATGTAACCGCCCAACTGGCAGGAGGGGTGGGGTTAGCCGTGATTTTTAAAAAAACATTTTTTAGTATCAGTTTCAGAGAATTTTAACACTATTTACAAATCTTTTGAAAATTTAATTTTTTCTTTTCAAATAGCTAGCAAGCTCACTTACGGGTTTGCCTTGATTTATCGCCCCCCCTGCGTTAAAACTTGATTTTGTTTTTGAATTTCTCAGTCTAGCCTCACAGATGTCCATTGTGTTCAAAGGCTCCTGCATCCTGGGTGATTTAAACTTTTAGGCAGAGGATCTAAGTGATTCCCCCACCCAATCCCTTATCCAAGAACTGTTGCTTTTGGGGTATAGGCAACATGTGACCGCGGCCACCCACACTGCTGGTCATGTGTTGGATTGGCTCCTGTTCAGTGGATTGTCGGCAACCTGTGCGCTGCCTAGGGAGTTGACCTTGGTCGGATCACAGGTTTATTTCCTTTAGCCTGGCCCTACCGGAAGGGAAACTTCCACATATCCCAGATCGCTGGGACCCAGAGGAGAAGCCCAGCCTAAAAAGCTCAGGCTGGACTTCTCCTTTAAGGTGAAAAAACAGGATGGTTTACAACCCCTTTAATTGGAATGTACATCCAGAAAGTATTCATAGCGCTTCACATTTTGTTATGTTACAGCCTTATTTCAAAATGGATTAAATTCATAATTTTTCTCAAAATACTACAAGGAATCCCCCATAATGGCAACGTGAAAAAAGTTTGTTTAAAATCTTTGCAAATTTATTAAAAATAAAAAAGGAAAGAAAATCCCATGTATATAAGTATCACAGACTCCTCCCATGTACATAAGTATCACAGACTCCTCCCATGTACATAAGTATCACAGGCTCCTCCTATGTACATAAGTATCACAGGCTCCCCCCATGTACATAAGTATCACAGGCTCCTCCCATGTACATAAGTATCACAGGCTCCCCCCATGTACATAAGTATCACAGGCTCCTCCCATGTACATAAGTATCACAGGCTCCCCCCATGTACATAAGTATCACAGGCTCCTCCCATGTACATAAGTATCACAGACTCCTCCCATGTACATAAGTATCACAGACTCCTCCCATGTACATAAGTATCACAGGCTCCTCCCATGTACATAAGTATCACAGGCTCCTCCCATGTACATAAGTATCACAGACTCCTCCCATGTACATAAGTATCACAGACTCCTCCCATGTACATAAGTATCACAGGCTCCTCCCATGTACATAAGTTTCACAGACTCCTCCCATGTACATAAGTATCACAGGCTCCTCCCATGTACATACAGTAAGTATCACAGCCTTTGCCCAATACTTTGGTGAAGCTCATTTGGCACCAATTACAGCCTCAAGTCTTTTTGAGTATGATGCTACAAGCTTGGCACACCTATTTTTGGGCAGTTTCTCCCATTCTTTTTTGCAGGACCTCTCAAGCTCCATCAGGTTGAATGAGGAGTGTCGGTGGACAGCCATTTTCAGATCTCTCCGGAGATGTTCAATTGGGTTCAAGTCTGGGCTCTGGCTGGGCCACTCAAGGCCATTCACAGAGTTGTCCCGTAGCCACTCCTTTGTTATCTTGGCTGTGTGCTTCGGGTCGTTGTCCTGTTGAAAGATGAACCTTCACCCCAGTCTGAGGTCCAGAGCACTCTGGAGCAGGTTTTCATCAAGGATGTCTCTGTACATTGCTGCATTCATCTTTCCCTCGATCCTGACTAGTCTCCCAGTTCCTGACGCTGAAAAACAACCCTTCCTAGCTGCCTGTCTCCGTCGGTCACCAGGAGTGGACTAGCGTTATGGGGGATCTATGTCTGGTCTCCAGGTACGCAAATAGAAGAGTTAAGCAAGAACACGTACCTGTATGAGGTCTGCGTTATGTGCTCAGCGTGACCCCATTCTGTTACTGGGTAACAGAGCTGACTGGTGGAGTGGGCAGTTGTTCTGCGTGTCCCCTCGAATGGAACACAACAGTACAAAAGTGTAGGACATGGGACAAAGACGTTTAAGAAGGAACTCTGTATCTTGGGTACTGCACACATATAGTACATAGACATAGTAGGTGAGGCTAAAAAAAGACACAAGTCCATCAAGTCCAATCTATGTGTGTGTGATTATATGTCAGTATTACATTGTATATCCCTGTATGTTGTGGTCGTTCAGGTGCTTATCTAATAGCATTTTGAAACTATCGATGCTCCCCACTGAGACCACCACCTGTGGAAGGGAATTCCACATCCTCACAGCTCTTACCGTAAAGAACCATCTACGTAGTTTAAGGTTAAACCTCTTTTCTTAACACAAGTGGCTCATTTCTGTGTTGAGAGACAGCCTTAATGTTTGACTTTTCACATGACCCCATCTCCTGCCTGGTCCCTAGGCATTGGTGAGCATGCCTTCGGGCACAGTATTACCCCATGTGCAAGGATCAGTGACCCCGTTCAATGCCTGGTGTAGGCCAAAAAACCCACCCTGAGAGGGAACCTCTCATGTAGTGGGCGGCTACTCCATCAATGCCCCCGGCCCCCTAATCTACATGCAGGGCGCTGGACGCATGGATTCCAATGTTTTTTTGTTTTTTTTTAAGCACGTGATTATAGCCAGAGGCTCTAATCGGCTTCAAAAAAGGGTGGGCTCGGGGCGCAGAGTACTGCGTCCTGAGCCCACCCAGCTGTGTGACAATAGCGAATTAATATTCACTATTGTCTTCCTGATTCTCCTCCTGGCCAATCAGGAAGCATGTCCTGAGACCCGATTGCCAAAGAGGAGAAGCGAACATAGGAGGAGACGCAGGGGGAAGCCGTTGAGGAGGAGATGCCGAGGAGGAGATGCTAAAGGAGATACCGAGGAGGAGATGGCGAGGAGGAGATGGCGAGGAGGAGATGCTGAGGAGGAGATACCGAGGAGGAGATGCTGAGAAGGAGACACAGAGGAGAAGACGCAGGCCCACGACCTAGATGGGGTAAGTGCAGGGTTTGCTGATTGACCGAGCGGCGGGGGGTATTTTGAATGAACGGGGGGCCCGCCGATAAGGAAGCCGCAGAGGAGGAGGAGATGCAGGGGAAGCCGCCGAAGTGGCCCGCGTCCAGTGGCGGCCCATCCATTAGGGGTGCCGCCCCCTCTATCCAGGCAACCCCTATATGATTAATGAATAGATTCATGCATGCCACCCCCTGTTCATGCGTCTGGCCTCTTTCAGGATGCCGGGCGCCTGAATTACAACGGGGGGGGGGGTGTTTTTTTAAACACCTGATTAGAGCCAGAGGCTCTAATAGGCTTCAAAATAGGGTGGGCTCGGGGAGCAGAGCTTTGTGCCATGAGCCTACCCAGGTGTTACAACAGCGAATTAATATTCGCTGTTGTAACACTGATCCTCAATCCTGCCAATCAGAAGCAGATCTGAGACCCGTTTTCGGATTGGCCGAAAAAAAAAATCCTGATTTGCCGCCGAGGAGTGAGGAAAATGGAACCGCCGATGCCCGTGGAGAGCAGGGAAAGGGAGAGCCGTCGCCACCGCCGCCGCCGAAGAGGAGCAAGGGAAGCTGCCGGTAAAGTTCTGCATAGATTGGGTAAGTTCACCAGATCTGCCCGCCGACCGTCCCACCGACCGTCCGACGGGGGAGGAGGGGGTATTGGTTGGTACTGTTTGCCGCCCCCCCCCAAAAGAAATTATCACCGGTCGCCACTGCCCGTGACCTAGATGGGGTAAGTGCGGGGCTGGTGAGAGCGACGGGGGTGGGGGGTTTGACTGATGGACGGACCAACAGAAGACCGAACAGGGGGGGGGGGAGTGGCGGGTGGTTTGTTTGCCGCCCCCCAAAAAATGGACCACCAGCCCCCACTGCATTCAATACAGCCTTGAACCAGGCCTCTAGTCTGGAGTACCAGGACTCGGGCTCCAGAGAGAAGTCTAGATCACTCTCCCATGCCAGCATATACAGACGTTTCGGTAAGGAAGCAAGTAAAGACACGTAAGCCATGGAGATGCCACCCCTGATCCTTAGTACACCATTGTTCATAAGCAATTAAAGTGGAGGTCCACCCAAAAGGGGAAGTTCCACTTGTGTGCTTCCTCTCCCCTTCCGGTGCCACATTTGGCACCTTTCGGGGAGGGGTTCGGCGGGTACCTGTTTTTGACAGGTACCCATCCCCCACTTCTGGGAGACTGTGCCGCAGAGACCTCGGCCCCCCCAACTCCCCCTTGGTAGAGTATTTGCTACAGTATTTGTAGCTGCTGACTTTTAAATTTGTTTATGGGGGGGTGGAACTCCTCTTTAAAGAAGGAGGATCAGAAGAGGTACAAATTGTTGATAAAAATATTTGCAATTTGAGTAAAACTAAACCGTTTAGAGGAAAGCATCTCCGACACAGTGTTGCAATGGGATAGGGTGAAAGGACCTCTATGCGTAAAAAAATGACGTATACGGTAGAGGCCTTTGTCCGTCCACCACTTAAAGGCTTTGATTTCCATAGCTGGAGGGAAGGCTGGGTTGTGAAATAAGTGATCTAGAGGAGTAAAGGCAGACACCAAAGTTGGGATAGTGCGAACGCGGTTCCAAAGAACAAAAGAATGGGAAAGCGTAGGTGCCAGAATAGGTGGTCTAGATTTTGTGGTGCGCCAAAGGAGAAAGTCAATAATGTGGGACGGAATGGCTAGCTGTTCAATAGACATCCAATCAGGACATTCCCGTCGGGAATATACCACCGACACTTGCATGAGTTGTGCCGCCTTCTATGTCCAGAAATCTGGAACACCCAAGGAGACATGTGCAATTTGTTTTTCGTCAAAAATTCAGCATATTCGTCAATTCGGAAACATCCGAATTAGCCAAAAAATGTTCGGAATTCACAAATTACTGAAATAACGAATATAGCCTCTATACGAATGGAACGTACCGAATTCAAATTGTTCCGAAATTTATGAATTTATTACAAAAAACGAAATTCGATCATAACGAATGATCCGAATAAAACAAAAAAAAGCCGTGCACATGTCTACACCCAACCCTCCCTTAAGCCTGGGTGTGTAAAGGGTGACCCGAGGTAGTCCAGGACCCTTAGAGCCCCAAATAAACATAACTTTAGATTGGAAGCACGTAGTTGATTTTAAAGACAACGTGGAGCAAATCTGTGGCTCTTTTCTCAGTGATGAAATATAAATATACTCGTTCCAGTTGAACAGCAGCACAATGAACACAAAAGAGCCTTTTCTCCTTCAGAAAACTTATTTTGTCATTTGTATTCACAATGTAATGTTTTACATTGTATCTTGCTGACATGGAATCCTGTGCTGTATGTTATTTCAACATTTGTTATATAAAAAAATATTTTTTTTATCATCCAAGTTTTTATTTTAGTCAATAAAATGAGTCATTACAGAATAGTAAACATTTCGGAATAATTATAATAAACTTCTTCGAGAGTTCAGAAATCATTACTATAGACTCAAATATGTAATTTCACTATTACAAGATTATAACTGTCAAGGAAACAAAAAATAAAGTAAAAATATATGACTTTGGTATAGACAACTAATATAGCCTATGAAATAATCTAAATGTAGCGGGTATTGTTGTGTTACACTATGTGATTTTTTCTTGCTCTGTGTCTTTAAGATCTGTCCCCTTCTTTCTAGCTGAACTCTCTCTCTCACCGTAGTTCTTTATATATCTCCTCCACTTCCTGGTTCTGGTCATTACTCCTGTATATCTTCCATGCTAAACATCTTACATGTGGCTTACAACTGCAACGTTTTTCTACCTATGAATATCCATCATTAAACGGAACATTCGAAAGGATTCATCGTCTGTCGTCCTAACTGTGAGTTTATTCATTGAGTTAAACTGCCTGTATCGATGCAAGGGATAATAGCAAACCAGCTTGAGTAAGGCCTACTTAAACCTGGAGATGAACTTTATCGCTTTGTAGTTGAGACAGAACAGTAGAAAAACAGAGTTTCACAGCCTAATTACAAGATTTCTGCATGTCAGTACTGAAACAGACAAGATTTACTGCCCTCATAGCAAGACAGAAGGGACAGAGCAGCACATGGCAGCCTTATAGCCTGAGACAATCTGCACAGTGTCATATTTCAGCACACAGATCCTGCCTGCTTTCACAGTCAGTCTGCTATCATGAGTGACCAAGCTTCTGCATGTGAACTCACATCTCCTTCCTCACAAGTTCCTGAAGAAACTGAGTTACCCATACGCTCAGTTAAACCCACTTGGAAAGTAATGGAGAATTATAAAGCTTCAAGGACTGAATTGTCAAATAGCTTGGAATTAGTCTGGGAGAAAATCCTTGCTGAAGCCAATACAGTGTCTGTTGAACGTGAACCACTGACACTAGAGGGCGCCATTAAACAACTTTCTGCCTCATATGAGCTTTATCAGCTTACCAGCATCAAATTCACTAATGTCTTACAAAACATGAAGACAGAAAATGCGATGAGGCAGTTAAAGCGTGTCAACATTCTTAATATTGAAAGAGACAGTTTTATCCAGCAAACCAGATTAAAGGCAGAAGCAAAAATAAAGCTGTTACAGGACACTGCATCTCACAGATCTGTTTCCACCAGACGTTCTAAAAACTCGTCAAGATCCCATAGTTCAAGATACTCAACACTCAGTGAGCGACTTATTAATGCCCGCGCTGAAGTGGAAGCCAGCAAAGTGCAGGTGGCATATGCAGAAAAAAGAGCAGAGTTGGAAGCGCAGTCAGCACGTCAAAGAGCAACAATGGAAACCTTAAATGAACAGTGTAAACATGACGCAGCTATGGCAAAGCTAAGGGTCCTACAGCAAGCTATCAGTGCAGACGAAGGTGCAAGTGAGAAAGACAGCATTAACCTAAACATAGCAGATATGGAAGACCCCCTCAAACGCACTAAAGACTATGTCCTAAGCCACTGCAGTGCACACTCCATTGTCTCCAATGCTCCCGGCTACATAGAGACTCCTTCACAGCTTCAAGTTAAAGAGGTTCCAGCAACTTCCTGCACTCAAAATCACTCCACTGCATTTCCTACCTGCCTACCTTGCCTGCCTTCATACGTCACAGAGCATCAGCGCAAGCTTCAAGCAAGTCATCAATCTCCAGTCATCGGTACAGCCTTGAATCAACGTACCATTGGAACAACTGACTTCAAGCAAGCAACTCACCTGGATGCATCTGCTGCACCATATTTCCCTGTGTCCTTTAACAACAATGTCAAAGATAACGCAATCAGCACCATACAGCCAACAGCATCTCACATAAAGGCGGAGACAACTGAGACAGAAGAGTTTGTGAGGTACATGCTTCGCAGAGAGCTCACAAAGACTGGTCTTACAAGCTTTGATGACCAACCTGAGAACTACAGAAGTTGGAAATGTGCCTTCAGAACTACAATCAGCAATATTGGCATTACAGCTGATCAAGAATTGAATCTGCTGATCAAATGGCTTGGTCCTCTATCTGCTGCACGTGTTAAGCCATTAAGATCGGTTTTCATGGATAATCCTACTGCAGACCTCACAGCTGCATGGGAGCGACTAGAGCAAAGTTATGGCAGTCCAGAAGCTATAGAAAATGCTTTGTTCATACGTCTGGAAACTTTCCCAAAGATATCCGGTAAGGACAACAAGGAGTTCCAGAGACTGAGTGACCTTCTCCTTGAGCTTCAGCTAGCCAAGACAGACCCAAAACTACCTGGACTCAGTTACCTTGACACTCCAAGAGGGGTAAACCCAATTGTCTCCAAGCTCCCGTATGGTTTGCAAGAGAAATGGACTGCACTAGGGTCATCATACAAAAGAGAGAACAAGGTTTCCTTCCCTCCATTCTCTTTCTTCTGTGAATTCATCAGAAAAATTGCAGAGACCAAGAACGATCCAAGTTTTTCCTACGGTGAGTACAGCCTCTTCTCACCCTTTCCTAAGAGTACCAGTCTTCAGGGCAACTATAGAAACCATAGAGGCCCAGTGTCCGTGAAAAAGACTGACATCCTTCCCACTCCTACCACAGTTCTGGCCACGAACAAACAGAGTAGGAAGATTGAAAACCCTAACAGAGAGTGTCCCATACACAAGAAGCCACACCCCCTCAATAAATGTATCGGCTTTAGGAAAAAGCCTCTGGAAGAGCGCAAGGAGCTTTTAAAGACATTTAGGGTATGTTTCAGGTGCTGTGCTTCTACAGAACATTTTGCAAGGGACTGTAATGTGTCCATCAAGTGCATAGAGTGTGGCTCTGAAGAGCATGTGCAAGCCCTCCATCCTCTTGAGCCCAGCTCTGCACAACCTGCCAACACTCCTCCCAGGTTAACGCATGGCGGGGAGAATACAGACCAAGTGCCTATTTCTACCATCATTTCTTCATCCTGCACTGAAGTTTGTGGAGAAGACCGCTGTGGTAAGTCCTGTGCTAAGATATGCTTGGTGAACATATACCACAAGGATCAACCAGAAAAGTCTCTAAAGGCATATGCTATCTTAGACGATCAGAGCAATCGATCACTTGCAAAATCGGAATTGTTCAATCTATTTGAAATAAAAGGCAAAGCTCATCCTTACACCTTGGGTTCCTGTAGTGGAACTATAGAGGTTTCTGGAAGAAGGGCTCATGGACTCATGGTATCTTCTCTCAAAGGTAACTTGCAATTACCCTTACCTACACTTGTTGAGTGCAATCAGATACCTGCTAACAGGGAAGAAATCCCTACTCCAGCTGCTGCTTTCCATCACCCTCATCTCAAGGTAATAGCAAATGAGATACCGCCGCTTGACAAAGATGCTCAGATCCTTCTTCTGTTAGGAAGAGACATTCTAAGAGTTCACAAGGTACACAGACAAGTCAGTGGACCCCCAGATGCCCCATTTGCCCAGCGCACGGATCTAGGGTGGGTCATCATAGGCAATGTCTGCATAGGCAAAATGAAAAGACCTACCAACATTTCGTCATTCAAGACAAATGTTCTGCCAAATGGCCGAAACACTTACTTTGAGCCATGCCCACATCACTACTGGGTGAAAGAGAAGATAGCCAGCCACGAATGGCAACATGGTATCTCAGGTGACACAAGCCCTTTCTCCTGCCATGATGGCGACTTCGGCTCTACAGTGTTTAATGCTACCAGTGAAGATGACATACTGGCTCCTTCAATGGAAGACAAAGAATTCATCAAGGTAATGGACAATGAGTTCTTTCAAGATGACTCCAATAACTGGGTAGCACCCCTACCCTTTCGTCTCCCAAGAGAGAGATTGCCCAACAACCTACAGCAGGCCATCAGTAGATTCTCCTCCTTAAAGCGAAACTTAAGCAGGAAACCAGAGATGCAAAAGCACTTTGTGGACTTTATGCAAAATGTATTTGACAGAGATCATGCAGAGCCTGCTCCCCCACTAAAGGAGGGAGAAGAATGCTGGTACCTTCCATCCTTTGGCGTGTATCACCCACGCAAACCAGACCAAATCAGAGTTGTTTTTGATTCCAGTGCTCAGCACGAAGGTGTTTCTCTTAACAACATGCTCCTTACTGGACCCAACTTGAACAACAGTCTAATAGGAGTCTTGATTCGTTTCAGACAAGAGCCTGTAGCAGTAATGGCCGACATTCAACAGATGTTTCACTGCTTCATCGTCAGAGAAGACAACAGAAACTACCTCAGGTTTCTATGGCACAAGGACAATGACCTCAACAAGGAAGTTATAGATTATCGCATGAAGGTACATGTCTTCGGTAATAGTCCTTCCCAACAGTGGCAACTTATGGGCTAAGGAGAACAGCTCAGACTGGAGAAGTTGAATATGGATCTGATGCCCGTCAATTTGTTGAAAGAAACTTCTACGTTGACGACGCACTTAAGTCCTTTCCAACTGCTAAAGAAGCAATTGATCTTCTCACCAGAACAAAGGAGATGCTGTCTGTAGCAAACCTTAGACTGCACAAGATTATATCCAACAGCCAGGAACTTATGAATGCCTTTCACTCTGAGGACTATGCCACTAGTCTAAAAAACCTTGACTTAGGTACAGATGTGCCTCCTGTACAGCGAAGTCTGGGTTTGTTGTGGAACATCAAGCAAGACAAATTCACCTTCCAAGTGTCAACTTGTGACAAACCCTTCACTAAGAGAGGAGTCCTGTCCGTGGTGAATAGCATCTATGACCCACTGGGTTTCCTTGCTCCAGTTACCATTCAAGGTAAGATTTTACTAAGACAGTTGTCTACTGAGAACATAGACTGGGATACTCCCTTGCCTAGTGAGAATCAACACAAGTGGGAAAGGTGGAGATATTCTTTGAAGTCACTAGAAAAACTTCAGATTCCCCGTTGCTATGTTCCAGGTTCCACTTCAACTGCTAACCGGAGAGAGATTCATATTTTCTCTGATGCATCAGTTGAAGCTATTGCTGCAGTAGCCTATTTGAAGACCTCTGAACTGAATGGAGAATCACACTGTAGTTTTGTCCTAGGCAAGGCAAAACTCACACCCAAGCCTGCACATACCATACCAAGACTTGAACTTTGTGCAGCCGTGCTAGCAGTAGAAATTGCCGAGGTCATACGAAGTGAAATGGACACTAAAATTGATTCTTTCACCTTCTATACAGACAGTAAGGTAGTACTTGGTTACATAAACAACCAAACAAAACAATTTTATGTGTACGTCAGCAACAGGGTTGAACGTATCAAGAGATTCTCTCTACCAAGTCAATGGCATCACGTTCCCACTGAACTCAACCCAGCTGACTGTGGGACCAGAGCCGTGTCACCTGCCGCTCTTCAGGACAGCTTATGGCTGTCACCTCCAAGGTTTCTGCGTGAGGACTCCCACTCACCCACTATCGACACCACCTATGGACTAGTAAACCCTGAAGATGATAAGGAAATAAGAACTGTGAACACCTCACTTTACACTTCTGTAAGTACAAAACAGAAGCTGCGGTCACACCGTTACAGGCATCAATGGAAGCAGGTGCAGCATCTAGCCAATGTGTTCTGGCATCGCTGGAAGAAAAAGTATCTTCACCACCTTCAAGGTTGTAACAAATGGCAAGCATCTAAGCCGAATCTTAAGGTTGGAGACCTCATCCTTCTAAAAGACAAGGAAGTTTGTCGGAATGAGTGGCCTATGGGTCTTATTACTAAAGTTATGCCCAGCAACGATAACAAAGTCCGGAAGGTAGAAGTCAAGGTAACCAAGGGAGGATCGACACAAACCTTTAGTCGACCAATTACAGAGTTAGTACTCCTTTTGCCAGGTGAGTGACTTGTGCAAGGACTAGCCATGCTGTTGGCACGGCGGGGAGTACATTGCTGCCATCTACAGGTTCTACTCAGAACTTTGGAATTATTTGAAGACATCATACTGTGACTTTATGTTCTTCATCCTGTTGAACTTACGTTTATTATTTGCTTGTTGCATGTTTTTCATTACAGGTTCCAGGACATTTGTCAGTATTGGACTTTTTGAAAATATATATTTTAGTTTAAGGTTATGAAATCTAAAGATTTCAGACGGGGAGTGTTGTGTTACACTATGTGATTATTCTTGCTCTGTGTCTTTAAGATCTGTCCCCTTCTTTCTAGCTGAACTCTCTCTCTCACCGTAGTTCTTTATATATCTCCTTCACTTCCTGATTCTCGGTCATTACTCCTGTATTTCTTCCATGCTAACATCTTACATGTGGCTTACAACTGCAACGTTTTTCTATCTATGAATATCCATCATTAAACGGAACATTCGAAAGGATTCATCGTCTGTCGTCCTAACTGTGAGTTTATTCATTGAGTTAAACTGCCTGTATCGATGCAAGGGATGAATATCAAACCAGCTTGTGTAAGGCCTACTTAAACCTGGAGATGAACTTTATCGCTTTGTAGTTGAGACAGAACAGGTATGTACTTTCCCGGGTGTAAATTTGAACTTGACAGAGACATTGGTGATGTGTAATTCCCTGCAGCCCAGCGGGTGGCGCTGTTGCCCTGGGCTGGGGTTGAATCATTGCTGTGTGCTGTGACTCCTTTTTGTCCTCCCTCGGCAGCGGTATGGTGGGGCGGGGAACCCGCCGTGCTTGCTGGGAGTGGGTATAAAGGGGCCGGCCATCTTTGTCACGGGGTCGAAGTCCCAGGCACCTTCAGCTTGTGGACGGTGGTTCGTGTCGGTCCTCTGGGTGGCCTAGGCCTAGAGAACAACCGGAGGTCGTGTTCCATCCCAGGCACCTTTAGCCTGGGGTAAGTTACTCGGATAGAGGTCCGGAGCTCAGTGCCCAACACTGGGTTCCGCGAGGGAAGGAGATCCTAGGGAACCCCGGGAGTGGGTACCCGAATCCAGAAGGCGCAATGGACTGGGGGGAGCTCCTCACTTGAAGACCCGGTGCAGCATATTGCCGGTGACAGGTGAGCCTCTCGGAGACCGCCTGGAAGGAAATTCCCACTCGTGCGGAGACCGTAACCCACTTTCAGGAAGGAAAGTGGAGAACTACATTGTGTCTGGGCCTATTCGCATCCACACCTCCTTTTCCGTTCTGTTTCTATCAAGGGAGTTCAACTGATTGTGTTCATTCGCAGAAGAATAAAGGAGTGTCAAACTTTAATGGTGTGGGGCTCATTTCCTGACAGACATTGTTCAAGGTGACTCTTGGAGGGAGGATCCAGGTGCACAGCACTGACCCGAAGGTAATACAAGAACGTTGCTTATACCGCACTAACACATGTGGTGGAAGCCAGGCGTGGTGTCCCCGCTCCCTCCCCTCTGAGATACCCCTAGACAAAAGAAAGACGAGACGAGAGAAAGAGGGGAGAAAGGAGGCCGCTACACGTGGGGGCTCGGGTCCGGTATAGTGTTTGCGCACCACAGTATTGAACGTGTCTGCTGGAGGAGTTAAGCGAATAGGCAGGCCTTCATTGGCCGAAGTGCATCCCTGCTCGAAGTCGTGGACATGACCCAATGAAGGGAAAGGCCCGCGCAGAAGAGTGGAAAAAGGGGGAAGCTCAGCCGTGTGAAGTAGTACACGTGGGGGTTTCTATTGCACTGCGCCACCAGGCACACCCCCATCGCTTAGTTCGTGGGCGTGACTCAGAAACAGAAAAGAAGAAAAGCCCGCGAACTGGAGCAAAGGGGAGGAGTCCAATACGTGTGAAGGACTACACGTGGGACGTTGGCGCAAAAACTTTGCAGTGTGCGATGGATCAGCAACAGGTCGCCATGTTCGGACATAGATCGTGGATTCCAGTTCAAACTTCCACCACGACATTGACTGCTGCTGCTCCGGTTACAGATACGGGGATCCGGCTACAGCCAAGGGGTCGATTCGCCCTGTACTCGTGCATGGACGTTGAGGCCCTGGGTGTGATTTGTCCCGGCTGTTTGGGACTGGTGTGCCAGCTGAAGCCATTCGGGCGATGTGAGGCCTGTGGGGAGTTCCTGTTCGAGGTGGATCCGGAAGTTGAGAGGCCGAGAACCATTTACCCCGGCCGTGCTGCGGACAACACCATTTAGAGAGGAGGAATCACGGCTGTGAGAGCCATCTCTACGCACACTGCAGCGACCGCGGAGGAGGTCGTAAAACCCCAACGGGAGAAATCCGAGGATGCTGACTCGGTCACCACTGTCTCGCAGCGTCCGCCACTGAAGAGAAAGACCGGCATGGTAGCCCCGACCAGCGGTTGTGGTGGACGGTCTCGCCCGCTTATGCCCGGCCTGGATGGATCCGTCGACAAGAGTTCCGGACGTCCCGCTTCAAGTAAAGGCCGAGGTAAGCCAGGCGGAGAGACTTGGTGTGTGGGCGGAGGTGTCGGGAAGTCATGGCCTAGCGAGTCCGCGGGAGGTGGTGGCTCCGTTTCTACAACCGGCTACATACCCGCGGAGGAGTGTGACACCTCTGACCTGGAGTCGCTCTCGGACATGGAAGACGACGTTGCCATAGATGATTTGTTTGCCGAGAAGGGCTGGGACAAAGTACCTCTCGCTTCATCTCGGAGGATCAGAGATCCACCCATGTCAACAGGGGAAAGTACACCCCGGGTGGAGGCGCCAGCGCCTGAAGAGAGGTCCCATCCCCAGCCTGGCGAAGGGGACAAAGCTACCATGCCTCCTTTGGCGAGATTACAATGCCTATTTGGCCAGAAGGTTGCTGCAGACTACGGATGGGAGTATCCATACTTGTCGAAGGAACTGCTCTATGAGGTGGAAGTGTGCCGGGAGCGCTGGTACAATGACTTTGTGTGGACCCACCTTCAGGTTCCCCACGCCCGCAGGTACCTGGCATGCTCTCCAAAGGCCTCTCAACGTTTCAAAGACTGCAAGGCAGAGTGGATGTTGGGACGACACATCCATGCAGATAAGGTGTTGATCCAGCGCAAAGAAGGAAAAGATGTGGAGTATCATCTGGAAACCATGGATCAGCACTTGAAGCCACTTGTTCTGCCGCATCCCCGCTTTTACCTGTAGGAGAGAGAAAGACTCCGTTTGTCCTTGATTATGCTGCTGAACTTTCTGGGGCCGTTGCTTTTGTGCCCAGAGGAATGAAGAACTGTTCCTGTTTGTTCTTCACTTTCCTGCAAGAGATTATGGACTCTGGGGTAGACAGGGCCGAAAGAAAAGAGGAAAGTTCCACGAGTGCAGTTACCGTGGTGCTGTCACCAGGTGGCAGTGTTGCGCAACGTTAAGACACTTTTCATGCACTCACTCTTGGAGAAAAGGGATTTCTTCTCGGAGGAGTTTCTTTTCTCTCACACGAATACAGGCGTCAGGGTTATATGTGTTAATCCTTTCTTTTCCCTCTGCAGGAGAACATCCCATCAAGTCCCCTGAGGATGGGGTGGGTCTTAGTCAGGATAGGGGGGGGGAAGTCAAATGTGAATATGTGATTCAAAGTTATGAGTCAATGCTATTGTTTCTCTTTTGTCTTTATTCCTTTTCTTTACAGGGCTCAGACACAATGTTTTAGTTGGATAGTTTTTCTAAAGTTTTATATTTTTGTACAATTGTTAGTCGGTTTCTGGATTGAATTATGTCAGCCGTTGAGGGCATGATTTACTCCAGACACTGGGGAATAGTGTCAAACCACCAGGGGGAGAGTGTAGCGGGTATGTACTTTCCCGGGTGTAAATTTGAACTTGACAGAGACATTGGTGATGTGTAATTCCCTGCAGCCCAGCGGGTGGCGCTGTTGCCCTGGGCTGGGGTTGAATCATTGCTGTGTGCTGTGCCTCCTTTTTGTCCTCCCTCGGCAGCGGTATGGTGGGGCAGGGAACCCGCCGTGCTTGCTGGGAGAGGGTATAAAGGGGCCGGCCATCTTTGTCACGGGGTCGAAGTCCCAGGCACCTTCAGCTTGTGGACGGTGGTTCGTGTCGGTCCTCTGGGTGGCCTAGGCCTAGAGGACAACCGGAGGTCGTGTTCCATCCCAGGCACCTTTAGCCTGGGGTGAGGTACTCGGATGGAGGTCCGGAGCTCAGTGCCCAACACTGAGTTCCGCGAGGGAAGGAGATCCTAGGGAACCCCGGGAGTGGGTACCCGAATCCGGAAGCTGCAATAGACCGGGGGGGGGGCTCCTCACTTGAAGACCCGGTGCAGCATATTGCCGGTGACAGGTGAGCCTCTCGTCGGAGACCGCCTGGAAGGAAATTCCCCCTTGTGCGGAGACCGTAACCCACTTTCAGGAAGGAAAGTGGAGAACTACATTGTGTCTGGGCCTATTCGCATCCACACCTCCTTTTCCGTTCTGTTTCTATCAAGGGAGTTCAACTGATTGTGTTCATTCGCAGAAGAATAAAGGAGTGTTGAACTTTAATGGTTTGGGGCTCATTTCCTGACAGACATTGTTCAAGGTGACTCTTGGAGGGAGGATCCAGGTGCACAGCACTGACCCGAAGGTAATACAAGAACATTGCTTATACCGCACTGACACATGTGGTGGAAGCCAGGCGTGGTGTCCCCGCTCCCTCCCCTCTGAGATACCCCTAGACAAAAGAATGACGAGACGAGAGAAAGAGGGGAGTGAGGAGGCCGCTACATAAATATTAAATTTCATGAAGAATACCTGACTCCTATTAGGAATGAACAATAGGAAAGACCCCCACTCCCCCCCCCCTAAAGGGATCATACTGTGTCCAGGGAGATGAAAGTGCCCCCCCCCCCACATCCAATTTCCATCAGGAGTTGCCTGGAATATTATTGAGAGCCCCTTATCTTCCACAAATAAAAAGATATGAAAACACTTATGCCGCGTACACACGAACGGTTTTTCCAATGAAAAAAGACCGATGGACTTTTTTCATCAGAAAAAACGATCGTGTGTGAGCCCCATCGGTCTTTTTTCCCATCGGTGTAAAAAAATAGAACATGTTTTAAATTTTACCGATGGGGAAAAAAAACTGATAGCAAATTCCGATCGTCTGTGGGGAATAGTGATGAGCCGAACACCCCCGGGTTCGGTTCGCACCAGAACCCGCGAACGGACCGAAAGTTCGTACGAACATTAGAACCCTATTAAATACAATGGATGCGAACGTTCGAATTCTAAAGTGCTAATTATAACAACTATTATGCATGTTATTGTCCTAAAAAGGGTTTGGGAACCCGGGTTGTGCACCAGGGGACATGTATCAATGCAAAAAGAAGTTTTAAAAAACGGTAGTTTTTCGGGAGCAGTCATTTTAATGATGCATAAAGTGAAAAAAAAAAAGTCAAATATTCCTTTAAATATCGTACCTGGGGGGTGTCTAAAGTATGCCTGTGAAGTGCCACGTGTTTCCCGTGTTTAGAACTGTCCCTGCACAAAATGACACTTCTAAAGGAAAAAAAAGCCATTTAAAACTGCTTGCGGCTTTAATGTAATGTCTGGTCCCGGTAATATGGATGAAAATCTTTAAGAAAAATGGCATAGCTACCCCATGACCCCCCCCCCCCCCTACCCCAGCCCATTACCAGCCCCTTTGGGTCTTGTATGGATATTAAGGGGAACCCCGCACATAAAATAAAAAAGGCCCTATATACTCTGAACAGCCGTATACAGGCGGTGCATACAAGACAGGGACTGTAGGTTTGTTCTTATGTAGAATCTGTTTGTAATTTTGAACAGGTACATTGTTGAAGTGTAGCTCCAGCCCAAAAATCTATTTTTAAACTTTTTGGGAAACATAGGTAAGGGTTATCACCCCTGTAACATTTGTTTTGCTGTCTGTGCCCCTGTTCAGAACATTTCACCTCACTTTCCGTCCCAATGACAACTGTTTTTGAAATGTGGTGTTTTTCTTGAAACAAGGATTGCTGATAAAGCATCAGTACAGAGGAGACACCTTTCTCCCATATTTATTCTTACAGGAGAGAATTTTCCTTCCTAGTGGTAGATTTCCTCTCACTTCCTGTTGTCTTCTTGCGTTTGCAAGTAGGAGTCGTTTGTAAGTTGGATGTTTGAAAGTAGGGACCTGCCGTATATACTCTGCAGAAATAGGCCCCTTAGTTGTTGGTGTTGGCACAACACTGTAAGCACTCACAGTTACTCTTGGTTGGTGCTGGAACGCCCTGCTGTCAACTATTATATCAGGAATTTTAATTACATATAATTGTTGAACAGTGGTAGTAAAAATTGGGCCTTTGATGGTGGTGCTGGTGCCACAACACTGTAAGCCCTGACAGTTACTCTTGGTGGGTGCAGCAGTGGGCCCTGCTGTGAATTATTAGATCAAGAATTGTAATTGCATGCCCCTGTTGAACAGGGGCTGAAAAATTGGGCCTTTCGTGGTGGTGGTGGTGGTGGTGGTGTTGCCACAACACTGTAAGCCCTCAGAGTTACTCTTGGTGGGTGCAGGAATGGGCCCTGCTGTGAATTATTAGATCAAGAATTGTAATTGCATGCCCCTGTTGAACAGGGGCTGAAAAATTGGGCCTTTCGTGGTGGTGGTGGTGGTGGTGGTGGTGTTGCCACAACACTGTAAGCCCTCAGAGTTACTCTTGGTGGGTGCAGGAATGGGCCCTGCTGTGAATTATTAGATCAAGAATTGTAATTGCATGCCCCTGTTGAACAGGGGCTGAAAAATTGGGCCTTTCGTGGTGGTGGTGGTGGTGGTGTTGCCACAACACTGTAAGCCCTCAGAGTTACTCTTGGTGGGTGCGGGAATGGGCCCTGCTGTGAATTATTAGATCAAGAATTGTAATTACATGCCCCTTTTGAACAGGGGCTGAAAAATTGGGCCTTTCGTGGTGGTGGTGGTGGTGGCGTTGCCACAACACTGTAAGCCCTCAGAGTTACTCTTGGTGGGTGCAGCAATGGGCCCTGCTGTGAATTATTAGATCAAGAATTGTAATTGCATGCCCCTGTTGAACAGGGGCTGAAAAATTGGGCCTTAGGCACTGGTGGCACAACACTACAACCCCTCACAGATACTGTACTTGGAGCACAGCAATGAGCCCTGTTGCAAAGTATTGCTTCAAAAATTGTAATGACACGCCCCTGTTAAACAGGGGCTGAAAAATTGGGCCTTAGGCACTGGTGCCACAACACTCCAACCCCTCACAGATACTGTACTTGGAGCACAGCAATGAGCCCTATGGCAAATTATTGCTAAAAAAACTGTAATTACACGCCCCTGTAAAACAGGGGCTGAAAAATTGGGCCTTAGCCACTGGTGGCGGCACCCATAAACAAAAATGATCTTCCAAGCTATCATCATCAATCGTATCATTGAGGACTCGGAGGAGGAGGATAGCCAGTCAACATAACAGCACAGGCACTCAGCATCAGCATCAGTCTTGAAGGGATGTGACATGTTAAAATCAATTAGTCTGTTATATCAGCATCAGGTGTGTGGTAGCTGGTGGTGATCCAAGACTGGTTCATCTTGATGATAGTCAGTCGATCAACCGAGTCGGTGGACAGGCGCACCCTGTGATCCGTGACAAATCCTCCAGCAGCACTGAATGTGCGTTCCGAAAGAACGCTGGATGCAGGACAGGCCAGTAGCTCAATTGCATACTGTGCAAGCTCTGGCCAGTGATCCATCCTCAAGACCCAGTAAGCCAGAGGATTTTCGGTGGGGAAGGTGTCCAAGTCTGACCTTGCCCCTAGATATTCCTGCACCATGTTTATCAGACGCTGGCGATGGTTGCTGGAACCGATCATACTTTGGGGCTGCGGACTAAAGAATTGTCTGAACGCATCGGTCAGACGGCCACCTTCCCCACCGCTCCTTCTTTGACTGGCCGAAGCCTCAGCAACTCGTTGTCCAGGACCAGGAGTTTGTAACCTCCCAGTCTCTGGGAACGCGTTGCACAGACCTTTCTGCAAGGCCTCCCGGAGTTGTCTCATCCTCTGCTCCCTCTGCGACGGTAACATAAGGTCCGCAACCTTACCCTTGTACCGTGGATCAAGGAGAGTGGCCAGCCAGTAATGGTCCCTCTCCTTGATCCGAAGAATACGAGGATCCTTCCGCAGACTTTGCAGGATCAGGGAGGCCATGCAGCGTAGGTTTGCTGAGGCATTCGCTCCGGAGTCCTCTGGGTCACTAAGGACGACATGATCCGCAGCCACCTCCTCCCAGCCACGTACAAGTCCACTGGTTTCTTGGGACTGTAAATCATCCCTAAAAGACTGCTGCTGATGATGCTGAGTGCCAGCCTCCACCTCCATGCTGACACAATCCTCCTCCTCCTCCTCCTCCTCCTCCTCTTCCTGTGTGATGGGTGGGACAGAAGGAACACTGTCTGGGTAAAGGGGGCCTTGAGAGGCAAGGAAGTCCTCCTCTTCCTGCCTCTGTTCTGCCTCAAGTGCCCTGTCCATTATTCCACGCAGCGTGTGCTCCAACAGGTGGACAAGAGGTACAGTGTCACTGATGCATGCACTGTCACTGCTCACCATCCTCGTGGCCTCCTCAAATGGTGCCAGGACAGTGCATGCATCCCTGATCATGCCCCACTGGCGTGGAGAAAAAAAACCAAGCTCCCCTGACCCTGTCCTGGTGCCGTAGTCGCACAGGTACTCATTGATGGCCCACTGCTGCGTGTGCAGCCGCTGCAGCATGGCCAACGTTGAGTTCCACCTGGTGGGCATGTCACATATAAGGCGGTTCTTGGGCAGGTTCAACTCCTTTTGCAGCTCAGCCAGGCGAGCACTGGCATTATAAGATCTGCGGAAATGCACACAGACTTTCCTGGCCTGCCTCAGGACATCCTGTAAGCCCGGGTACCTGCCCAAGAACCGCTGCACCACCAGGTTAAGGACGTGAGCCACACAGGGCACATGGGTCAGTTGTCCCTGTCGGAGGGCGGAGAGGAGGTTGGTGCCATTGTCGCAAACCACCATTCCTGGCTTAAGCTGGCTTGGCGTCAACCACCTCTCGGCCTGGCCCTGCAGAGCAGACAGGACCTCTGCCCCAGTGTGGCTTCTGTCCCCCAAACACACCAGCGCAAGCACGGCATGGCATCTTTTTGCCTGCGTACTTGCGTAGCCCCTTGAACGCCTACGGAGCACCGCTGGTTCCGAGGACAAACCACAGGAAGAGGCCATGGAGGAAGAAGAAGAGGAGGGGGTGGAGGAGAGAGGTGTGTCACAACCAGTAGTAGCATTTTGGAGGCGTGGCGGTGGAACAACCTCCAACACTACTGCACCTTGTCCTGCATCCTTCCCAGCTGCCAAAAGAGTGACCCAATGGGCCGTGAAAGAAAGGTAACGTCCCTGTCCATGCCTGCTGGACCATGAGTCAGCGGTAATATGCACCTTACCGCTGACCGCCCTGTCCAGCGAGGCCAAGACATTGCCTTCCACATGCCGGTAGAGAGCCGGAATAGCCTTCCGTGAGAAAAAGTGGCGTTTGGGAACCTGCCACTGAGGAACCGCACATTGCACAAACTCACGGAAGGGGGCCGAGTCTACCAACTGAAAAGGCAGCAGTTGAAGCGCTAGCAATTTAGCCAAGCTAGCACTCAACCGCTGGGCATGTGGATGGCTGGGAGTGAACTTCTTTCGACGGTCCAGCAGCTGGGGCAGGGAAATTTGCCTGCTAGAATCGGACGTCGGTGTACTGCTAGCAGAGTGGCCGCAAGTACTTGGCTGTGACACACCTAATTCTACACCTTCATTCCTCTCAGTGCATGTTTCAGAGAGGACTGAAGTTATAGTGGGGTTGGAGATCCCAGCTGATGCGGTGCAAGGAGAGGTCCGCTTTGTTCTTTGGTGTGGGTCTTTGAGGTAGGCTTGCCAACGAGCTGCATGGCAGGTCAACATATGTCTGGTCAGGCATGTGGTACCAAAGCGGCTGATGTTTTGGCCACGCGATATACGCTTGAGACATATGTTGCAAACAGCAGCTGTGCGATCTGATGCACTAGCCTCAAAAAAGGCCCACACCAAAGAACTTTTTGAATGACGGGCAGAGGCAGCGCCCTGCACAGGCGGAGCTCTGCGGTGTGATTCCGTCGGTGTACTGCCCTTACGCTGGCCACCAAAGGGCATCCTGCCTCGTTGGAGATGTGCCTCCTCCTCATCCTCCTCCTCCTCCTCTCTCCTATTAGGCCCCCACGTGGAGTCAGTGACCTCATCATCACCTCCCTCCTCATCACTGGAGCCAATCTGGCAGTATGCTGCAGCTGCTGGAACATGACTGCCAGATTGGTGTCCTTCTTGAGCATCCCCTCTGTCTGCTCTCACGCTACTGCCTTCCTCTAGCTGGGTTTCATCATCAGACCCTTCGAAACGCTGGGCATCCTCCTGGAGCATGTACCCAACACTGTGCTCAAACAGTTCGGGGGACTCCTCAAGAGGAGGACATGGTGGGTCACTGGGTCTAGGGAAGGAGTGACTGATGATGAGTCTGACATTGATACCAGGGAAGAGGACGCTTTGGCAGCTTTTCCAGTACCCTGAGCCTGGGTGAGAGAGGATGAGGAGGAGGAGGAGGGCTTGGTCATCCACTCTACCAAGTCTTCGGCATGATGTGGCTCAACATGTCCAGCTGCCGAAAAGAAGGACAAGCGTGTCCCATGGCCATGTGCTGATGACAATGCACCGCGTCCACGACCAGCACTGTTGCCCCCAGACACAGAGCCTGCTTGCCCTCTTTTATTGCCTCCTGACTGTCTGCCTCTCCTTGTTTGCCTTCCAGACATTCTAATAGATGGCCTGCAGGGAGATGGGAAAAAAGCAATAAGGGCTACCTTCAGGTGTCCTTCTCTGTCCCTTTACTTAAGGATTTCTAAATATGGTTGAGGATGATTGCTTTTGCACAGAATAGCACAACGACAATTTCCCTGACTGTCCAAAAAAACAAGGATTTCAAATATGGTTGATGAGGAATGCTTTAGCACACTATAGCACAAGGAGAATTCCCTCACTGTCCTTCCCTGTCCCTAGAAACAAGGATTCGCACAGTAAAAGACACTGACACTTTCCCTACCTATAGTTTTCTGTCCCTAGAAAAAATGTTTTTTTAAAGCACACTATAGCACAAGGAGAATTCCCTCACTGTCCTTCCCTGTCCCTAGAAACAAGGATTCGCACAGTAAAACACACTGACACTCTCCCTACCTATAGTTTTCTGTCCCTAGAAAAAATGTTTTTTTAAAGCACACTATAGCACAAGGAGAATTCCCTCACTGTCCTTCCCTGTCCCTAGAAACAAGGATTCGCACAGTAAAAGACACTGACACTCTCCCTACCTATAGTTTTCTGTCCCTAGAAAAAATGTTTTTTTAAAGCACACTATAGCACAAGGAGAATTTCACTCACTTTCCTTCTTTGTCCCAAGAAACAAGGATTATCACAGTGAAAGAAACTGACACTCTTCCTTCCTATAGTTTTCTGTCCCTAGAAAAAATGTTTTTTTAAAGCACACTATAGCACAAGGAGAATTCCCTCACTGTCCTTCCCTGTCCCTAGAAACAAGGATTCGCACAGTAAAAGACACTGACACTCTCCCTACCTATAGTTTTCTGTCCCTAGAAAAAATGTTTTTTTAAAGCACACTATAGCACAAGGAGAATTCCCTCACTGTCCTTCCCTGTCCCTAGAAACAAGGATTATCACAGTAAAAGACACTGACACTCTCCCTACCTATAGTTTTCTGTCCCTAGAAAAAATGTTTTTTTAAAGCACACTATAGCACAAGGAGAATTTCACTCACTTTCCTTCTTTGTCCCTAGAAACAAGGATTATCACAGTGAAAGAAACTGACACTCTTCCTACCTATAGTTTTCTGTCCCTAGAAAAAATGTTTTTTTAAAGCACACTATAGCACAAGGAGAATTCCCTCACTGTCCTTCCCTGTCCCTAGAAACAAGGATTCGCACAGTAAAACACACTGACACTCTCCCTACCTATAGTTTTCTGTCCCTAGAAATTTTTTTTTTTAAAGCACACTATAGCACAAGGAGAATTTCCCTCACGTTCCTTCTTTGTCCCTAGAAACAAGGATTATCACAGTGAAAGAAACTGACACTCTTCCTTCCTATAGTTTTCTGTCCCTAGAAAAAATGTTTTTTTAAAGCACACTATAGCACAAGGAGAATTCCCTCACTGTCCTTCCCTGTCCCTAGAAACAAGGATTCGCACAGTAAAACACACTGACACTCTCCCTACCTATAGTTTTCTGTCCCTAGAAAAAATGTTTTTTTAAAGCACACTATAGCACAAGGAGAATTTCACTCACTTTCCTTCTTTGTCCCTAGAAACAAGGATTATCACAGTGAAAGAAACTGACACTCTTCCTTCCTATAGTTTTCTGTCCCTAGAAAAAATGTTTTTTTAAAGCACACTATAGCACAAGGAGAATTCCCTCACTGTCCTTCCCTGTCCCTAGAAACAAGGATTCGCACAGTAAAAGACACTGACACTCTCCCTACCTATAGTTTTCTGTCCCTAGAAAAAATGTTTTTTTAAAGCACACTATAGCACAAGGAGAATTTCACTCACTTTCCTTCTTTGTCCCTAGAAACAAGGATTATCACAGTGAAAGAAACTGACACTCTTCCTTCCTATAGTTTTCTGTCCCTAGAAAAAATGTTTTTTTAAAGCACACTATAGCACAAGGAGAATTCCCTCACTGTCCTTCCCTGTCCCTAGAAACAAGGATTCGCACAGTAAAAGACACTGACACTCTCCCTACCTATAGTTTTCTGTCCCTAGAAAAAATGTTTTTTTAAAGCACACTATAGCACAAGGAGAATTTCACTCACTTTCCTTCTTTGTCCCTAGAAACAAGGATTATCACAGTGAAAGAAACTGACACTCTTCCTTCCTATAGTTTTCTGTCCCTAGAAAAAATGTTTTTTTAAAGCACACTATAGCACAAGGAGAATTCCCTCACTGTCCTTCCCTGTCCCTAGAAACAAGGATTCGCACAGTAAAACACACTGACACTCTCCCTACCTATAGTTTTCTGTCCCTAGAAAAAATGTTTTTTTAAAGCACACTATAGCACAAGGAGAATTCCCTCACTGTCCTTATTTGTCCCTAGAAACAAGGATTATCACAGTGAAAGAAACTGACACTCTTCCTTCCTATAGTTTTCTGTCCCTAGAAAAAATGTTTTTTTAAAGCACACTATAGCACAAGGAGAATTCCCTCACTGTCCTTCCCTGTCCCTAGAAACAAGGATTCACACAGTAAAAGACACTGACACTCTCCCTACCTATAGTTTTCTGTCCCTAGAAAAAATGTTTTTTTAAAGCACACTATAGCACAAGGAGAATTTCACTCACTTTCCTTCTTTGTCCCTAGAAACAAGGATTATCACAGTGAAAGAAACTGACACTCTTCCTTCCTATAGTTTTCTGTCCCTAGAAAAAATGTTTTTTTAAAGCACACTATAGCACAAGGAGAATTCCCTCACTGTCCTTCCCTGTCCCTAGAAACAAGGATTCGCACAGTAAAACACACTGACACTCTCCCTACCTATAGTTTTCTGTCCCTAGAAAAAATGTTTTTTTAAAGCACACTATAGCACAAGGAGAATTCCCTCACTGTCCTTCCCTGTCCCTAGAAACAAGGATTCGCACAGTAAAAGACACTGACACTCTCCCTACCTATAGTTTTCTGTCCCTAGAAAAAATGTTTTTTTAAAGCACACTATAGCACAAGGAGAATTCCCTCACTGTCCTTCCCTGTCCCTAGAAACAAGGATTCGCACAGTAAAAGACACTGACACTCTCCCTACCTATAGTTTTCTGTCCCTAGAAAAAATGTTTTTTTAAAGCACACTATAGCACAAGGAGAATTCCCTCACTGTCCTTCCCTGTCCCTAGAAACAAGGATTCGCACAGTAAAAGACACTGACACTCTCCCTACTGTGACAGCAGGAAGGTAAAGTCACCTGGTTGCATCCAGGGGGGTAGATATATTTCGCCCAGATTCAGGCTTTACGCCGACTTATACAGCTAGGTGGAGAGTTGTATAAGCCCAGCTGAGACTAGTGGGCTCATGGATGACTCATACCTCTAGGGAGAGGGCTGGGCGTCGTGCAGACAGGGAGTTGATGAGGCCAGCTGAAGCTTGTCAGCTCATTTAGGCCTCTATAAAAAACTCCCAGATTCATTAGGAGCTAGCTCATGCCTGGAAGCAGACCTGTGTGGACTGTCTAGGGAGAGTGAACCCCTGTGCGGTGAGAGAAAGCCTGTGTGGCTATATTTTGCTTGGACATTTAAAACCAGGGACTTAGGGACTGGGACAGCACTAGGCTGATCCCAGTTGTTAGTTAGGAAACCTGTAAGTTTAGTCAGAGGTCAAGTTGACCAGGATTTATTTTGTTTATGTTTTTTTTGCCTTGCTGTGTTTTTGTCACTGTAAATAGAAAATAAACCGCACCTTTTTGATTTTGAAAACCACAACCTCCGTCTGCTGGGCCTGTTTTTGGGTGGGGAGCCCATCCCGGGGGTCACACATACCCGCTGCCGAGCAAACCCCCTCACACTACCTATAGTTTTCTGTCCCTAGAAAAAATGTTTTTTTAAAGCACACTATAGCACAAGGAGAATTTCACTCACTTTCCTTCTTTGTCCCTAGAAACAAGGATTATCACAGTGAAAGAAACTGACACTCTTCCTTCCTATAGTTTTCTGTCCCTAGAAAAAATGTTTTTTTAAAGCACACTATAGCACAAGGAGAATTCCCTCACTGTCCTTCCCTGTCCCTAGAAACAAGGATTCGCACAGTAAAACACACTGACACTCTCCCTACCTATAGTTTTCTGTCCCTAAAAAAAATGTTTTTTTAAAGCACACTATAGCACAAGGAGAATTTCACTCACTTTCCTTCTTTGTCCCTAGAAACAAGGATTATCACAGTGAAAGAAACTGACACTCTTCCTTCCTATAGTTTTCTGTCCCTAGAAAAAATGTTTTTTTAAAGCACACTATAGCACAAGGAGAATTTCACTCACTTTCCTTCTTTGTCCCTAGAAACAAGGATTATCACAGTGAAAGAAACTGACACTCTTCCTTCCTATAGTTTTCTGTCCCTAGAAAAAATGTTTTTTTAAAGCACACTATAGCACAAGGAGAATTCCCTCACTGTCCTTCCCTGTCCCTAGAAACAAGGATTCGCACAGTAAAAGACACTGACACTCTCCCTACCTATAGTTTTCTGTCCCTAGAAAAAATGTTTTTTTAAAGCACACTATAGCACAAGGAGAATTTCACTCACTTTCCTTCTTTGTCCCTAGAAACAAGGATTATCACAGTGAAAGAAACTGACACTCTTCCTTCCTATAGTTTTCTGTCCCTAGAAAAAATGTTTTTTTAAAGCACACTATAGCACAAGGAGAATTCCCTCACTGTCCTTCCCTGTCCCTAGAAACAAGGATTCGCACAGTAAAACACACTGACACTCTCCCTACCTATAGTTTTCTGTCCCTAGAAAAAATGTTTTTTTAAAGCACACTATAGCACAAGGAGAATTCCCTCACTGTCCTTCCCTGTCCCTAGAAACAAGGATTCGCACAGTAAAACACACTGACACTCTCCCTACCTATAGTTTTCTGTCCCTAGAAAAAATGTTTTTTTAAAGCACACTATAGCACAAGGAGAATTCCCTCACTGTCCTTCCCTGTCCCTAGAAACAAGGATTCGCACAGTAAAACACACTGACACTCTCCCTACCTATCCTTCTCTTTCCCTAAACTAAAGGAATCCAGGTTAAGCAAGAAAAAAATAAATGTCACTGTCCCTGCCTATGCTTCTCTTTCCCTGCTCTTCCCTGCTCCGGAACACACTACACTAGGCCGCCGTGCTGGCGGCCTTTTATAGTGTGGGGCGTGTACTAAACACCCTCAGCAATAATTGGCCACAGGCATCCTGCCTGTGGCCAATCATTGCTCTCCTCGCTGCCGGCGCTGTGATTGGCCAAGCATGCGGGGTCACAGTGCATGCTTGGCCAATCACAGCGCCTGGATGACACGTAGTGCATTGTGGGCCGTTCGCGTCACTCGAATTTGGCGCGAACGGCCCAAATCGTTCGATCTTCGTCGAACGATCGAACAGCCGATGTTCGAGTCGAACGTATGTTCGACTCGAACACGAAGCTCATCCCTAGTGGGGAACTCCATTGGAGAAAAATCCACACATGCTCAGACTAAATTACAAGACGGGAGCGCTCGTTCTGGTAAAACTAGCGTTCGTAATGGAGATAGCACATTCGTCATGCTGTAACGGACTGAAAAGCACGGAGACTGAAAAGCGCAAATCACCTAACACCAAACTTTTACTAACACAAGGTAACACGAAATCAGCAAAAGCAGCCCAAAGGGTGGCGCCGTTGGATTTGAACTTCCCCTTTATAGTGCCATCGTACGTGTTGTACGTCACAGCGTTTCGGACGGTCGGAATTTTGTCTGATGGTGTGTAGACAAGACTGATGAAAGTCAGCTTCATCGGAATTCCGATGCAAAAATCCATCGGATTTTATTCCATCGGAAATCCGATCGTGTGTACAGGGCATTAAAAGAGAAAAAAAACCTGTTTTCATCATTTTAGAGCTACATCCAACAACCTGACTCTATCACTTGTAACTAGAATCAAGACCTGAAAATCGAATAATTTATAAAGTAAGATAATACTATACATATAGATAGAAAAATAAAATGAGACAGAAATATAAAAGAAAAATAAAAGAAAAATAAGTACAGGAAAAGAGAGAAAAATGAAATAGAAAGCCTACCTGCCAGATAAGATTCTCAAAGATCAGCTATTGGTGTTACTACCAACACAAGGTACCAACGATATTCCCAAGAATCTAGCCCATGGATCCCAAATAGCTTCAAATTGAGATGACTTGTCCAATAATGAACTGACCATTTTTTCCTGCTCCATTATCCAGGAAACTTTTCTTTTCATGGACAATAGAGAGACCGATGGCATTTTCCATGCCTTGACAATGGTCATTCTGGCTCCCGTCAAAATGAACAGGATCAATTTACGGGTGATCTTAGGAATATGTGGCAAAAATCCATTTCGTAAAATGTGAAAAACCTTATTCCAAAATCCTCAAATTTTGGCACACTCCCACCATATGTGAATCATAGATCCTAAACCCTGACAGCCTCTAAAACATAGGGGTGAGATAGAGGGATACAGCCAAACTCGCTGGAATAAAGTACCATCTCGTAAAAATTTTTATATTGGCTTCTATAAGAGAGGTGTTAAAGAAACCTGATATTGAGCGAGAATAGTTTACATGCCAATCCTCTATATCCCAGTCAGTCAAGAGTTCTTTTTCCCAGGCCAACATGTGTCGTAGCTTCACAGAATGGGAATGTCAGGAATGGTGTCCTTACTGGGCTCACCTGCTGGTGGCACTGTTGCCTTCGGCAGCAGTGGGTGTAGTTCTGGTGGCCACCAGCGGGTGTCTCCTCACCAAGACTTTCTACCAACCATCAAGCACACCTGATCTGGGTTTGCTGGACTATATAAGCCCACCCTTAACCAAGCTCAGTGCTCCAGAATTCCTTCTGTAAGCCTGGTCCCTGCCTGAACCTGAACCTGATCCGTTACCTGATCCTGATCTGTTCCCTGCCTTGTCCTAAACTCTGATCCTTGTACCCTGTCCCCTGATACCTGTCCCCTGATACCAGCTTCCAGCTCCCCCTTGCTGACTGCTCCCCAGTATCTGGCCTTCTGCTCCCCTTGTCTCTCGTCCCTGCCTTGTTTATGTATGTGTGTTCCCTTTACTTGTATATATTAGTTAGATAGTTAGATTAGGTTGTTTTGGGGTTTGTTGTGTTCTCTTGTATTCATTTCTTGCTTATGGTTTGCTGTTGTTTGATTACACGTGTGCCTTTATTTTTAATAAATATATATATTTTCACGTACTCTGTTCCTGATTCCTTAAAGTGCAGCCCAATGATCTGATCACCTGTATTGGATGTCTGTGTGTAGCATCCCCGTGACAGGGAAGCTAGTGACTTAGACTTAGATCACAGAGATCCCCCCCCTTCCGCTCCATGGCTCGCCCACACCAGACTTCATATGTCGTAAAACAGCGGGAAGAAGGATCCTCCCTCCATAGGGCTTGGACAAAACAAGAGATCTGATGAAATCTAGAATGTTCTGTGGAGGGGAGGTTCAGTTCATCAGTAAAGTGTTTAAGAGACAGAGGGCCCGTGGGGGACAGGAAATGGCCAATACGGTACACCCCCTTGTCACCATTTAAAGGCTTTGACATCCATATCCCATTGAAAGAGAGGATTCTAGAGCAAAGAGGCCAGTGGTTGGATCCTAGAGACCAAAGAAGGAAGCTTTCAAAGAGAATCCCACAAATCACTTCCTCTTTAATAGAGTAATAGTGCGGTTTCACTACAATGTCCCTTGGTGATCCATCCTTCCTAAGAGGGCCCAGGGACCTATGTGCTCTATCCAGCTCCAATCTATGTACTGGAATGGAAGGGATCAGGAGTTTTATAACGTCTTGTACAGCAGCGTATACCTCAATTATAGATTCCGGCAACCCTCTGATCCGAAAATTGTCTCTTCTCGAACGATTTTCAAGATCATCGATCCTTGCCTGAGCAGTATCAAGCTAATCCTGTAAAAATTGTAAATGATCAGAATTCTGGTTTGCTTTAGTAATGTTAATATCCAATTTTTGTTCAATGTGTTCAATCCTGTTTCCCAGGCTCTGGAAGTCGGCTCTAATCTCTCCAGTAATTCTGTCAGCATTTTTGAGCTAAACCTTTATCCAGCATTTTAGATATTCTGGCAAATAATTCAGAGACATTAAATGTTACCTCAGGAGCCTATACTATTTGTGTGGTAAAAGAGTCGGAGTCAGAAGGGATACCTTCCAGAGGTGGGAGTCACATAGTCTCCATAGGATTGTTTAACATTGTCAAAGTAGGCTCAGGTGATAATATTTTAGGAGAGGGAGCTGAACCCTGTAGTTTTAAGGCATAAGATAGGGACGCTGGGTATACAACCTGTCTGCCTGTTGAATTGCCTTCAGCTGCAGTCTGTGATCTTGTCTGAGACGCGGCCGCCATTTTGGAAACCTCCCGTTTTTCCAGGGGCTTGTATTGAGTCTCCAGGGCTTTCCTATTCGATTTTTCCAGCATTCAAAGGTGCCCGGGTGTCTCCACTTCTGTTACCCGAAAATTTCGGGACTCTGGAGAGCCGCTGCCCGCTGCTGTAGGCGTTGTATGGCCGGCGCTGTGCGGAGCTCCGGTCCTAAGCGGCCATCTTAGGAGCCCCCGCGCATTCGCCTCCTATATAAAAAAATCTTAAACAGAAAGGTATAATAAAAAATTTAATCGGGCTTCCATTCATCTCTGTAATCGTTCCTTCTTCACAATTACAAACATCTGGTTTACAGACGTTTACGTTGGAAAAACATTTCAGGCAATTCTTTTCCTTTTTTTTTTTTTTTTTTTTTTTTTTGAGAAAAAAGTTTTTTATTGAACAATTTACATTTGGAACATAATTCTGCAAGTTACAAGGCAGTACTGGAGAAATGCATAAAACAAAGAAATGTGGCTTATACATATATAGGCACAGTAGATCAAAAAACTTGTTCAGATTGAACACTGGATTCAGTGACTATCAATAAGTGGAAAACCCTATGTCCACGCTATTCATGGAATTGCACGCTAGAAGGATGTATAGTATTACGGACCATCAGTGCATGTGTCTGCGGACTCAAGCCATCGATCCCAGATTTTGTAGTACTTATCTGGACAACCTCTGTTGATGTATATGAACTTTTTGTAGGGAAGAGTGTTATTTATATCTAGTTTCCAATCGTTGAAGCTGGGGGGAGTGGGTCTCATCCACTGTCTGGCTATAATTTTTCTAGCATTAAACAATGTTTCATGCAAGAATGTTTTAGTGAATTTGTCCATCTCAGAGTCGGGGAATATCCCCAGTAAGCATTGTTTGGGGTCCAGGGTCAATGGGGATCCCATGTCATCATGGAGGAAGTCAACAATCTGCTTCCACAGACCCTGAAGGACCGGGCACGCCCAGAGTAGATGGAAGAATGTGCCCGTCGTTTGGTTACACATTGTGCACAAGGTAGAAAACTGTCGTCTAAAGCGGGCGATTCTTAGGGGGGTGAGATACGCTCGGTGCACCACGTATAACTGGGTCAGCCTGTCAGAGAGCTTGGGGGATACAGTCTTGCACGAGTCTAGTGCTTCACTCCACTCCTCATCCTCCAGTGGGCCCACCTCTCTTTCCCATCTTGGTTTAAGGCTGTAAGCTAGCGTGGTAGATGATGGGGTGAGAAGCATGACATAAAAATCAGAGATCAGCTTTCGCGGGTCCACACCCTTAACCACTGCCATAATAACATTGGGCGTAGATTGTGGCAAAGGCTGGGGAAACTGAGCTTGGGCTGCGTGACGCACCTGGAAGAATCTAAAAAGCATAGAATTGGGCAGCAGGAACTCATTTTGGAGGTCCTCAAAGTTTTTAAGTGTGCCATCGGAAATTATGTGGTGCAAATAATATATTCCATATTCGCACCATATCTCTGTGTCAGGGATCAAGAGAAACTCTGAGAGTAGTCTATTGTGCCATAAGGGGGTATAATTGTTGTGTTTAGGGGTCGTTAATGTTTTAGTGGTGATGTCCCATACGCGCCTATATTGGTATAATAATAGGGACCCACGGTCTCTATTGGAGTTATTCCCACTATGTCCCACTGCAATTGCAGTGAGTGGGTCAGTGGTCAGTTGTGCCCACCGTGGACAGAGGAGGGTGAGGAATCTGAGTCTGTCGGTTTTATCTATGTGGTATAGTTGAGACAGTTGGGACGCAAGGTAATAAAGATTTAAGTCAGGGAGGGCTGTTCCACCTAGGTCAGTAGGGTTCTTAAGGACTCTCCAGGCCAGCTTGTGTCTGTTGTTACCCCAAATAAATGTCTTGAGTATGGCCTCCATTGACTTGAAAAATTTCAAGGGTAAGTATACGGGTGTGTGCCAGAGTATATACAATATTTTAGGAAATAATATCATTTTAACAATGTTAATACGGCCCCACACGCCGAGCGGCAGTCTCGCCCATACCTGGGTTCTAGACTTGATGAGATCGAAAAGGGGTTCTATGTTCAGGGATATATAGTCAGCCGGTGTTCTATTCACCAATACTCCAAGATATTTGATAGTGTTCACTCGCTGGAGTGGTAACTGTGCCTGTAGCTTGGGAGAGGGGAAACTATCCATAGGCAGTATTTGAGATTTCTCCCAATTAATTTTAAGGCCAGAGAACTGACCAAAGTGTTCAATTGTATGCAACGCCTTCCGAAGCGATGTGGCAGAGTCGGCCAGGTATAGTAGCGTGTCGTCTGCGTATAAGCTAATTTTTTCAGTCAGGGAACCAAGGCAGAGACCCTGAATCTCGGGGTCCTCTCTAATGGAGATTGCAAGGGGCTCCGCCGCCAAGGCATAGAGGAGCGGAGACAGTGGGCAGCCCTGTCTAGTGCCCCTGGATAAGTCAAATGCCTGGGAGGCCCTCCCGTTGGCCACTACTTTACCCCTGGGTGCCAGATATAATAATTGAACCCACTTAATAAATTTAGGTCCAAAACCAAAGCCACGGAGGCATCCCCAAAGGTACCGCCACTCCACTGAGTCAAAGGCCTTGGCAGTATCCAAAGCCACCACCACCCGGGACCCAACATTAGTATGTGTCGCTTGTAAGTTAATATACAATTTTCTGAGGTTGAAGGAGGTGTTACGCCCCGGCATAAATCCAGCTTGGTCAGCATGGATCAGGGTTAGAATCACTTGGTTAAGGCGTAGGGCAAGTACTTTAGCCAGAATCTTTATGTCTACCTGGAGTAGCGATATTGGTCTATAAGATTCCGGGAGGCCTGGGTCCTTGCCTGGCTTAGGTATGAGGATAATTACCGCCTCGCCCATCGATGGGGGTAAGGTGAAATTGTCAAATAGATGGTTGAAGAGGGACAATAACTTGGGGGCAAGTATCTCGATGTATTGGGCGTAAAATTCTATGGGCAACCCATCTGAACCCGGGGCCTTGGATCTGGCGAAGCTCCCAATCGCTGTGGTTATTTCGTCGAGTGTAAGAGGTGCGTCTAGCATAGCCATTTGGGCATCGTCCAGCTGTGGAAAGATGATTTCCGCCAGTAGATCTTCCAATTGAGAGTCAGTGGTAGAAACCTGGGACGTATATAGTTGAGAAAAGAAGTCCCTAAATTCAGAAGTGACAGCCTGGGGCTCCGTAATCTTTTCCCCATTAGGACCAGTGAGGGAAATGACAGTAGGGGGTCTATCCTCACTATGTGCCAAGTAGGCCAACAGTTTACCCGCTCTCTCCCCATGTTCATACAATTTTTGTCTGGCAAAGAAAAGTTTTTTCCTGGCCGTCTCGTGTTGTAGCTGATTAACCACCCTGGTTTGTAACCTGAGTCGGGCAGCTCCATCAGGAGAGGGGTTCGACATGTACCCCTGTTCAGAGGAGGACAGATCCCGCATTGCCCCGTCCAGTATGGCTGATGAATTAGCCTTCAGCCTGTTGATAAAGGAGGTCAGAGTCAGACGTGCATGCAGTTTGAAGGCTTCCCATACTACGTCTGGGGATGCAGATCCGTCATTCTCTAAAAAGTAAGTTCTCCAACTGTTACCAAGCTCGTCATCCTCCAATTCTTTTCCATTTTAGTGATCATTTTAGTACAGAAAATATTCGAAGAACATTTGTAAAATGTTCTTGAAATTAGCCAATCTATGTTCAGTGTAATTATCCTGCAGAAAGCTACAGAAGATGAATCTGTCCGGGAGAATTGTGTCTTATTTATAAGGGCCAGTTCGCACCATAGAAATGCAGTTGGGATGCATTTCTGCATGCGTTTTTTGACACGTTTTTGCGGCGTTCCGGTGCATTTATGATGCATTTTTATGCATTCCGGTAGACAGGTGAGGAGGAGACTGTAGAGACACATGAGAAGAATGATAGACAGGTGGGAAGGATGGTAGACAGGTGGAAGAGACTGTAGACAAGTGGCAAGGATGGTAGACAGGTGCAAGAGGCTGTAGATAGGTGGGAAGGATGGTAGACAGGTGGAAGAGACTGTAGACAAGTGGCAAGGATGGTAGACAAGTGGAAGAGACTGTAGAGAGATGGGAATGATAATAGACAGGTGGAACCACCCACGGCTTTCATCACCACCTATACGCCGATGACACCCAAATCTATCTGTCTACTCCTCACCCAACTCCTTCAGTCTCCTCTCACTTACTAACTGACATCTCAGCATGGATGTCGCACCACTTCTTTAGACGAAATCTCTCTAAAACTGAGTTACTAATATTCTCCCCTGCCCGTGCCCCCCTCCATGACTTTTCCATCAAAATCAACAATGCAACCATCAGTCCCTCCCCTCATGCCAGGGTACTAGGTGTAATCCTAGACTCTGACTTGTCATTTCAACCTCAAGTCCAATCGTTGTCAAAAGTTTGTAGAATTCACCTCCGTAACATCTCTAAAATGCGCCCCATTTCTAACAAATGAAACCACCAAGCTCCTCATTCACTCGCTTGTTATCTCTATCCTTGACTATTGCAACTCCCTTCTTATTGGCCTGCCTCTCCATAGGCTATCCCCTCTTCAGTCTATCATGAATGCTGCTGCCAGACTTATCCACCTTACCAACCGCTCAGTGTCTGCCAAACCTCTCCTACAATCCCTACACTGGCTACCGATCACCCAGCGAATTAAATTCAAAATACTAACCACAACCTACAAAGCCATCCACAACTCTGCCCCGAGCTACATCACCAATCTTGTCTCCAAACATATCCCAAACCGTCCTCTCCGCTCTTCTCAAGACCTCCTACTGTCAAGCTCTCTCGTCTCCTCCTCCCATGCTCATCTCCAGGATTTCTCCAGAGCCTCTCCCATCCTCTGGAACTCGCTACCTCAACTTGTCCGGCTATCCCCTACTCTTGCTACCTTCAGGCGATCCCTGAAAACTCACCTCTTCAGGGAAGCCTATCACGTCTCCAACTAATCTTTTACCACTTCCATTAGCTCGTTCACCACAGTTACAAACTTTTGTACCACCTGCCCCACCCTATTAGATTGTAAGCTCCTCTGAGCAGGGCCCTCTTAATCCTCTTGTATTTTATTGTATTGTAACGGTATTGTCTCCCTTTTATATTGTAAAGCACTACGTAATTTGTTGGCGCTATATAAATCCTGTATAATAATAATAAGAGACTGTAGACAGGTGGGAAGGATGTTAGATAGGTGGAAGAGACTATAGAGAGTCTGGAATGATAATAGACCAGTGGAAGAGACTGTAGACAGGTGGTAAGAATGGAAGACAAGTGAGGATGGGACTGCAGACAAATGAGAAGGATGATAGACAGGTGGGAAGGATAGTAGACTGGTGGAAGAGACTGTAGACAGGTGGGGAGGATGGTAGATAGGTGGAAGAGACTGTAGGCAAGTGGGAAGGGTGGTAGATAGGTGGAAGAGACTATAGAGAGGTGGGAATGATAAAAGACAGGTGGAAGAGACTGTAGACAGGTGGGAATGATAATAGACAAGTGGAAGAGACTGCAGACAGATGAAAGAGAATGCAAGCATGTGAGGAGGATGGTAGACAGGTGGGAAGGATGATAGACAGATGAGGAGGAGACTGCAGACAGGTGGAAAGGATTGTAAATAGGTGAAGAGGAGACTGCAGGCAGGTTGGAATGATGGTAGACCAGTGGAAGTGACTACAGACAGGTGAGGAGACTGCAGACAGTTGGAAGGGATGGTGGACAGGTGAGGAGGGGACTGTAGACAGGTGGGAAAGATGGTGGACAGGTGAGAGGAGACTGTAGACAGGTGGAAAGGATGGTGGACAGGTGAGAGGAGACTGTAGACAGGTGGGAAGGATGGTGGAAAGGTGAGGAGGGGACTGTAGACAGGTGGGAAGGATGGTGGACAGGTGAGAGGAGACTGTAGACAGGTGGGAAGGATGGTGAACAGGTGAGGAGGGGACTGTAGACAGGTGGGAAGGATGGTGGACAGGTGAGGAGGGGACTGTAGACAGGTGGGAAGGATGGTGGACAGGTGAGGAGGAGAGTGTAGATAGGTGTGAATGATGGTGGACTGGTGGAAGAGACTGCAAACAGGTGGGAAGGAGACTGCAGGCAGTTAGAAAGGGTGGTAGATAGGTGAGGAGGGGACTGCAGACAGGTGGGAAGGATGGTGAAAAGTTGGAAAAGACTGCAGACAGGTGGGAATGACGGTACACTGGTGGAAATGAATGTAGACAGGCAAGAGAAACTGCAGAGAGTTGGGAAGAATAAAAGGCAATTGAGGAGGATGGTAGATAGGTGGAAATGAATGTAGACAGGTAAGAGAGACTGCAGACTGGTGGGAAGGATGGTAGACAGGTGGAAGAGACTGCAGATAGGTGGAAAGGATGGTAGACAGGTGGAAGAGACTGCAGATAGGTGGGAAGGATGGTAGACAGTTAAGAGAGGCTGCAGACAGTTGGGAAGAATAAAAAGGCAGGTAAGGAGGATGGAAGAAAGGTGGAAGGGACTGCAAACAGGTGGGAATGATGGTAGACAGATGTAAATTAATGTCGACAGGTAAGAGAGACTGCAGACAGGTGATAAGAATGGTAGGTAGTTAAGAGAGACTGCACACAGTTGGGAAGAATAAAAGGCAGATGAGGAGGATGGTAAATAGGTGGAAGAGACTGCAAGCAGGTGGGAAAGATGTTAGAGGGTGAAAGACATCAGACAGGCGTTTCACTGAATTCAAGGCTTCTCCTGATTGGCCTGAGGTAGAGATAGTAATGTCCTGTGCCGGCCTTGGCAAATCAGAGGAAGCCTTGTATTCAATAAAAAAAAAAAACAAGGCGTCTCCTGAGTGGTGGGGTTGTTGGAGCAAGCAACACTCTACATTCAGTGCACAGAGGGAAGTTGCAGAAGCACCCTCCAGAAGAGGACACCACTTCCTGAGTGTAGCAATGGCCAGTGGTCCCAAACCTTATTGAGACCAGGGCCTGGTATATTCTTCCAAAAGCATTGTACCCTAGCAGTAACAATGTTTTAATTCACACCATAAAAATGTGGGAATACAAAATATGTATTGATATTCTGGAAGGCTCTGGATGAAGCTGGGCATCAGTGTGGGGGACGGGAGCAGCCATATTGACCCTGTAGTGGATGATGTTTATGGAGGGAGAGGATGGCCATTGTGAGGGATGGGGTCTCTGGGGTGGGTGGACGGACACTGTTGTGGGCACTATGGGCCGGCTGGAGGCTCTGCAGCAAGCTAGGGATACTACTGGGGGCACTGTAGGAGGTTGACAGGCTTTGGAGTCTGAGGGCTCTAAGGGGGCCTGGGGGGCACCGTGAGAGGTTGAGAGGCACTGTGGGAGCAGGGAGGCACTGTGAGAGGTTAGGGGATCTGCAGCCAACTGGAGGCCCAGGAGGAGAGAGACTACCGTCCCGCAGTGGGCCATGGCCTGGTGGTGGAGAACCGCTGGCATAGGCTACAACATTAAATTAAAGGTTAACCACAGAGTTATCAAGATCATTTGTTAGAGCCAAGCTGGCCCAAAGTAAGTGTAAAATGTATTACCATCCCTGAAGTTCTCCTTTAAACCCGGGGACTGAAATCAATGACTGAGAAAATCAAGTCACCAATTAAGCTTTTTCCTTCCTCCGTGTTTTGCTCCCAGATTTTGGTTGGAACGTGCCGCGGCACTGCCATTTTTTTATAGACTGTCTATAATAACTCGGTCATCAGATTTGCATTTCGCTTGTGCTTTTATTGGCAGCTGCGCGATTATCAAACGCCGAATGCAAACAAGGTAGCTCATGTTCCAGGAAACAAAAAAATAATAACATAAAGCGGTGAAGACACGCATATTGGAATAATTCATCTAAATGTGTTTCTAAGATTTTTTTTTATTTTTTATTGTTTACCATTAAAAGTGAGATCAAACGCACCGTTAAATTTAATGGACTTGTGCGAGTAAATCCAGGACATGATTATGAACGCCGTTTTGTTTTGTGAGGCTCTTAATGACAGACCGCCAAACAATCAGTTTAGGTAATTTAACTCTCGTCGTGCTGGAGGAAAACCCAATGACGCAATGTCGGAACAGTTTGCCAAGAACACATGTAGGCGGGGCTTAAGTGGTGTACCAGATTTATGGAAAGACCACAGGACAGGGTGGTTTGGAACTGTTTTTTATGATGAAGAGATTAACCAATTCAATAGTCAACCACATGTTATGACAGTCAATGACTTCCTTGTCTGTAGAGTAGAACTCTGGTAAGGAGGTACACCTTACTTTCGAGTGCTCCATTGAAGGGGTGATGGTGTAGCGCTCACCCCCAAAAAGGCCTGCTGATTTGCCTCAGGTTCCTTTCCTAGATCAGTGCGACAGCAGCCAGGCACACAGCAACAATCACTATTTTGGCTCAATAAACAGTCTAGGGTAGTGGTCTCCAACTTGCGGGCGGCCCTTTGCTTGCCTTTATCTGGCCCTTGGGGCACTGTTCCATCCACTGACAACAACAATGGGGCATTATTCCTCCAACTGACACCATCAAAAGGGCACAATTCCTTCCATTGACACCAATGATGGGACACATTTCTTTCCATTGACACCAACGATTGAAAGAATTGACACCACAGATATGGTATTGTTTACTCCCACTTGTCACCTGGACATTTTTCACTCCCGTAGGCTGGCCCCCCTAAAGTCTGAAGGACAGTAAACTGGCTCTTTGCTTAGAAAGTTTGGAGACCCCTGGTCTAGGGGTTGCCTTCTTTAAATTTCTTGCTGAATAATTGGATAGGGCATAGGGAGCTGTGGAATATTCCATGAACTCTGAGCAGTAATCCGAAGACACTCTTCACTTTGCCACTACTTTTCAGGGCAGTCCCTCTAGTAATGGCCCAAAAAGGGGGCCGCACTGAGACGCCATTAGAAATATCCCAGGCTAGGCAATCACTAGTTTGAATATAAACAAGGTGTTGTAGCAGCAACAGTCACTGGGATCCTTCACTCAAGTCGGCACTTACAATGTCCCTCAACACTTGAATGCCTCCTTTCAATATCAGACAGACATTTCGCCAGTGAATCCTCCAGACTGGATCCTCAATTAAATCTCTCGCTTAGCTTCAGAGATTCTTAACAAAACAGTCCCCCCCAGCTGGGATCTCGATTAGCACAGTTAGGGTTTCAGTTGCCATTCAGGCTAGGAAGCTCTCCTTCTGGACAAGAACAGGGCAGTCCCAAGCCCCAGACTATTCATGCACTCCCCATCCGCCTTCTGGGCACCCTGCTCCAGGGATTGGCTGAGACAACATAAATATTCAGAGTACAGATTTGCCATTTGAGCCCACTACATTCTGGAATCTTCCAGAAGGCAGGGGGAAATAATCAAATCTGCAAACAGTGGAGCCCAGAACAGCCCAAAGCAATCACAAACCTCTCTACTGATCACAGTGGAGCCAAAAGAACTACATTCAGATTTCCTAGCAGCCTATCTAGGAGGTTGCCACAGTGGTAAGGTTATCTGATGATAGGTTCCACCAGGCTGCTGTGGTATAAATTACAATACAAATGACGGCGCAAGTAAAAGAAACAAAAACCTAACTGGTGAATAAATCAGATACAAATCAGATAAAAATCAATGGGATAAATTCTCTCTATTAAAATGTCCATATGATGAGAATACTAAAAAATGCAAGTCCTTTGAAACATATGCACTGTTGGCAGCAATTGTAGAGCGAAGAGAACTCTGTATACAGTAAAGAAAAGAAAAACAATGCGCCTACTAAGTGCAGTATGTTAGCAATTTATTAAAAAAAAAGTTAAAATGACAGCCAAATGGCTACTCACAAGATGGAAGTGGAGTACAGGCATAGATATATTCCTCTCTGTAAGTTGTCTGCGGAGGGCATGAGTCAGTCCGTGTATCTGTGGTCTCCCAGTTATGGAATGCTGCCAAGGTGTAGAAGTGCACTATAGTAATGCTGCAGCGATGGGGAGGTTGCAGTGAAGAGATGGACGTAAGGCACTGTCGCTCTGTGACAGTGTGAACGTTCAATTCGCTGCAGCATACGGCGTGCGGTTCACGCTGGAGCGTAGCCTGCTTCGGCGACCGGACGTGACGTCAATGGCAGGCGATGACTGATGACGCGTTTCAATGCTTCCGCATTTTCCTCGGATCTCCACTCCTCAATTCGTGGCACCCCCCCCCGCTTCTCAATTCTTCTCTGCTCCAGGGGGCCCATGCCTAAAGCTGTGTAAGGGGCCCCAAAATTCCTGATGGCGGCCCTGCCAGCGTGAAACTGTTTTGTCCTCTGGATCTGAGATTGTGCTCGTGATCCGCAAAGCAAGGTACCTGAACCTCCCCTCTCCCTCCATCCCTCTGTTGGAACTGGTATAATAAAGCCTTGAAGAAAAGTAACCAAGTGTCGGTGTGAACATTCATGAAAGCTCTTCAAGGAGGATCCCTGACACGAGTGCGGTGAACAGAAAAGGTAACGGTAGGCCCAAAACTTTAACCACTTCCATACCAGGCACTTATACACCTTCCTACCCAGACCAATTTTCAGCTTTCAGCGCTGTTGCAATTTGAATGACAATTGCGCGATCATGCTACACTGTACCCAAACTAAATTTTTATCATTTTGTTCCCACAAATAGAGCTTTCTTTTGGTGGTATTTGATCACCTCTGGGATTTTTATTTTGTGCTAAAAAAAAATAAAAAAAGACCGAAAAATTTTTTTTGTTTTGTTCCAGTTACAAAACTTTTTAAATAAGTAAGTTTTCTCCTTCACTGATGGGGCTGCACTGACGGGTACCGATGAGGTGGCACCAATGAGGTGGCATTGATGGGCACTGATGATGGTCACTAATATGCAGCATGGATAGGCGGCACAGATGGGCACTGATAGGCGGCACAGATGGGCACTGATAGGTGGCACGGATGGGCATGGATGGGCACTGATAGGTGGCACGGATGGGCATGGATGGGCACTGATAGGTGACACGCATGGGCATGGATGAGCACTGATAGGCGGCACTGATGTACTGTAATGATGGATGCCAATTAGTGCCAAACAATAATGCCTGCCAATCAGTGATGCCCATTGTGGGCACTGATTAGCATCCATTGTGGGCACTGATTAGCATCCATTGTGGGCACTGATTGGCATCCCTGGTGGTCTAGGGTGGCATCCCTGGTGGTCTGGTGGCATCCCTGGTGGTCCAGTGTGGGCATCCTGGGGGGGGGCTGCGCTGATAATCGATCAGCACAAACCCCCCGTCAGAGGAGTAGCCGATCAGCTGTCCTCTACTCGCGTCTGACAGACGCGAGTGAGGAAAAGCCGATCACTGGCTCTTCTTGCTTACGTCGTGATCAGCTGTGATTGGACACGGCTGATCACGTGGTAAAGAGTCTCCGTCAGAGACTCTTTACCTAGATCGGTGTTGTGGGGTGTCAGATTGACACCCCGCAACAACGATCGCCGCGATGCACGCCCCCGGGGGCGCGCAGCGGCTCAATATCCTGATCACGTCATATGACGTCCGATCAGGATATTGAAACCACTTTGCCGCCGTCATTCTGTAATAGGGTGGGCGGCAAAGTGGTTAAACCAGCAGCTCCTATGGGGGTAGTGCTACATAAAATACACCTATGATAAAAATTAGAGACCCTTCATTTCTTTGTAAGTGGGCAAACTTACAAAATCTGCAGGGGATCAAATAATTATTTTCCCCACTGTAAGGTGATATTTTGTGTCTTATCTAATAGCGGAGGAGGAAGCAGTGCTGGATAATTAATATACAGACATCTGTGAAGCGAGAACGATCTCCTCTCCCAACCCTTTACAATATCTCCCTCCTCTCTCGCTCTCTCTTTTGAATTGTAGCGATTGTTATCTGCAACAAACTTGTTCAGCCCCTGAACTCGCAGCAGCAAATTTGCCGTTTTTTTCCTTTATACTCCTCCGCTGCCGCCATCGGTTCCAAAGAAACACTTTACTGAACACACGTCCGCTTCCTCCTCTATTGCCAGCTCCGCCGCAGGAGTCCTTGAATGTAAATGACGATTGGAAGCGGCTAATGTTTCTTCATATCTTAATTAAGAAAAGTCGCCAATCTACCACGCGGAGCGCAGGTCCCTCGTCAAGTGGCTCCGCTCGGCGCTCTCCTGCGAATAGCCGGCGTTTTAAAATCCCTCCGTCTCCCGCATTGCTCATGTGCGTCACGTCGGCGTTGTCGCTGACCCTCTCCATCAGCCGTCTCCGGAAATCATACAAGAGCCTTTAATACTTTCAACTCCGTCAAAGAAGAGGCGGCCGGGGGAATACGGCGAGATCTTTCAATGGCTGCCGCCGACGCCGTTGCCTTGGGGCCTGCGGCTGCGATTGCCGGTGTAATTGCTTACCATAAGGTATTAATTTTTCCAGCACAGCCCACAGGTGCATATCAATTGGCTGCTATTACCGAGTGCGGAGGAATGGCGAGTTTTATGCTGGGGACACCGCCAGCCTGATAACAGCTGGTCTGGATTCATCGCCGCACATTTGTTTTGCAACAATTATTAAAGAACATAAAAGAGAAGATTGGAGGAATGACATTCTACTACATGAGGAAGAAGAGTCCTCCAGCAGAGCAGAGTATTTCAGGAGAGGAGAGTTATAGAAGAAGGAGCAGAGTCCTCCAGCAGAGCAGAGTATTTCAGGAGAGGAGAGATATAGAGGAAGGAGCAGAGTCCTCCAGCAGTGCAGAGTATTTCAGGAGAGGAGAGTTATAGAGGAAGGAGCAGAGTCCTCCAGCAGTACAGAGTATTTCAGGAGAGGAGAGTTATAGAGGAAGGAGCAGAGTCCTCCAGCAGAGCGCAGAGTATTTCAGGAGAGGAGAGTTATAGAGGAAGGAGCAGAGTCCTCCAGCAGAGCGCAGAGTATTTCAGGAGAGGAGAGTTATAGAGGAAGGAGCAGAGTCCTCCAGCATAGCAGAGTATTTCAGGAGAGGGGAGTTATAGAGGAAGGAGCAGAGTCCTCCAGCAGTGCAGAGTATTTCAGGAGAGGAGAGTTATAGAGGAAGGAGCAGAGTCCTCCAGCAGGGCAGAGTATTTCAGGAGAGGAGAGTTATAGAGGAAGGAGAAGAGTCCTCCAGCAGAGCAGAGTATTTCAGGAGAGGAGAGTTATAGAGGAAGGAGCAGAGTCCTCTAGCAGTGCAGAGTATTTCAGGAGAGGAGAGTTATAGAGGAAGGAGCAGAGTCCTCCAGCAGAGCAGAGTATTTCAGGAGAGGAGAGTTATAGAGGAAGGAGCAGAGTCCTCTAGCAGTGCAGAGTATTTCAGGAGAGGAGAGTTATAGAGGAAGGAGCAGAGTCCTCCAGCAGTGCAGAGTATTTCAGGAGAGGAGAGTTATAGAAGAAGGAGCAGAGTCCTCCAGCAGAGCAGAGTATTTCAGGAGAGGAGAGATATAGAGGAAGGAGCAGAGTCCTCCAGCAGTGCAGAGTATTTCAGGAGAGGAGAGTTATAGAGGAAGGAGCAGAGTCCTCCAGCAGTACAGAGTATTTCAGGAGAGGAGAGTTATGGAGGAAGGAGCAGAGTCCTCCAGCAGAGCGCAGAGTATTTCAGGAGAGGAGAGTTATAGAGGAAGGAGCAGAGTCCTCCAGCAGAGCGCAGAGTATTTCAGGAGAGGAGAGTTATAGAGGAAGGAGCAGAGTCCTCCAGCATAGCAGAGTATTTCAGGAGAGGGGAGTTATAGAGGAAGGAGCAGAGTCCTCCAGCAGTGCAGAGTATTTCAGGAGAGGAGAGTTATAGAGGAAGGAGCAGAGTCCTCCAGCAGGGCAGAGTATTTCAGGAGAGGAGAGTTATAGAGGAAGGAGAAGAGTCCTCCAGCAGGGCAGAGTATTTCAGGAGAGGAGAGTTATAGAGGACGGAGCAGAGTCCTCCAGCAGTGCAGAGTATTTCAGGAGAGCAGAGTTATAGAGGAAGGAGCAGAGTCCTCCAGCAGTGCAGAGTATTTCAGGAGAGCAGAGTTATAGAGGAAGGAGCAGAGTCCTCCAGCAGTGCAGAGTATTCCAGGAGAGGAGAGTTATAGAGGAAGGAGCAGAGTCCTCTAGCAGTGCAGAGTATTTCAGGAGAGGAGAGTTATAGAGGAAGGAGCAGAGTCCTCCAGCAGAGCAGAGTATTTCAGGAGAGGAGAGTTATAGAGGAAGGAGCAGAGTCCTCTAGCAGTGCAGAGTATTTCAGGAGAGGAGAGTTATAGAGGAAGGAGCAGAGTCCTCCAGCAGTGCAGAGTATTTCAGGAGAGGAGAGATATAGAGGAAGGAGCAGAGTCCTCCAGCAGTGCAGAGTATTTCAGGAGAGGAGAGTTATAGAGGAAGGAGCAGAGTCCTCCAGCAGTACAGAGTATTTCAGGAGAGGAGAGTTATAGAGGAAGGAGCAGAGTCCTCCAGCAGAGCAGAGTATTTCAGGAGAGGGGAGTTATAGAGGAAGGAGCAGAGTCCTCCAGCAGTGCAGAGTATTTCAGGAGAGGAGAGTTATAGAGGAAGGAGCAGAGTCCTCCAGCAGGGCAGAGTATTTCAGGAGAGGAGAGTTATAGAGGAAGGAGCAGAGTCCTCCAGCAGTGCAGAGTATTTCAGGAGAGGGGAGTTATAGAGGAAGGAGCAGAGTCCTCCAGCAGAGCAGAGTATTTCAGGAGAGGAGAGTTATAGAGGAAGGAGCAGAGTCCTCCAGCAGAGCAGAGTATTTCAGGAGGGGAGAGTTATAGAGGAAGGAGCAGAGTCCTCCAGCAGAGCAGAGTATTTCAGGAGAGGAGAGATATAGAGGAAGGAGCAGAGTCCTCCAGCAGTGCAGAGTATTTCAGGAGAGGAGAGTTATAGAGGAAGGAGCAGAGTCCTCCAGCAGTACAGAGTATTTCAGGAGAGGAGAGTTATGGAGGAAGGAGCAGAGTCCTCCAGCAGAGCGCAGAGTATTTCAGGAGAGGAGAGTTATAGAGGAAGGAGCAGAGTCCTCCAGCAGAGCGCAGAGTATTTCAGGAGAGGAGAGTTATAGAGGAAGGAGCAGAGTCCTCCAGCATAGCAGAGTATTTCAGGAGAGGGGAGTTATAGAGGAAGGAGCAGAGTCCTCCAGCAGTGCAGAGTATTTCAGGAGAGGAGAGTTATAGAGGAAGGAGCAGAGTCCTCCAGCAGGGCAGAGTATTTCAGGAGAGGAGAGTTATAGAGGAAGGAGAAGAGTCCTCCAGCAGGGCAGAGTATTTCAGGAGAGGAGAGTTATAGAGGACGGAGCAGAGTCCTCCAGCAGTGCAGAGTATTTCAGGAGAGCAGAGTTATAGAGGAAGGAGCAGAGTCCTCCAGCAGTGCAGAGTATTTCAGGAGAGCAGAGTTATAGAGGAAGGAGCAGAGTCCTCCAGCAGTGCAGAGTATTCCAGGAGAGGAGAGTTATAGAGGAAGGAGCAGAGTCCTCTAGCAGTGCAGAGTATTTCAGGAGAGGAGAGTTATAGAGGAAGGAGCAGAGTCCTCCAGCAGAGCAGAGTATTTCAGGAGAGGAGAGTTATAGAGGAAGGAGCAGAGTCCTCTAGCAGTGCAGAGTATTTCAGGAGAGGAGAGTTATAGAGGAAGGAGCAGAGTCCTCCAGCAGTGCAGAGTATTTCAGGAGAGGAGAGATATAGAGGAAGGAGCAGAGTCCTCCAGCAGTGCAGAGTATTTCAGGAGAGGAGAGTTATAGAGGAAGGAGCAGAGTCCTCCAGCAGTACAGAGTATTTCAGGAGAGGAGAGTTATAGAGGAAGGAGCAGAGTCCTCCAGCAGAGCAGAGTATTTCAGGAGAGGGGAGTTATAGAGGAAGGAGCAGAGTCCTCCAGCAGTGCAGAGTATTTCAGGAGAGGAGAGTTATAGAGGAAGGAGCAGAGTCCTCCAGCAGAGCAGAGTATTTCAGGAGGGGAGAGTTATAGAGGAAGGAGCAGAGTCCTCCAGCAGAGCAGAGTATTTCAGGAGAGGAGAGATATAGAGGAAGGAGCAGAGTCCTCCAGCAGTGCAGAGTATTTCAGGAGAGGAGAGTTATAGAGGAAGGAGCAGAGTCCTCCAGCAGTACAGAGTATTTCAGGAGAGGAGAGTTATGGAGGAAGGAGCAGAGTCCTCCAGCAGAGCGCAGAGTATTTCAGGAGAGGAGAGTTATAGAGGAAGGAGCAGAGTCCTCCAGCAGAGCGCAGAGTATTTCAGGAGAGGAGAGTTATAGAGGAAGGAGCAGAGTCCTCCAGCATAGCAGAGTATTTCAGGAGAGGGGAGTTATAGAGGAAGGAGCAGAGTCCTCCAGCAGTGCAGAGTATTTCAGGAGAGGAGAGTTATAGAGGAAGGAGCAGAGTCCTCCAGCAGGGCAGAGTATTTCAGGAGAGGAGAGTTATAGAGGAAGGAGAAGAGTCCTCCAGCAGGGCAGAGTATTTCAGGAGAGGAGAGTTATAGAGGACGGAGCAGAGTCCTCCAGCAGTGCAGAGTATTTCAGGAGAGCAGAGTTATAGAGGAAGGAGCAGAGTCCTCCAGCAGTGCAGAGTATTTCAGGAGAGCAGAGTTATAGAGGAAGGAGCAGAGTCCTCCAGCAGTGCAGAGTATTCCAGGAGAGGAGAGTTATAGAGGAAGGAGCAGAGTCCTCTAGCAGTGCAGAGTATTTCAGGAGAGGAGAGTTATAGAGGAAGGAGCAGAGTCCTCCAGCAGAGCAGAGTATTTCAGGAGAGGAGAGTTATAGAGGAAGGAGCAGAGTCCTCTAGCAGTGCAGAGTATTTCAGGAGAGGAGAGTTATAGAGGAAGGAGCAGAGTCCTCCAGCAGTGCAGAGTATTTCAGGAGAGGAGAGATATAGAGGAAGGAGCAGAGTCCTCCAGCAGTGCAGAGTATTTCAGGAGAGGAGAGTTATAGAGGAAGGAGCAGAGTCCTCCAGCAGTACAGAGTATTTCAGGAGAGGAGAGTTATAGAGGAAGGAGCAGAGTCCTCCAGCAGAGCAGAGTATTTCAGGAGAGGGGAGTTATAGAGGAAGGAGCAGAGTCCTCCAGCAGTGCAGAGTATTTCAGGAGAGGAGAGTTATAGAGGAAGGAGCAGAGTCCTCCAGCAGGGCAGAGTATTTCAGGAGAGGAGAGTTATAGAGGAAGGAGCAGAGTCCTCCAGCAGTGCAGAGTATTTCAGGAGAGGGGAGTTATAGAGGAAGGAGCAGAGTCCTCCAGCAGAGCAGAGTATTTCAGGAGAGGAGAGTTATAGAGGAAGGAGCAGAGTCCTCCAGCAGAGCAGAGTATTTCAGGAGGGGAGAGTTATAGAGGAAGGAGCAGAGTCCTCCAGCAGAGCAGAGTATTTCAGGAGAGGAGAGTTATAGAGGAAGGAGCAGAGTCCTCCAGCAGAGCAGAGTATTTGAGGAGAGGAGAGTTATAGAGGAAGGAGCAGAGTCCTCCAGCAGAGCAGAGTATTTCAGGAGAGGAGAGTTATAGAGGAAGGAGCAGAGTCCTCCAGCAGAGCAGAGTATTTCAGGAGAGGAGAGTTAGATAGAGGAGTGTAGCCAGGTGCTGAGCTACAGCAATATGCAGAAGGAGACATTGCCTTTTATTCTTCTCTCCCTGAGATACTGATATGCTGCACCATTCCCCTCCCGCCAGCAGGGGGAGAGCTAAAGCCAAGCAAGCCTATAGACTTCTGTGCAGAGAGCTGAGAATCCAGGGAGTGGTAGTTTGAGATGGCAGCCATATAATGGGACAAATGTACTCATTACAATACAAATCCCCAAATCCACTGTGCAGTAGGAGGAGTGGAATGATTTTTATTAAACTGTCTGGGAAAGCTCTTCCTCTTGGCACTGAGGGAGTTAGAGAGAGGTCACCTCTGTCTGGAATTTTTCCCGCTACTGGGAGACAATACCAGCGGAGATTTGAGTGTGAGACTGGGAGTCACCAGCGCAGGGAAGCACCTCCCACATCAAAGTAGCTGCACCGCTCCTGCTGGGATCTGGAGCATCCACTCAGCCTCTGCTTCCCACCGCTGATCATCAGAGGCTTTCTGAAGAGAGACCGAGGGCTCCTTCTACATCGAAAGGTCTCCGCAGCATCCCAGAGACTGGTGAGAGGGCTATTTACCCATTGCTGATACTGCTAGAAGGGACTGAGCCCCTGAGAGCAGGACGCCAAGTGTACCCAATCCATACTGCATTTTATGCCTCACTTACTCCACACCTAGACTGCACCTATACCAACCCTATCAACCCTATACCACATTATACTGAACCTTTACCATCATAACCACATCTGCCCTGCACCCTTGCCAACACTATACTGTACCTATACTGCATATAGGTTTACTAGGACCGTTTATTAGGTGCAAAGACACTTTTAAAGGACCCCAATGATAGCCGGCAGAAAAAAATCTCAAAAAGACTGCTCCTCCTGTAATAATTATTCTGCAAGCCCCTGTAATAAGTATTCTGCAAGTCTCTGCCCCTCCGCTACCATCCTTTTCTTTGGATAGTACACACCCATTCGGTCTAGGACTAAAATCGCCACCATAAATGCGCTCTGGCAGTATAATTCCAGCACTCAGTAGATTAAACTTTACTACTGCTCACTGCTGCACTTGAGGTGGCCTTGCTACTGTTTATACTGATCTGGACGCTGAGTGTCATCTTATGCCTAGTCTTTATTACTAATCACTTTGTATGCTGAATTACGTTATTACCATTGTTATTCCATTTTATGCTTGCCTGGTCGCCAACCATATTGGGTGACAATATATTAGGTTTGCCTTCACTACCTGGTTTGGTGCTGGTGTTCTTTGATATAGCGGTACTAAGTACACTATATTACCAAAAGTATTGGGACGCCGGCCTTTACAGGCACATGAACTTTAATGGCATCCCAGTCTTAGTCCGTAGGGTTCAATATCGAGTTGGCCCCGCCCTTTGCAGTTATAACAGCTTCAACTCTTCCGGGAAGGCCGCCCACAAGGTTTAGGAGCGTGTCTATGGGAATGTTTGACCATTCTTCCAGAAGCACATTTGTGAGGTCAGGCACTGATGTTGGATGAGAAGGCCTGGCTCGCAGTCTCCTCTCTAATTCATCCCAAAGGTGTTCTATCAGGTTGAGGTCAGGACTCTGTGCAGGCCAGTCAAGTTCCTCCACCCCAAACTCGCTCATTCATGTCTTTATGGACCTTGCTTTTTGCACTGGTGCGCAGTCATGTTGGAACAGGAAGAGGCCGTCCCCAAACTGTTCCCACAAAGTTGGGAGCATGAAATAGTCCAAAATGTCTTGGTATGCTGACTCCTTAAGAGTTCCCTTCACTGGAACTAAATGGCCAAGCCCAACCCCTGAAAAACAACCCCACACCATAATTCCCCCCCCCCCCACCAAATGATTTGGACCAGTGCATAAAGCAAGGTCTATAAAGACATGAATGAGCGAGTTTGGGGTTGAGTAATTTGACTGGCCTGCACAGAGTCCTGACCTAAAATGATATTGCATGTTTCTATTCCATTCCCAACCTGGTGTGTCAGAGGGGCTGAGGTTTTTGGGAAAGTCGAGGCAAAGAACAGAAAAAGGGCGAATGGCAATTATATAGTTCCACAGGTCCCCAGGGGCCCGGATGGCAACCCCCCTTTTTATTTGTATTTTTTTATTTATTTAAATATTTATTTTTTCTTGTAAGGGGCCCGGAGGTCCCCAGGGGCCTGGATGGCAACTCCTCCCTTTTTTATTTTTATTTATTTTTATTTATTTTTATTTATTTTTTGTAAAGGGCCCGGATGGCAACCTCCCTTTTTTTCCAATTTTTTTTTTCGTTCGTCAGCACCCAAGACCCCCCCAAACTTAATTCTCGGGGGGCACACCCCCGCGCTTCTCAACCTGCGGCAGCCCCCACCCCGGTTCTCAATTTGCGGCAGCAGCACCCCCCTCTCTCTCTCACCCCCCGCTCTCTGCTCCAGGGGGCCCATGCTGTGTAAGGGGCAGCAAAATTCCTGATGGCGGCCCTGGCCACATCCAATATTTGAGAAAAAGCAAAGGAAAATTTCCCCTGGGCGGACTTTTTAGGCACTAATAGTATTGGCATCAAACGTACAGAATATTGAAGTAGAAAAAGGTTTTATTCATAGTGATACATGATTAAAATGACAAAAGATGAAATAAAATATTGAGTTGGAATAAACAATTTCAACAAGTATCACCGTGCAGGAAGATGCAAGAAGGACCTCCTTACACCCAACGCGTTTCGAAATAAACTTCTTCAGGGGTGTGCAACGAGGGAGGAATAGTTCATCTGAGCATAAAGATACATATAATAAATTACACATATTCAGATAAGCGCTGTTATAATAAGTACAAAACAACAATATATATATATATGTGCATAGTATTAATTTTTTTACTTCCGTAATGTAAAAATAGTAGGGTGATTGTCAATATTTCATTAGATATGGTTAAAAAGTTGTAAATGCACAGCACGCAAAGAACAGAGGACCCATCCTATGCAGCGTCTCCTACGGGAGTAGCGCTACAGGAACCTGAAAAGACATGCCCCACCCACCCCAGCTTCTGATTGCTGAATGACATTGATGTCATCATGGGGCGGGGTCTAAAATAGCAAGTGCTGCCCAATGAGGACACCTCTTGTTAATATGGCAGCTCGCTTACAGCAGCATTGAGCTGAATGACAATGTGGATCTAGGGGAACGAGTCGCTAAAGAATTCCACCTGCTAAAGGTGGTGGTTAGTGGCGGTGGCATGGTGGTCAGTGACGGCTGGTGCTCACATTTTTTTTTGGGGGCGCAAACAAATTGAAAAAAAAAAAACATTAATTGCCGCCACTGTACCCATTAAATGCAGCCACTGTGCCCAAACACCACCAGTTTCCCCCCAAATGCAGCCAGTTTCCACCCAGCCCCGCACTTACCTTCCTCGGGTGAGCGCCATCCTCCTCCAAGCTCCCTCGTGTCTTCTTCCGTCCTCGATGTCTTCTCCCGCCCTCGATGTTGCTTCAGCCAATCAGCCAATCAGGTTACCGGTAACCAGACCCGGTGAACCTGATTGGCTGAGACGCGTGTCAGTGTTAACCAAGGAATGCACAGCCTGTGCTTCCCCTGGTTAACTATTTGAAAGCCGATTACAGCCCACAGGCTTTGATAGGCACTTCCAAAATCCAACCAACTGCTGTTATTCAGATGGCCAGTGCTCGCCAGGGGGCCGGCCATCTGAATAGTTGGCTGCAGCGGCGCTGGCGACAATACATACATTCACGCAATGCATGAATGTATGTATTGTTGACGGTGCAGGGGAGAGGGGGGGCGGCGCACCTGCGCCCACTATGGGCGCACCGCCACTGATTCATGAATGTATGTATTGTTGACGGTGCAGGGGAGAGGGGGGGCGGCGCACCTGCGCCCACTATGGGCGCACCGCCACTGATGCATGAATGTATGTATTGTTGACAGTGCAGGGGAGAGGGGGGGCGGCGCACCTGCGCCCACTATGGGCGCACCGCCACTGATGCATGAATGTATGTATTGTGGACGGTGCAGGGGAGAGGGGGGGGGCGGCGCACCTGCGCCCACTATGGACGCACCGCCACTGATGGTGGTGTCCTGGCAGTTTAAATGCACACAATTACATCTGGCTCCGCTTCTCCGCCTCTGATACTCTCGCCAACATGCTGTCGACCCCGCTACGATCACCCCTAATGTACACCCTGACAGTGGGGTGGGCGGGGCACATACTTGGGGTCCTCCCCCCCTCGCTGCCCTCTGGTAACTCCTTTCTACGTATATCTCAACAGCAGCCCTAACGCTCTTCTTCGACTATCTTTCTTCTATTCCTCTCCTGTTCCTTCCTTCCTTCCTTCTTTCCCTTTCTTTTTTCAATTCACGCCCATCTTTGGGTCGCTCCCTCTTTTTCCTCCCCTTTATTTATTTTTTTTTATTTCTCAAAATTTTTGGTATACAATTTTTATTATGAACAATGGGGCTCTCCTAGCCGGAATTGCTCTTTCCTCCAAGTGACAGTCGTCGATGTTATTAATATCTTGTATAGCGCTTACCCACACTCTCCTCCTTGTCTTTCGGCTCCTCGCAGGAGGAAAGGGCACACCCAGCTCTATATGCCCGTACCCTCCTGTGTGAGGAGGTTGAGCGGTGTTGTGATGGGTCTCCGCAGCCAGATCCTCCCTCAGAATGGTTCTTATCTCTATAGCCAATAAAGACAAGTCTCTATTTCCCCCAATGACTTCAAGGTCCACACCAGCTGTAACTCCAACGTAGAGTTTATTTCTCTTTAAATGACAGTCTCTGATAGGAAAGGTTGGAGGGAGAACAGGACAGCATAAGGTGTGGGAGAGGTCCAGGCACAAACGTAATACACTTCACTGCTTGGCTTCTCAACCAGACTTGGCCCATTTGGATAGTCTCCCTAGATAGGGACCTGCAGCCAGAATGGTACTCCAACTGACCACTCAATCACTATACAAACTGGTACCCTGGTCTCTGCCACAGACCTGGTGAACTCGGTCTCTGCCACAGACCTGGTGAACTCGGTTTCTGCCACAGACCTGGTGAACTTGGTCTCTGCCACAGACCTGGTGAACTTGGTCTCTGCCACAGACCTGGTGAACTTGGTTTCTGCCACAGACCTGGTGCACTTGGTCTCTGCCACAGACCTGGTGAACTCGGTTTCTGCCACAGACCTGGTGAACTTGGTCTCTGCCACAGACCTGGTGAACTTGGTCTCTGCCACAGACCTGGTGAACTTGGTTTCTGCCACAGACCTGGTGAACTTGGTCTCTGCCACAGACCTGGTGAACTTGGTCTCTGCCACAGACCTGGTGAACTTGGTTTCTGCCACAGACCTGGTGAACTTGGTCTCTGCCACAGACCTGGTGCACTTGGTCTCTGCCACAGACCTGGTGAACTTGGTTTCTGCCACAGACCTGGTGAACTTGGTCCCTGCCACAGACCTGGTGAACTTGGTCTCTGCCACAGACCTGGTGAACTTGGTTTCTGCCACAGACCTGGTGAACTTGGTCTCTGCCACAGACCTGGTGAACTTGGTCTCTGCCACAGACCTGGTGAACTTGGTTTCTGCCACAGACCTGGTGAACTTGGTCTCTGCCACAGACCTGGTGAACTTGGTTTCTTTAAAGCTTGGCCTCTTTGTAAGGAGAAGACATCCCTCCAGAGAGTTACCGGGCCCCTTCCTTCACCGTGACTTCTCACCAGTCCCTCGGAACGGTCCTCCCCCGGCCTCCTCGTCTAAGATGCGGGTCCCCTCGCAAGGCGGCACCCTAAGATTCCTTGATCCTTGACGGCCCCAGCCGAAGGTGCTGGGCCCAAGGCCTTTAGTTGCAGCCCCAGGGCTAAAGGTGCCTGGGACTGATTCACCGACCTCTGCCCCTGGGCCAAAGGTGCCCAGGGCGGACCGAGGACACACACTCTCCCTGGGAGTAGGACTCCTGATGACGAACGAACCCCACAACAGGCAGCGTCCGCCCCTTTTATATCCTCTCCCAGCATACACAGCAGGCCGACCACTCCCACTGTATGGTTGCCGAGAGGGGACACACAAGGCACAGCACTGTATCAGCAGTTCAACCCTGGCCCACTATGGCAGGCCACAGGGAACAGTACACTGATACTCTTCCTGCAGACAAAATGGTTGATCATGTCCTAACAATTTAGGTGTTTGAGCATAACTACCACTCAAACATTTCCCTTAAATTGAGGACCCCGCTACACTTGTATGACGATAGCAGTTAAAGCGGAGGTCCACCCTGAAAATTTTTTTACATTAAAAATCCTAAAAAAATAACAAAAAAATTAATAGAAAAAAATAAATAAAATTATACTCACCCTAAATGCCCGTTGCTAGGCGGAAGTCCCCTAATCTGCCTCTAATGTGCCTCTTCTTGCCCGCGGTGGGTCTCCTTCCGCTTCCTCTTCTTGTGAATGGGGCGCGCTGCCTTCTGGGAACTGTGTGTATCCCAGGAGGCAAGCCCCCCATTCACAAAGCGCTGTGCGAGTGGCGCATGCGCAGTAGGAAACGGGCAGTGAAGCCTTACGGCTTCACAGCCTGTTTCCCTTACTCAGTATGGAGGAGCCGGGACCTGCCAGCAGCGATCGATCGCCGTGGCGGGACCGACATTGCGGGCGAGTAGGACAGGTAAGTGTCCTTATTAAAAGTCAGCAGCTACACTGTTAGCAGCTGCTGACTTTTTTTTTTTTTGGCTGCACCCCCGCTTTAAGCTGTGGGCGATAGCCATTGGGCTGACTCATCGCACGCGTTTCGCTTGCGATTGTCACCAGATTGTAACGTCAGACGTTGTTCCCTGTATTGTATGTTAAACTACCAATAAATATATTTTCAAACCTCAATGCACACCATTATTTTTAACTGGATTTAAGAAAAAAAAAAAAAAGATTGGAAGGAAAACAGTTTGAAGCAGAGTTTATAATTCTTCCACTATGCGAAACCCCCAGCAGAGTTCCCCCCGCAGCGCCTGCAAAGGGCGCATCCCGACGCCTCGAATGATCAGCAGCATAAATGACTGCACATAATTATGCCGCAACACTCCGTATTTAATTTTGCACATTTCATTCGAGTTGTGATTATATTTACCAGAAAGCAAACTTCAGATGTCTCTCCACCTATACCGGCTACTCAGCGCGGATTAATCAGCCTTTGATGTGCGCCTGGCGTGCTGGGCCTTCGCTGTGATGGTTCCTTGTCAGCATTGCGGCGGATTAGAAACCCCGTGAAGGGTCTGGCCTGTTACTGATACGTAAGAATTAAGACCGTTTGTTCTCAGAATTCAAACACGTCGGAAGAAGGGAAGTCAATTGGATGCGGCCTGTTTACTGCAGCGTATTTCGGCGTCCCACCGCGGCTTCCTGGATTTACCGCTGAGAACCCTTCGCTAGGAACTCCGCGCTCTCCCATGTATCAATTAGCTTTTTTTTATTCCAGCAATAAACGCGGTATGATTCCACATCGCACTATACTGCCACAATTCCCCAAATCTTACGCCGGCGAATCAGGATGCGGAGCAGCCAATAAGATTAAAGTGGAACTTTACACGTTCTGAAAGGTCATAAAAAAAGGTCTACCTTTTATTAATAATCTCCAGTCCAGGTACTTTACCTAGGCTAAGATTATATCATCAGTCTGCTGCAGGCAGGTGGAAGCATTTCCTTAGTCTCCTTTCTGTCAGTCAGTGGCGGTGCGTCCATAAGGGGGCACATGGGCGCCGCGCCCTCTCTCCTGCCACCCGCTCTATCACCATAGATAGATTCATGCGTTGTATAAATCTATCTATGGTCGCCGCTGCCACCTCCTATTCAGGTGTCCGACCCCTTTTCAGGCGCCGGGCACCTGAATTACAGCGGAGGGGTATTTTTTGGAAGCACCTGATTAGAGCCATAGGCTCTAATAGGCGTCCAAAAAGGTGAACAGCGGGCGCCTAACACTGAACCGCCTCTCAGCCAATCAGGTGCTTGGGTCTGTTACCTGTCACCTGATTGGCTGAAACCACAGGCGCTGTGATTGGACGCCTATCAGGCGTCCGATCATAGCAGAGGACGGGAAGAGACGACGGGAGAAGACATCGAGGAACGTGAAGGACACCACTGTCCCACCGAGACAAGGTAAGTGCCGGGCGGGCGGGGGATGCACACTGGCAGCATTTGATGGGCACAGTAGCAGCAATTGATGGGCACACTGGCAGCAATTGATGGGAACAGTAGCGGCAATTGATGGGTACAGTGGCTGGGTTTGATGGGCACAGTGGCTAAATTTGATGGTACAGTGGCTGCGTTTGATGGGCACAGTGGCTGCATTTGATGGCACAGTGGCGGCAATTGATGGGCACAGTAGCGGCAATTGATGGGTACAGTGGCTGGGTTTGATGGGCACAGTGGCTAAATTTGATGGTACAGTGGCTGCGTTTGATGGGCACAGTGGCTGCATTTGATGGCACAGTGGCGGCAATTGATGGCACAGTGGCTGCAATTGATGGCGCAGTAGCTGCGTTTGATGGCACAGTGGCTGCAATTGATGGGCACAGTAGCGGCAATTGATGGGCACACTGGCAGCAATTGATGGGCACAGTAGTGGTAATTGATAAGCACACCGGCAGCAATTGATGGGCACAGTAGTGGCAATTGATGGGCACACTGGCAGAAATTGATGGGCACACTGTCAGCAATTTATGGGTAAAGTGGCTGCGTTTGATGGGCACAGTGGCTGCGTTTGATGGGCACAGTGGCTGTGTTTGATGGGCAGAGTGGCTGTGTTTGATGGGCACAGTGGCTGCGTTTGATGGGCACAGTGGCTGTGTTTGATGGTTTTTTTTTTCAGTTTGTTTGCGTCCCCCCCAAAAATTTTGAGCACCAGCTGCCACTGCCGTCAGTGATCACTCTGACTATACATTGAAACTTTGCAGGGGCTGGCTTGTGTCAGATATTGCTGAACGCAGCCAAGAGCTGCATCAGAATTGACACAATTGCCTTATCTCGGAGTGAACATCTCAGTCCAGGATGGTGAGCCTGGATAATGCCTGAGCAGAGATGGCTCCGTCCTTCTGGATATAAAAGCATCGTCATGGGAAGTACTGTGATCTCTGGGAGAAGTAATAAATACCTGGAAGTGTTAAGGCCCATACACATGATCTGACTTTTTGACAACAAATGTCCGACGGACCTGTTTGATCGGACAACCCGACCGTGTGTACGCTCCTTCGGACAAATGTTTTCGCTTTTTCATCGAACAAATGTTCGGTGTGAATGCTCCCAAACTTTTCGGCAACAAATGTCCTACGTCGGCTAATCCGATCGTGTGTACACAAGTCCATCGGACTAAAGTCCACATTCCAAACACACATGGTCAGAACCAATGCTAAAGATCAGACAACAGTAGCAGAAGTTGCCCAAAGGGTGGCGGTAAAGAGCTGAAAAACCACGTGATTTGGTGAATGTTGGCTGAAAATGTTCTGCCGTGTGTATGCAGAACAAGTTCACGGCCAACGCCCATTCGGACAAAAAATCCACGGAAAAGTCCGATGGAAGTCCGATCGTGTGTATGAGGCTTAACAATGACACATTACTTAGCATGCTGCACCCAACATGAAATATTACACCAATTAGCAATAATATTAAAACCTAATATAGAGTAGATCCCCATTTTGCCACCCAAACAACCCTGAACTAATGAGGCATGGACTCCACTTAGGGTGACCACATTTCCAAACTTCCATTCAGGGACACCCGCACCCACGCCCGCCCCCAAAAAAATATGATTTTTGATACTTGTGCCCCATCAAATGCTGCCAGTGTGCCCATCAATTGTCGCTACTGTGCCCCATCAGATGCTGCCAGTGTGCCCATCAATTGTCGCTACTGTGCCCCATCAAATGCTGCCAGTGTGCCCATCAATTGTCGCTACTGTGCCCCATCAGATGCTGCCAGTGTGCCCATCAATTGTCGCTACTGTGCCCCATCAAATGCTGCCAGTGTGCCGAACAATTGCTGCTACTGTGCCCCATCAGATGCTGCCAGTGTGCCGAACAATTGCCGCTACTGTGCCCCATCAGATGCTGCCAGTGTGCCAATCAATTGTCGCTACTGTTCCCCATCAGATGCTGCCAGTGTGCCAACCAATTGCCGCTACTGTGCCCCATCAGATGCTGCCAGTGTGCCGAACACTTGACGCTACTGTGCCCCATCAAATGCTGCCAGTGTGCCAATCAATTGCCGCTACTGTGCCCCATGATCAAATGCTGCCAGTGCCAGACAGTATGCCCATCAATTGCTGCGACTGTGGCACTGTGCCACATCAGAAGCTGCCAATGTCAATTGCCGCTATTTTTCACCTGATCTGCTCCAGTTCCATTTGCTCACTTTTTAATCTGGACTGGTCTCGGTCTGGTCTGGTGGTGGTGGGGTAAGCAGACTTCAGCACCGGTCTTCTCTTCATTGGTTTCCTGGTCCAGGCAGGCAGGCAGTCGGGCCGCTCGGGCGGGAGGAGGAGGAGCCTGGAGGAGGTCGGAGATGTCGTGGCCCCGGGCTGCAGCATGAAATGCACTGCGGCTGCGGGAGGTCGGGACCGGGAACAGCCGAGGCGTGGATCTAAGGCTAGCCAGCACTGGCACTGCAGAATGGCGCCGCCCGCCGACTGCGCCGTGAGGTCACTGGAGGTGAAGGTCGGAGGACTCTGAGTCAGCGGTGAGTGACTGATGCTGCTCTCTCTGCTGCTGCTGCCGCGGCTGGAGGAGGAGGAGGGTGGAGTGGACCCGAGTCGGAGAGCGCAGTGCAGCACTGGGAAAAAGGCCTTGTTCCCTCGGCCGGCCACCTCCCTCTACTCTCTCTGCAAATGTGACGTCACTGGTTGCTACACGCCAAGCGGGGCGGCCCTAGCAACCAGTTTGGCTTTTTTTTTTTACGGTGGCAGCTAATCCTCATTTCATTCCGGGACACTGTATTGTCCCGTAATGAAGGTGCCCGGGATGCGGGACATAATTACAAATTACGGGTAAATCCCGGGCAATCCGGGATACGTGGTCACCCTAACTCCACTAGACCTCTGAAGGTATGATTTATTTTTTTGGCACCAAGCTGTCAGTAACAGATCCTTTAAGGTGGGAGGTGGGGATCAGACTTGTTTTTCCAGCACATCCCGCAGATGCTAAATTTTATTGAGATCTGGAAAAGGCCAAGTCAAAACCTCAAACTTGTTGTGTTCCTCAACTCATTCTTGAATTGATCAGACCCGGCCACCTTCTTCCATTGCTCCGTGGTCCAGTTCTGAGGCTCACAGGCCCATTGTAGGAGCTTTTTGCTGTGGATACGAGTCAGCATGGGGCACCCTGACCGGTCTGTTGCTACACAGCCTCATACACAACAAACTGCGATGCTCTGTCTGACACCTTTCCATCAGAACCAGAATTCACGTTTTCAGCATTTTGAGCTCCAGTAGCTCTTCTATTAGATTGAACTACACGAGCCAGCCTTCCCTCCTCATGTGCACCAATGACCCTTGATGACCCATGACCCTGGTTTTCCTTCCTTGGACCACTTTTGGTCAAATAGTTTTTATTTGGTTTTAAGTAGGGGTGCAACGGATCAAAAAACTCACGGTTCGGATCGTTTCTCGGATCAGAGTCACGGATCGGATAATTTTTCGGATCGGAGGACGGAACACTGGGCAGTCAGGGAAGGCAGGGGAGCTCACCTAGGCCAGCGCCGGGTGGAGCAAGATAGGCGCCGCTCCAGGAGGTAGGCCGACGCCTCGGCCTGTCCCAAGGCAGGTGTAGGCTGCGGATGTGCTGCCAGAGCGCTCTAAGGCACTCCGGAGACTGATCTCCAGGCAAACAGGAAGGCCAGGAAAGCTTGTTGCGGCCGCCGCTGGGTGGACCAAGATGGTCGCTGCTCTGGGAGCTAGGCCAAAGCCGCGGCCTTTCTTATGGCCGATGCAGGACCAGGAGGTCGCACGTCCGCGGCCACGGGTGGCGTTCTAGCATTCTGACAGGCTCCAAAGGCAGCGGAGGAGACCGGACGGAACCCCGATGGAAACCCCGGATGAAGTGGATGGCAAGAATCTACCAGGATGCTGACAGGATGGTAGGAAAAGGAGTAACGGCAGCGGAGCTCACACTACCTGCGTCCTACTCCGCGGAACACGTCTGTGCCGAACTGAAGATGTTGATCCGTACGGATCACGGATCAATGACGATCCGTTGCACCACTAGTTTTAAGCATACAAAATAATCCCTGGACCACTTTTAGTCGGTCCTGACCACTACAGGCCGGGAACATCCCAGAGCTGCAGTTTTGGAGTTGCTCTGACCCAGTCGTCTAGCGCAGGGGGTCTCAAACTGGCGGCCCTCCAGCTGTTGTGAAACTACAAGTCCCATGAGGCATTGAAAGGCTGACAATTACAAGCATGACTCCCACAGGCAGAGGCATGATGGGACTTGTAGTTTCGAAACAGCTGGAGGGCCGCCAGTTTGAGACCCCCTGGTCTAGCCATTAGAATTTGGCCCCCACGATTAACCACTTCCGGACCACTGCACGACTATATACGTCGGCACTTTGAAGAGGGATATCTCTGTTATGGTAGCAGCTAGCTACCATAACCCAGGTATCCTCGTCTTCAGCCGGCGGTCCGGTTTCCGATAATGGTGGTCTCTCTGGCGGATTCACCGCGAGAGTACCGTTATCGGCGGCGGGAGAGGGCCCCCCCTCCCGTGCCCTCCGCTGCTTACCGGGGCCGTCAGTATCGGCAGAGGAGATGGGGTCCTCTCTGTTGCTGGGTATGGAGACGAGTGAAGGTAAGATGGTCCCCACCCGTCTCCATACCATCGCTGGTCAAAACGTCACTTCCGCCAATAGCTCTTTAAATGGCCATTTTTATTTTTGTAACTTTTTCAAAAGACATTTTTTTTTTTTTTATTGCATTTTAGTCCAAATACGAGATCTGAGGTCTTTTTGACCCCAAATCTCATATTTAAGAGGACCTGTCACGCTCTTTTCTATTAAAAGGGATGTAATAGAAGAGGAATAAAAGTGACACAATTTTCTTTTTAAAAGAACAGTGTAAAAAATAAAAATAAAAAGGTAAAATAAATAACAAAAAAATAAAATAATTTTTAAATGCGCCCCGTCCCACTGAGTTCGCGTGCAGAAGCAAACACATACGTGAGCAGCGCTCGCAAATGAAAGCGGTGTTCAAACCACACATGTGAGGTATCGCCGCGATCGCTGGAGCGAGATAAATAATTCTAGCTCTAGACCTCCTCTGTTACTCAAAACATGCAACCTGTAGAATTTTTTAAACATCGCCTATGGAGATTTATAAGGGTAAAAGTTTGTCGCCATTCCACAAGCAGGCGCAATTTTGAAGCGTGACATGTTGGGTATCAATTTACTCTGCGTAACATTATCTTTCACAATATAAAACAAATTGGGCTAGCTTTACTGTTGTCTTATTGTTTAATTAAAATTTTTTTTTTTTCCCCAAAAAAGTGCGCTTGTAAGACCACTGCACAAATACAGTGTGACATAAAGTATTGCAACGACCGCCATTTTATTCTGGGTGTTAGAAAAAAAAAAGTATAATGTTTGGGGGTTCCAAGTCATTTTCAAGCAAAAAAAACCAACATGTTTTTAACTTCTAAACAACATATCTGAAAAAGAGGCTCGATCCTTAACGCGGAGTTCCACCCAAAAATGGAACGTCCGCTTTTCGGAACCCAGGTATTTGCACCCACTCCCCCCCCCCCGCTGACTTCTGGGAAACACACAGGTCCCAGGAGACAGCGGGGACCACTGGGAACGTGTCATTCTACCCGCGCATGCGCAGTAGGGAACCGAGCAGCCGCAACCAGGGCTGCCATCAGGAATTTTGGGGCCCCTTACACAGCTTCAGGCATGGGCCCCCTGGAGCAGAGAACCGGGGGGTGCTGCCGCCGCGAATTGAGAACTGGGGGGGTGTCAACGCTAATTGAAATCCGGGGGTGTGCCGCAAGTTGAGAAGCGGGGAGTGTGCCGCAAGTTGAGAGGCGGGGGGTGCCTTATGTCCCCCCCGAGAATTAAGGTCGGGGGGCTTTAGGTGACAAGCAAAAAAAGGGGGGTTGTCATCCGGGCCCTTTAAAAGAAAAAAAGAAATAAAAAAAATACAAAAAGGGGGGGGGGGGGGTTGCCATCCGGACCCCTGGGGACCGGAGGGCCCCTTACAAGAAAAAATAAATAAAATAAAATAAAAAAGGGGGGTTGCCATTCGGGCCCCTGGGGACCTCCGGGCCCCTTACATGTGAACTGCCTGTACCCCCTTGATGGCGGCCCAGGCCGCAACGTTTCACTTCCTGATTCCCTCACCGAGGATGGCGGTGGGGGCAGCCGAGAGCCGAGCAATTGATCGGCTTTGGCTGCCGACTACATCGCGGGCACCCTGGGCAGGTAAGTGTCCATTTATTAAAAGTCAGCAGCTGTAGTATTTGTAGCTGCTGGCTTTTAATAAAAAGAAAAACTTCTCAAAGTCAGATCCTCACGCTTGCCCATTTTTTCTGCTTTCAACACAACAGGGACAACATGTCCACTTGCTGCCTAATTTATCCCACCCACTTACAGAGGCCATTGTAACAATATAATAAATGTTACTCACTTTACCTGTCAGTGGTTCGAATGTTATGGCTGACTGGTGTATATCTAGGGACAGGTCCACTTTAATATACAGATGACACATATGCATAACAAATCCCCCATTTATCTGCCTACCCTGTAGTTTACTTGTAAACCTCAACCTTCCCCTTCTACCTACCTTTAAGCTCAGCTACAGTCAGGTCCATAAATATTGGGACATCAACACAATTCTAATCATTTTGGCTCTATACACCACCACAATGGATTTGAAATGAAACAAACAAGATGTGCTTTAACTGCAGACTTTCAGCTTTAATTTGAGGGGATTTACATCCAAATCAGGTGAACGGTGTAGGAATTATAACAGTTTGTATATGTTAAGGTGACCAGATTTTTAAAATGAAATCCGGGGACATATTTTTTTTTTTTACTAGTAATGGCGGCAATCAGCGACTCTCTGCCCATCACCGCCGCCGCCCGTCTCACAGCCTGTCAAGTCTCGCTCTCCGGGCCCCGGCTACTACTGGGTGGGGTGCGGAGGAAGATCACTCCACCAGGGAAGGCAAGGAGATAAGCAGGCAGGCGGCTGGCCGGGACTTGAGCCAAGGCAGAAGAACATGCGAGTGGAGCTGAATGGGCACGCGAAACTGAAGAAATATTCCCTCCACTCCGACCAGCACATGATCATCAGAAAGGGGCACAGATAATGGAAAAAAATACACCCCCCTAATCTAGTAGGAGCGGGGGGGGGGGTGTAATTCAGATATTTTTTTTCTCATTCTGCACTGACTGTCTTTGAAATTGGCCCAGCCCCTGTTCAAATCCCATCCGGGAACAGACTTGGTCCGGGGACAGTGTCCTCAGTCCGGGACTGTCCCCTGAAACTGGGGATGTCTGGTCACCCTAGTGCCTCTCACTTTTTAAGGGACCAAAAATAATGGGACAGATTAACAATCATAAATCAAACTTTCACTTTTTAATACTTGGTTGCAAATCCTTTGCAGTCAATTACAGGCTGAAGTGTGGAACGCGATGACATCACCAGACGCCGGGTTTCATCCCTGGTGATGCTCTGCCAGGCCTCTACTGCAACTGTCTTCAGTTCCTGCTTGTTCTTGGGGCATTTTCCCTTCAGTTTTGTCTTCGGCAAGTGAAATGCATGCTCAATCGGATTCAGGTCAGGTGATTGACTTGGCCATTGCATAACATTCCACTTCTTTCCCTTAAAAAACTCTTTGGTTGCTTTCGCAGTATTCTTCGGGTGCTTCGGGTCATTGTCCATCTGCACTGTGAAGCGCCGTCCAATGAGTTCTGAAGCATTTGGCTGAATATGAGCCGATAATAATATTCCCCGAAACACTTCAGAATTCATCCTGCTGCTTTTGTCAGCAGTCACATCATCAATAAATACAAGAGAACCAGTTCCATTGGCAGCCATACATGCCCACGCCATGACACTACCACCACCATGCTTCACAGATGAGGTGGTATGCTTTGGATCAGTTCCTTTCCTTCTCCATACTCTTCTCTTCCCATCACTCTGGTACAAGTTGATCTCGGTCTCATCGGTCCATAGGATGTTGTTCCAGAACTGTGAAGGCTTTTTTAGATGTTGTTTGGCAAACTCTAATCTGGCCTTCCTGTTTTTGAGGCTCACCAATGGTTTCCATCTTGTGGTGAACCCTCTGTATTCACTCTGGTGAAGTCTTCTCTTGATTGTTGACTTTGATACACATACACCTACCTCCTGGAGAGTGTTCTTCATCTGACACACATACACCTACCTCCTGGAGAGTGTTCTTTATCTGACACACATACACCTACCTCCTGGAGAGTGTTCTTCATCTGACACACATACACCTACCTCCTGGAGAGTGTTCTTCATCTGACACACATACACCTACCTCCTGGAGAGTGTTCTTCATCTGACACACATACACCTACCTCCTGGAGAGTGTTCTTCATCTGACACACATACACCTACCTCCTGGAGAGTGTTCTTCATCTGACACACATACACCTACCTCCTGGAGAGTGTTCTTCATCTGACACACATACACCTACCTCCTGGAGTGTTCTTCATCTGACACACATACACCTACCTCCTGGAGAGTGTTCTTCATCTGGCCATCTGTTGTAAAGGGTGTTTTCTTCACCAGGGAAAGAATTCTTCGGTCATCCACCACAGTTGTTTTCCGTGGTCTTCCGGGTCTTTTGGTGTTGCTGAGCTCGCCGGTGCGTTCTTTCTTTTTAAGGATGTTCCAAACAGTTGATTTGGCCACACCTAATGTTTTTGCTATCTCTCTGATGGGTTTGTTTTGTTTTTTCAGCCTAATGATGGCTTGCTTCACTGATAGTGACAGCTCTTTGGATCTCATATTGAGAGTTTACAGCAACAGATTCCAAATGCAAATAGCACACTTTAAATGAACTCTGGACCTTTTATCTGCTCCTAGTAAATGGGATAATGAGGGAATAACACACACCTGGCCATGGAACAGCTGAGCAGCCAATTGTCCCATTACTTTTGGTCCCTTAAAAAGTGGGAGGCACATATACAAACTGTTGTAATTCCTACACCGTTCACCTGATTTGGATGTAAATTCCCTCAAATTAAAGCTGAAAGTCTGCAGTTAAAGCACATCTTGTTCGTTTCATTTCAAATCCATTGTGGTTATGTATAGAGCAAAAAGGTTAGAATTGTGTCGATGTCCCAATATTTATGGACCTGACTGTAAGTGACTGTCAAAGTGTTGAAACCAGAGGACCAGTATAACAGCCAGACAGCTAACATTTTCAGCAGGGAAAGGCGCCCCCTATAATTTTCCTAATGACAGTTCCCCTTATTGAAGGCAGGTTGGATTGCTCAGTAGGATCTCTATGTGGGGGTGACATATAGGGGCGCTCCAGGCCCAGATGTTGGCTGCATGGTAATTGTTGAGCAGCTAATGAGCATTGACTCGAGGCCGGCTTCATTGTCAGGATAAACATGTTGGATCAATCGCAGCAGAAAGTGAAATTAATGGCGCTCTCACACAACAGAGTTGTCACTAATTGAGAGAATTCATTGTGAGCGGATTAGGAAGATTGGTTCTAATTCAAATTGAACATTGCTGTTTTCTGGCAGGTGACACAGGATCAGTGGAGTCGGCGGGGGGGGGGGGGGCGCTCGTTATTGGCTAGAAATTGGACTTTACATTTAGATGGCAAAGAGACGGGCAAGACATAAGTACAGCTGTCGCTACGCAAGAAATCGAGATTGAAACAGTGACAAAATAGATCCAGAATTCCAGACTGGCCCCAAATTGTTTGTCCCTGCAATGCAATATTTAAAAAGTAACTGTACTTTATCAATAAAAAAAATTCCATTAGGGCTCATTTACATGCGTTGAGTTAAAGTGCATGTTAATGTAATGTGGGGCAATGCACATTACATATCTTGCGGTGCCACTCATTTTGAATGGCACCTGTGACAATACTGTGTCCTGTCACTGTGTTAGAAGGATTCAGTGTCATGCATGGTACATGGTACATGCAGGGGGAGGGGTTCAAGGATGGCTACTTTGAGCAGAAAAAAAATGTTTTTACAGTTTTCTGCAGGATTGGGTCCTAGAGTCTAGAGACTTCAACAAGTTTTGGGAGGGATGAAGCCCCTGGGTCCAGGGCTGGTAACTCCTGGCTTGGGACCTGGAATCTAGAGACTTTGAAGAGTTTTGGGAGGGATAAAGCCCCTGGGTCCAGGGCTGGTAACTCCTAGATTGGGACCTGGAATCTAGAGACTTTGAAGAGTTTTGGGAGGGATGAAGCCCCTGGGTCCAGGGTTGGTGACTCCTGGATTGGGACCTGGAATCTAGAGACTTTGAAGAGCTTTGGGAGGGATAAAGCCCCTGGGTCCAGGGCTGGTAACTCCTAGATTGGGACCTGGAATCTAGAGACTTTGAAGAGTTTTGGGAGGGATGAAGCCCCTGGGTCCAGGGCTGGTAATTCCTGGATTGGGACCTGGAATCTAGAGACTTTGAAGAGTTTTGGGAGGGATGAAGCCCCTGGGTCCAGGGCTGGTAATTCCTGGATTGGGACCTGGAATCTAGAGACTTCAAAGAGTTTTGGGAGGGATGAAGCCCCTGGGTCCAGGGCTGGTAATTCCTGGATTGGGACCTGGAATCCAGAAACTGAAGAGTTTTGGGAGGGATGAAGCCCCTGGGTTCAGGGTTAGTAACTCCTGGATTGGGACCTGGAATCTAGAGACTTTGAAGAGTTTTGGGAGGGATAAAGCCCCTGGGTCCAGGATCGGTAACTCCTGAAATGGGTCCTTGAATCTAGATTTATTTTGGGGGGGAGGGGGGGGTTCTGGTGAAGCCACTGGGTCCAGGATTGGTAACTCTTGGATTGGGTTCTGGAATATTGAGCTTGCAACGAGTCTTGTGAGGGATGAAGCCCCTGTGTCCAGGATTGGTAAATCAGACCAGATATTGGAGAAACAGCAGCACACTAATGAAGTCACCCCTGCTGCCCCCCTGTCGGGAAGCTGCCAGTGTCAGGCTGACTACGCATGCACAGTACTGCAAAGCCCTTTTGGAGTGCTGATGTACAGGGGATGAACCTATACTATGACCTATATCAAGACAGGCTTGGGTACTTATGCTAGCTTCCACCAACACAAAGCTAAACCATTGGTGTATTTTTTAACCAGTCGTGAATTCTGCTTCAAATGTACAAGAACAATTTTTTTTTTCTGCAGCAAAGCTGACATTTTCCTTCTATTTTTATTAGAAGTTTCTCTGCGGGAAGCACCAATTCTCATTCCTCAACAGTATAAAGCGCACAGCGCCGAGTGCCAGCTTGCTGAAACAATCTGTACTACTAGAAATATTGGGGAGGGGGAGCAGGAACCTCGGTGTAGATGGCATAAAAAGCCTGTGATGTCGGGAAGGATAGCGGGGAGATTGGCGAGGAGGTGTGCACACTGTTATGTGTAGAGATTATTTTTTTGGTGAAAATTTTTACTTTTGCAGAGATATTACATGCTGCTGGAAAATCTCTGCTTGTAATATAAAGAGAATTTCTGATTACAGGTCAGGAGCAGAGAGGAGCAAAATGATACACAAATCAGGGAAATTCACAAATGTTCATCTAATCCTTCAATATAAACATTATAGAAATATTCCGACTGAATCTTCTAAAAACATAAATATCAGTATGAATTCTGTTAGATTCCAGAGGAAGGAATGGATGGCTTGGAAAAGAGTTGGACTTGCCTGCAAAATTCCTATTGTTGGGAGTACGGGGAAAGGACCTGGTATCAACATCTCCCCTGAGGACCGGTTTAGATGACACCGGACCACCATTAACCCTTTATATGCCTGAATTTATTCTACATCTTGTGAGTAGCCATTTGGCTGTTTTTTATATGATTTGCCATTAAAGCCTGTTTACTGCACTTAGTTTGGCGCACCTTCCTTTCTTCACCTGGGGCAACAGGGCAGTTGCCCCCCCCCCCCAGAGAAAATATAACTGACTCCAAGACTCAGCCACCCTTCTAAACTAGATTGCCGGAATTGGTTGCCAGGGCCGCCCCGCCTGGCGTCTAGCAACCAGTAACGTCACAGTCTCAAGTGAGGCAGAGCAGAGAGAGGCCTGAACCTAGTGCTGCACTGCACAGCCGTCTCCACCCAGCTCCTCCTTCTCCAGCGTCCAGCGGCATGAGAGGGAGTGACTTGGAAGTAGGGAGGGACTGATCTGTGTGTGTGTGTGTGTGTGTGTGATCTTTTGCATGCCAGTGTCTCCACCACTCCGCTCCATCTCTGGCGCCGGTGGCTCACCACCGCCCGCTGGCACTGCATGCAGAGAGAGTGACTTGCAGCAGCCGGCCCAACCTTTTCTGTCTGTGTGCTGCTGCACTGCTGGCTGGGCTTGCTCAGATCCACGGCTGCCCGAGTTCTCTTCCTCCCGCCTGAGCAACTGTCTAAGGGACCAGAGGGGACCACTCACCAGAGCCCGGCCCCAGAGAGGGGTTAAGGTGAGGATTGGATGAAATAGTAGTATACAGTAATGAAGTAGAGGGTGAGTGACACAAGTGGGGGAGGGGGACAGTAATCAAGGAGAAGGTCACACAAGTGGGGGACAGTAATGAAGAAGGTGACACAAGTGGGGGACAGTAATGAAGAAGGTGACACAAGTGGGGGACAGTAATGAAGAAGAAGGTGACACAAGTGGGGGACAGTAATGAAGAAGGTGACACAAGTGGGGGACAGTGAAGAAGGTGACACAAGTGGGGGACAGTAATGAAGAAGGTGACACAAGTGGGGGACAGTAATGAAAAAGAAGGTGACACAAGTGGGGGACAGTAATGAAGGTGACACAAGTGGGGGACAGTAATGAAGAAGGTGACACAAGTGGGGGACAGTAATGAAGAAGGTGACACAAGTGGGGGACAGTAATGAAGAAGGTGACACAAGTGGGGGACAGTAATGAAGAAGGTGACACAAGTGGGAGACCGTAATGAAGAAGAAGGTGACACAAGTGGGGGACAGTAATGAAGAAGAAGGTGACACAAGTGGGGGACAGTAATGAAGAAGGTGACACAAGTGGGGGACAGTAATGAAGAAGAAGGTGACACAAGTGGGAGACCGTAATGAAGAAGAAGGTGACACAAGTGGGGGACAGTAATGAAGAAGGTGACACAAGTGGGAGACCGTAATGAAGAAGAAGGTGACACAAGTGGGAGACCGTAATGAAGAAGAAGGTGACACAAGTGGGGGACAGTAATGAAGAAGGTGACACAAGTGGGGGACAGTAATGAAGAAGGTGACACAAGTGGGGGACAGTAATGAAGAAGAAGGTGACACAAGTGGGGGACAGTAATGAAGAAGAAGGTGACACAAGTGGGGGACAGTAATGAAGAAGGTGACACAAGTGGGAGACCGTAATGAAGAAGAAGGTGACACAAGTGGGGGACAGTAATGAAGGTGACACAAGTGGGGGACAGTAATGAAGAAGAAGGTGACACAAGTGGGGGACAGTAATGAAGAAGAAGGTGACACAAGTGGGGGACAGTAATGAAGAAGAAGGTGACACAAGTGGGAGACCGTAATGAAGAAGGTGACACAAGTGGGGGACAGTAATGAAGAAGAAGGTGACACAAGTGGGGGACAGTAATGAAGAAGAAGGTGACACAAGTGGGGGACAGTAATGAAGAAGGTGACACAAGTGGGGGACAGTAATGAAGAAGGTGACACAAGTGGGGGACAGTAATGAAGAAGAAGGTGACACAAGTGGGAGACCGTAATGAAGAAGAAGGTGACACAAGTGGGGGACAGTAATGAAGAAGGTGACACAAGTTGGGGACAGTAATGAAGAAGGTGACACAAGTGGGGGACAGTAATGAAGAAGAAGGTGACACAAGTGGGAGACCGTAATGAAGAAGAAGGTGACACAAGTGGGGGACAGTAATGAAGAAGGTGACACAAGTGGGGGACAGTAATGAAGAAGGTGACACAAGTGGGGGACAGTAATGAAGAAGAAGGTGACACAAGTGGGGGACAGTAATGAAGAAGAAGGTGACACAAGTGGGGGACAGTAATGAAGAAGGTGACACAAGTGGGAGACCGTAATGAAGAAGAAGGTGACACAAGTGGGGGACAGTAATGAAGGTGACACAAGTGGGGGACAGTAATGAAGAAGAAGGTGACACAAGTGGGGGACAGTAATGAAGAAGAAGGTGACACAAGTGGGGGACAGTAATGAAGAAGAAGGTGACACAAGTGGGAGACCGTAATGAAGAAGGTGACACAAGTGGGGGACAGTAATGAAGAAGAAGGTGACACAAGTGGGGGACAGTAATGAAGAAGAAGGTGACACAAGTGGGGGACAGTAATGAAGAAGGTGACACAAGTGGGGGACAGTAATGAAGAAGGTGACACAAGTGGGGGACAGTAATGAAGAAGAAGGTGACACAAGTGGGAGACCGTAATGAAGAAGAAGGTGACACAAGTGGGGGACAGTAATGAAGGTGACACAAGTTGGGGACAGTAATGAAGAAGGTGACACAAGTGGGGGACAGTAATGAAGAAGAAGGTGACACAAGTGGGAGACCGTAATGAAGAAGAAGGTGACACAAGTGGGGGACAGTAATGAAGAAGGTGACACAAGTGGGGGACAGTAATGAAGAAGGTGACACAAGTGGGGGACAGTAATGAAGAAGAAGGTGACACAAGTGGGGGACAGTAATGAAGAAGAAGGTGACACAAGTGGGGGACAGTAATGAAGAAGAAGGTGACACAAGTGGGAGACCGTAATGAAGAAGAAGGTGACACAAGTGGGGGACAGGATAAACATGCCACTTTTTTTAAACAAGGTTAGGACTGTACTATATGTTAAATATAATTCTGTAAGCAACACCTTATTTTCTGGCAGTGCCCCTCCTGCGACTAGACTCTGGATCCACCCCTGGACAGGACACAGGCTTCCATTCATCAAACCCATGGGTTACATAGTTACATAGTTAGTCAGGTTGAAAAAAGACACAAGTCCATCCAGTTCAACCATAAAAAAAAAAAATAAGATCGTACAATCCCATATACCTAATTCTATACCCACAGTTGATCCAGAGGAAGGCGAAAAACCCCAGCAGAGCATCATCCAATTTGCTACAGCAGGGGAAAAGATTTCCTTCCTGATCCCCCGAGAGGCAATCGGATATTCCCCCGGATCAACTTTACCTATAAATGTCAGTACCCAGTTATATTATGTACATTTAAGAAAAAATCCAGACCTTTCTTAAAGCATTCTACTGATCTGGCCAGAACCACCGCTGCAGGGAGTCTATTCCACATTTTCACAGCTCTTACTGTGAAGAAACCTTTCCGTATTTGGAGGTGAAATCTTTTTTCCTCTAGATGTAAAGAGTGCCCCCTTGTCCTAAGTGATGACCGTAAAGTGAATAACTCAACACCAAGTTCACTATATGGACCCCCTTATATAGGGTTATAGAAGGGGTGTCAAACTCAATTTAATTGCGGGCTGCATCAGCATTATGGTTTCCCTCAAAGGGCCGGTTTTATCTGTAAGACTATTTAAATATATCTAGGAATTGTTTTTCTTAGAGAATAGGTGCAGGAACTAAACCACACTCCCCCACCCTGCCTATTCGCATTAAATGGTGGATGTGGCCGAATTGCACTAGCAGAGGGAGGATCTTAAAGGAGCAATAAATAACAGGAGTGTCTTATATGCGGAGTTCAGGGATGCGCTATGTACCAGATGTAGAGTTCATGCGTGCCCTATGCATAGAGCGCAGAGTTCAAGTTTGCGCTATGTACAGATTGCACTTTGTGCATAGGGCACCCCTGAAACTGCAGAGTTCAGGGGTGCACTACAGAGTGCAGAGTTCAGGGGTGTGCTATGCACAAAGGGCAGAGTTCAGGGGTGTGCTATGCACAAAGGGCAGAGTTCAGGGGTGTGCTATGCACAGTGTGCAGGGTTCAGCTCTCTTTCACTCGCTGTCCCCATTTCACTTCCACCCCTCCTCAGCTCTGACCTCTGAACCCGCCCCAAAAAAAAGCTTCCTCACATCTCACCTATCTGGTCCGGCTCTAGTACCTTCCCACAGTGTAGGTGGCTTCACCTCTCACTTTTAGGGAAATAAGTGGTTGGCATCTGTGCACCCGGCAGCTTACCACTTGATGCCCCATCCCACACTGCATCTTCCTTGTACCCGCCGTGAATGCAGGGCAGACAGGGATCTGTGAAAGCCGATGAGAGTGAAGCTGTCCAGAAGGCTTTTGCGTTTACAAGTGACAGTGGTGAGCAGGGAGTGGAGGGCGAGAGTCGAAGGTGGCAGAAATCTGTTCCGGCTGAAAAAAAAAAAAAAACCTGGGTGCGAGGGCCACATGAAATGGCCTGGTAGGCCAGGTATGGCCCGCGGGCCTAGGGTTTGTGGGTTATAGCCTGCCAGGTGCGGACACTGGCATACAAAGTTGTTAGAATAGTTTATATAACCACTTCCCACACCTAGCGATCCTTAGTTTTTTGTTAGTGTCCTTAGGTGATGAACAACTTCTCTCTACTGACAACACGTTTCTTGCTTGTAATTCCAATTCTACCGAGAAAGTTGAGAAGGCAAAGGGGGATTCCAGAGCTGCAGGAGCGGTGCGAGGGCCACATGAAATAGCCTGGCAGGCTGAATTTGGCCCACAAGCCTTGTGTTTGACACGTTCTCCAGAGGCTGCTAGGGGTTCCTTGAGGAATTCCTGCCTCTCAGATAGGAACCTATTGACACCATTGATACTGTTAGTTATCTGTAAGGGGGTAATTCTTCCCAACATTCACAAGTGTAAGGAGCAGTGTTTGCCGCTCCATTAGGGGCGCCGCCCCCTTAATACCATGCGCCCGGCCCCATGGATTTCAATTTTTTTTTCTGAAGCACGTGATTAGAGCCCTGAGGCTCTAATTGGCTTCAAAAAAGGGTGGGTGACATTAGCGAATTAATATTCGCTAATGTCTTCCTGCTTCTCCTCCCGGCCAATCAGGAAGCGGCTACTGAGTCCTGATTGGTCAAGGAGACTTAGGACTCAGGAGGAGAATCAACGCTTGTTTGGGAGGGAGCCTGGAGCGAGGAGCAGCCGCATAAGGGAAGGCCGGACTGATCGCCGCCTAGCCCGCCGCCTACCCCGCCGCCTTCTTGTCTGCTCGCCGCCTACCCCGCCGCCTTCTTGTCCGCTCGCCGCCTACCCGTCCGTCTCCTGCAGGGGAAGTAGGCGGGGTGACGGTTGTGCGAGTAGGGGGGGGGTTTGTTTGTTTAAGCACCAGTTGCCACTGGTAAGGAGCATTCTTCCCACCGATCATCACACGAATGTATCATGAGTTGTAGATATAGTCAGTTTTAGCAGGAGGTTCCCTGACACCCAGAAGTTATTTCAAGAGTTCCTCTGTAATGAAAAGGTGTTGGAAAAAGTATACAAAAAGCAACAAGGTTCTCTTTTTTTTTAATAACATCAACATTTATTCAATTTATTTACATTAAGCTAACCACATTCATATGTGTATCTAAAAATTCATACACAATTTTCCTTCTAACAGCAGAGCGACGGCAAGCTCTGGGGATCAACACAAGTATTTAAAAGTCTCTACGATGAAGTCTGGATCACTCACCATGAAAATAGAGCGAATCCTTAGTGCATCTGTTGAAATAGGGAACTGGTCAGAGGGAAAACCATCTTCTCCAGTGTAAACAGAAATTGGTAAGATAGGCAGAACGTGTCTATGGTGGCTTAGGTGACCCACCCCCACCCCCGCCCTTTGAATAGTGCAAAATCAGCCTCTGTGCAACCCCCACCTTCCATGATTCCAAAGAGCATCAGGATAAGAAGATCCAAATTCAAATGGCAGAAGACTGATGGATCACCTCAAGGTACTTTCACCATTCTGCCAACTGGGGTGTGCCAGAGGGTCCCTGGAGAAGGATGGCGAGCATTCGAAAAATGAGAGCGCCACAAAACTTGAAAGCGTCCAGCATCCAGGGAGTGGATTAAAAATGTTGTAAAGGGGAGCCATCCTGCATCAGTATAACTGCGGCGGCTGGTTAGGAAGGGGTTAAGGATGCACATTAGTACTGCATGGTGAGGAGTGAAAAATGTGGGTGGAACTCCGCTTTATTGCATTCTATGCATTAAGATGAAAAGCCTTCTGTGTGCAGCAGCCCCCTCAATACTTACTTGAGGTCCATCTAGATCCAGCCATGTTGCACGGGTGTCTCAGCTGCCCAGGAACTCCCCTCATTGGCTGAGACAGCAGCGTAGCGCTAATGGCTCCCACTGCTGTCAAAGTCAGCCAATGAGGGGAGAAAGAGGGCGGGACCAGGCGTGGCTCTGCATCTGAATGGACACAGGGACCTGTGGCTCGGCTCGGATGCTCCCAAAGCCAGCTGCTTACTGTTGGGGTGTTTCGTCAGATATGGCGACCCGTCAGAATTGGTAAAGGAAGTGACGTTCCGTCGCCGCCATCTTGCTACACCGCGCACTCCTCCATAGTAAGGATACTCTGAGAAGGGGGAAAGCGGACATCTTGTTACACCCACCAGAGTTTTGCATTTTACACTTATATTTAACAGTAAAGTGAGTTTATATACTGAAATCCAGTACTTAGAACTCCGTCTGACTGTTATGATGAATTTTAAAAGCAGCGGCAAGTCTGCTAATCTCACAGGTTTGCTAATCTGACAGAAGTTCGTTGCTTTTAAAATTTAATTTCTAACCAGTCAGATGGACGTCTAAGTACTGGATTTCACTATATAAACTCACTTTCCTGTAAAAAAATAAGTGTAAAATGGAAAACTCCGGTGGGTGTAACAAGATGTCCGCTTTCCCCCTTCCTCAAGCCCTGTACACATGACCGGTTTTCCTGGCAGGAAAAAAAACATTGGTTTTCCCGACGGGTTTCCTGCCAAGCTTGTCTTGCGTACAGACTGCCATACAAAATCCTGCCGGTCCAAAGCGCGGTGACGAACAACACGTACGACGGCACTATAAAGGGGAAGTTCCATTCCAATGGCGCCACCCTTTGGGCTGCTTTTGCTGATCTCGTGTTAGTAAAAGTTTGGTGAGAGACGATTCGCGCTTTTCAGCCTCGTGATTTTCAGTCCGTTACAGCGTGAGGAATGTGAGATCTCCATTACGAACGCTAGTTTCAGAACGAACGCTCCCGTCTCATACTTGATTCTGAGCATGTACGTTTTTTTTTTGCCCTCGGAAAAGCGTACACACGACCGGTTTTCACGACGGGAAAAAGTCCGCCGGGAAAATAGGAGAACCAGCTCTTTTTTTCCCACCGCGATTCGCGGCAGTTTTCCTGTCGGGAAAACTGCGATGGAGCATACACACGGCCGGTTTTCCCGGCAAAACGCTCTCATGGAAGTTTTCCTGCTGGGGAAAACCGGTCGCGTGTACGAGGCTTTAGAGCAGGGGTGGCCAACCAGTGGCCCGCGTAGCCCTCTGATGTGGCCCACGACCTCCTGCTCTGGAATAGCGGGTTGGCAAGCCCAGATGGCAGGTTGCTGACCTGCCATACCGCAGCATCAGTGTTGCGAATGAAGCTGGTGGTAGAAGAAGAAAGCCGCTGCAGACCAGAGCCCCATAGGATGATGTTTTCTCTACAGCGCCGGCTTTGCCACAGGGGGAGTCTATGGCAAAGTTCAGCTAACCCACAGGACAGACACAGGTGCACTAGGCTGCACCCACGGTGTGGGTAAACCGCAGCACATCAGCGTGAAAGCAGTCTTAGGCCCTTTTCACACGATCAGCCCGACCAAATGGGACCCTCAAATCACCTCTACAGAGCGACAGATGTCCATTTACGCCCTGCCTACCTCCAATCCAAAAAACAGAAGGGAATTTGTCCCCTTCCTTCTGGGCAGATCGGAGGGCCAATGGAGTAGCCGTGACCTGTCATCCGCCCGCTACGCTCATTGTGGCCCGCGACTGGTTACCAAGTTGCTTAAGTGGCCCTCACTATTCAAAAGGTTGGGCACCCCTGCTTTAGAGTATCCTTACTATGGAGGAGTGCGGGGTGTAGCAAGATGTCGGCGACGGAACGTCACTTCCGTTACCAATTCGGACGGGTCGCCAAATCTAACGAAACAGGGGCACTAAACTGGAGGGAGGGGCCAGGAGCGCCGAAGAGGGACCCAAGAGAAAGAGAATCCGGGCTGCTCTGTGAAAAAACCAAACTGCACAAAAGAGGTATGCATGACATGCTTTTTTTTTTAATGTTAAAAATAACAAACGAGACTTTAGTATCACTTTAAGGTTTGACAATAAAACATGGAAGATGATTGGTTACTATACACAGCTGTACCAGATTCTGTGTGCTCCAGTTTTAGTAAATCTCTGCCGCTGTGTTGAGTCAGAATGAACAAGCTACCTATAAATTGTGATATCCCCCTCCCCCCCCCCCTCCCCAATCTCTCTTCTAGAACTGTGATTTACTAGGAGTAGCGCATGTTTCCTGTTCAAAGCAAACTTTCACTTTTCTTAGTAAATGAGATGAGGGAAAGTAGAATACCCAATCGTGTGCAAGGATAATGAAAAATAAATAAAAAAAAAACATAATTTTTAATTGCATGATTGTAGTCAGTACAGCTTCACAAAGACAAGAGAAAATATAATTTACAAAGAATGCGCATCGCTGTATGCAATGGTGCACAGTGTTGCATTTATTCTTAAATGGCACCCCCACCACACATTATCAACTACTGCTGGTTTTGGTGGGCGGTGTTACAAAAAATACTGCATGAACCTTTCTGGCGTGCATTGGCAGCTTCTTCATTTGGGGGGGGGGGGGGGGCGGAAAACAAACACCCCCCTCCGGCATGGCACAGCACTGACAGCACCCCCCCCCCGTGGGCAGTCCGGCTCTTACCCGCTGGGGCAGCGGCCGCAGGGGCTCCGGTGTCTGCTCCTCCAGCTTTCTCCGCCGCGTGTCTTCCGACAAAGCGCTAGGCATCCAATAGGATCACCTGACGCTTTGGCCAATCGGGAAACGGGTCTCATCTCACAGACCTGCCTCCTGATTGGCGGGGAGGAACTTTGGTGTGATAATAGCGAAAATGTATTTGCTATGGTCACACAACTGGGTGGGCTCGGAGCGCAGTGCTCTGCGCTCCAAGGCCACCCTTTTTTTTTAAACCCATTCTGGCTCTAACCAGGTGCTTAAAAAACAAAAAAAACACCCCTGCCACATTGGAATCCATGGTCCGGCGCCACTGATATGTAGATCAGGGGGCCGGACGCATGGATAGGGGAGGCGGCGCCCGTGCGCCCTCTATGGATGGCCTGCCACTACTGGCGTGTTAAACAATCCATTACTTAATGCAGCGCACGTTAACCCGTGTCATAATATGCGAGGTATGAATCCCACCTTAGGGTGAGGATCACTTGTTGCGGGTAAGAAGACAAGCTTGCGCCCATTGTCCGAGTACCATCTTTCCTGTTGCAAATTCTGAAACACAAATGGTGAGAAATAGTTTCTATTGAATCTGCACCGGACCCCCGCCGGCACTCCGCATCAGCCGTTTCTGATATAAAAAAATAAATAAAATCTATTTGCAGCTTTCTCCTTCATGAACGCCAATTAAACTAACCACCAACCGTCAGTGTGTTCCGTCTATTAGCTCTGATGTTCATCAGATTAAAGGAAAACTTTGCTTTTAACCGCTTTCCCCGTATTCTCCCTCTGCCACTCTCCAAGTCACTTTGCGGCAAAATTCTTGTCAAGATCTCTCCGGCTAATTCTCACACCGCGTCGGAGCATCTTTATTTGAAGCCAAACCTTTTTTTTAAAGTTTTGGATGGAGTTACGATGGCGCCATATACACACACCACTGAGAATTTCGGGCTGGTTCTTCATGTTGGCCTCCTCCTGGCCAATATCCTTCAATTAACCACTTCAGCCCCGGAAAATTTTGCTGGTCAAAGGCCGGGGGCCCCTTTTTGCGATTCGGCACTGCGTCGCTTTAACTGACAATTGCGCGGCCGTGCGACGTGGCTCCCAAACAAAATTAACGTCCCTTTTTTTTCCCACAAATAGAGCTTTCTTTTGGTGGTATTTGATCACCTCTGCGGTTTTTTTTTTTTGCGCTATAAACAAAAATAGAGCGACAATTTTGAAAAATTATTTATATTTTTTACTTTTTGCTATAATAAATATCCCCAAAAAATATATAAAAAAACATTTTTTTTCCTCAGTTTAGGCCGATACGTATTCTTCTACATTATTTTGGTAAAAAGAAAAAAAAAACGCAATAAGCGTTTATTGATTGGTTTGCGCAAAAGTTATAGCGTCTACAAAATAGGGGGTAGTTTTATGGCATTTTAATTACGTTTTTTTTTTTTTACTAGTAATGGCGGCGATCAGCGATTATTATCGTGACTGCGACATTATGGCGGACACATCGGACACATTTTTGGGACCATTGTCAGTTTTTACAGTAATCAGTGCTATAAAAATGCACTGATTACTGTAAAAATGACACTGGCAGTGAAGGGGTTAACCACTAAGTGGCGCTGTAGGGGTTAAGTCAGTACTAGGGAGTGATTCTTACTGTTAGGGGGCGTGGCTACATGTGACATGTCACTGATGACCGTTCCCGATCACGGGGAACAGCCATCAGTGACAGTGTCACCAGGCAGAATAGGGGAATGCCTTGTTTACAAAGGCACCCCCCCTGTTCTGCCTTTGCCGACCGCAATCGCGGGCCGCCAGGGAACATGGAGTTCCCGGGACCCGCGAGCACGCTCAGGAGGCACGCGGCGGGCGGCAAATTTAAAAGGGACGTACCTGTACGCCCATATGCCTGCCCGTGCCATTCTGTCGACGTATATCATCGTGCGGCGGTCCTTAAGTGGTTAAGAAAAATCAAAAGGAACCGGGTGGAAAGTGTTTGGACGGACAGCGGCTGTATCCAGTCGGAAAAGCAGGAGAGAATCATTTATTCCAACCGTTTGCATGATTGAAGGAATCTGCAAGATATCTTTTATTTTTGCCTAAAGACTGAAGGACAAATATCTAAGATACCACGGCACGACCTGCCTGGAGTTTGCATGTTCTCCCTGTGCGGGTTTCCTCCCACCCTCCAAAGACACGCTGGTAGGGTAATTGGCCCCAGTATGTGTATGTATGGATGTGAGCTAGGGACCTAAGATCGTAAGCTTCTTGAGGGCAGGTACTGATGTGAATATACAGAGGGGAAAATTATTGTTTGCTCCCCTGCAGATTGTGTAAGTTTTCCCACTTATATAGAAATGAAGGGTCTATAATTTTTATCATCGGTGTATTTTATATGATAGACAGAATATCAACCAAAATTCCAGAAAAAAAAAAAAACACACAATACAAATGTTATTTTACTCACTGAACTGCAACTGAATTTATAAGTATTTGATCCCCAAGCAAAACATGACGTTGTGCTTGCCGACAAGGGTTTCTCCACCCTGAGGTCAGACGTTTCTTGTAGTTGGTGATCAGGTTCGCACATCTCAGGAGGGATTTTGCTCCTCTCTTCTTTACAGATCTTCTCTAAATCCTTAAGGTTTCTTGGCTGTCGCTCAAAGTTTCAGCTCCCACCATAAATTTTCTATAGGATTAAGGTCTGGAGACTGGCTAGGCCACTCCATGACCTTAATGTGCTTCTTCATGAGCCACTCCTTTGTTGCAGGTCATTGTCACGCTGAAAGACCCATCCATGACCCATCTTCAGTGTTCTGGCTGAGGGAAGAAGGTTCTCATCCAAGATTTTACAATACATGGCCCCGTCCATTGGCCCCTCAATGCGGCAAAGTCGGTCTCTATGCTTTGGGGCTGTTTCTCTGCTAAAAGTACAATGTTTCCATCTCCGTGCTTGACTGTAGGGATGGCATTCTTAGGGTCACAGTCTGCATTTTTCTTCCTCCAAACAGGTAGAGCCTCCCTCCTCAAGAAGACACATGTACAACCCGTCTAAAGTTTGCCAATGAACATCTAAATGATTCAGAGAAGGATTGGGGAGAAAGTGCTGAGGTCAGATGAGACCCAAATTGAGCTCTTTGGCTTTAACTCGACTCGCTGTGTTCCGTGGAAGAAAAATGCTGACTATGACCCCAAGAACACCATCCCTACAGTCAAGCATGGAGGTGGAAACATGATGCTTTGGGGCTGTTTCTCTGCTAAAGGTACAGGCCGACTTTGCCGCATTGAGGGGCCAATGGACGGGGCCCCATGTATTGTAAAATCTTGGATGAGAATCTTCTTCCCTCAGCCAGAACACTGAAGATGGGTCATGGATGGGTCTTCCAGCATGACAATGACCCAAAACATACCACCAAGGCAACAAAGGAGTGGCTCAAGAAGAAGCACATTAAGGTCATGGAGTGGCCTAGCCAGTCTCCAGACCTTAATCCTATAGAAGATTTATGGAGGGAGCTGAAATTTCGAGTTGCCAAGTGACAGCCAAGAAACCTTAAACATTTAGAGAAGATCTGTGAAGAGAAGACCAAAATCTCTCCTGAGATGTGTGTAAACCTGATCACCAACTACAAGAAACACCTGACCTCTGTGCTTCCCAACAAGAGTTTCTCCACCGAGTACCAAGTCATGTTTTGCTTGGGGATCAAATACCGTATTTATCGGCGTATAACACGCACTTTTTTCCCCTTAAAATCAGGGGAAAATCGTGGGTGCGTGTTATACGTCGATCCCTGCCGTCTCTAAGGGAAGAGGAGTGAGCACCGCTGAATTTACACAGAGCCGCAATCTCCTGTGTACCCGGCGCTCCGTCACGCACAGCCACGCCTCCTGGCACCGCATTGGGCCACTGTTCTGTCTATCATATGAGCAGGGCCAGGAGGCGTGGCTGTGAGTGACGGAGCGCCGGGTACACAGGAGATCGCGGCTCTGTGTAAATTCAGTGGCGCTCACTCCTCTTCCCTTAAGACGTAAATTCAGCGGCGCTCGCTCCTCCTCTTCCCTCGGAGACAGCAGGGATAATAGGACACTGGCGAGGCTGCAATGATGGCAGGTCAGTGTTTCCAAGATATGACCACCATTGCTATAATTTTACTATTCCATGGACAGTGCAGAAACCAGCTATTTATAAATCCAAGCATACTCTTCAATTCTCTGTCCTGCTCCCATTGTATTGGAGGCTCCTTTCAGCTTTGGCGATAGGGTGAAACAGAGACAGGGAAGAGATTTTTAAAGTTTCTTGACTTCTTTCATAAGTTATGGAATGGAAAGTAGAAGATAGAAACAATTCAGGGCGTTTGCAGAGGCTGATATGCAGAAATCCACCGCACACTCATCTGATCCACAGCTGCCCTCGCCCTTCCTATAGTTAGCATAGGATAATATGGGAATATTTTTTCGGGGGCTTCAAAGTTCTTTATTTAAAATGTTTTTTTTCCTTAAACTTCCCCTCTAAAATTGGGGTGCGTGTTATACGCCTGTGCGTGTAATACGCCGATAAATACGGTACTTATTTTACTCACTGAACTGCAACTCAATTTATAGCATTTGTTTTTGTGGGTTTTTTTTCTGTATTTTTGGTAAATATTCTGTCTCCGTCATTTAAAATACACCTATGATACAAATTATAGCCCCTTCATTTCTTTGTAAGTGGGCAAACTTACACAATCTGCAGGGGATCAAATAATTATTTCCCCCACTGTACAATATAAATGGTCAGCCCTAGATAGGTACCTGTAACAAAATATTCCTATTCCTTTGGGAGCTTCAGTCTATCATGAATGCTGCTGCTAGACGTATACACCTTACTAATCAATCCGGGGCTGCTGCCCCTCTCTGCCAATCCTTTCACTGGCTTTCACTAGCCCAACGTATAAAATACAAGATTACTAACCAAAACGTAAAAAGGCATCCACAGCATTGGTACACAGCTAAATCACCAAACCTCATCTCGAGAGATTGCCCGAATCGTTCTCTCCGCTCCTCCCAAGACATTTTGTTCTCTAGCTCTCTTGAGATCTCCTCCCATACTTGCCTCCAGAACCTCTCCCATCCCATGGAACTCACTACCCCCCGGCTGTCCGGCTGACTCCTACCCTGTCCGTTTTTGGGCAATCCTTAAAAACGTATTTATTCAAGGAAGCTTACCCCACCTCCACCGAAAAAAAAACAAACTGTAGTTTGGCCACATCTATCAGATCATCCCCCACAGCCATTACCTTCTGTACCACCTCCCCCTTCCTTTAAATCGTTAAGCCTGGACCACACTACTAGTGTTTTTTCATTCAACCCAGTGTGCCATTGGCCGAGAGCGCTGATCGGGAGTCGGTCGGCAGACCTTTTTCCGTCATGAGCCTTCGAGAGAAGCCGGCATAGCTGCCGTACACACGGGGCTGAATGTCGGCCGGTATCTATTGAACTGGATGACATTTGGCCAGTGTGTACTTGACTTAAAGGGGTTGTAAAGGTTAATTTTTTATTTTCTAAATAGGTTCCTTTAAGCTAGTGCATTGTTGGTTCACTTACCTTTTCCTTAGATTTCCCTTCTAAATATTTTTTTTCTTTGTTTCCTTTGTCTGAATTTCTCACTTCCTGTTCCTCCTCAGTAAGCTGTTCAGTAAGCTGTTCTGGATGACTCCACACCACTCGGATGATGGTGTGAAGTTTAGTGAGGAGAAACAGGAAGTGAGAAATTCAGACAAAGAAAAAAACATTTAGACGGTAAATCAAAGGAAAAGGTAAGTGAAGCAACAATACACTAGCTTAAAGGAACCTATTTAGAAAATAAAAAACGAACCTTTACAACCCTTTTAAGCTTCATGAGCTCTTATTCCTTCTGTATTGAACTCTATTGTAATCGTACAGTCTCCCTTTCTAATGCAAAGCTCTGCATAAACTATTGGCTCTATATCAGGGATCGCCAAACTACGGCCCTTCAGCTGTTTCAGAATTATACATCCCATGAGGCATTGTAAAACTCTGACATTCATAGACATGACTAGGCATGATGGGAATTGTAGTTCTCGAACAACTGGGAGGGCCATAGTTTGCATCTGGATACTGTGGAGAGGAAAAGATCCTAGTAGGTATGCACCAGTAGGCCAGTGGACGATCTACAAAACCACCTGGAACAGCCATAACATTATGTATGTGTACCAAGGTAAACCCTTGTTGGCTTTTTTTGCCCATCTGTGTCCAGTGGCGGTGCGTCCATAGTGGGCGCAGTAGCGCCGCCCCCTCTCTCTCCTGCGCCCGTCACTCACGTCAACAATACATATGTTCATACATTTCATGAACCTATGTATTGTCGCCGGCACCGCTGCCGCCAACTATTCAGATGGCCGACCCCCTGTTGAGCGCCGGCCATCTGAATAACAGCAGCCAACCAGTGCCTATCAGAGCCAGCGGCTCTGATAGGCTTCCTGATTACAGCCTGTGGGCTGTAATCGGCTTCCAAATAGTTAACCAGGGGACACAGGGGCTGTGCGTTCCTTGGTTACCACTGACACGCGTCTCAGCCAATCAGGTTCACCGGGTCTGGTCACCTGTAACATGATTGGCTGAAGCGACATCGAGGGCGGGAGAAGACATCGAGGATGGAAGAAGGACGGCGCTGACCCGAGGAAGGTAAGTGCAGGGCTGGGGGGACAAACTGGCTGCATTTGGGGGGAAACTGGCTGCATTTGGGGGGACAAACTGGCTGCATTTGGGGGGGCAAACTGGCTGCATTTGGGGGGCAAACTGGCTGCATTTGGGGGGGCAAACTGGCTGCATTTGGGGGGGAAAACTGGCTGCATTTGGGGGGGCAAACTGGCTGCATTTGGGGGGGCAAACTGGCTGCATTAGGGGGGGCAAACTGGCTGCATTAGGGGGGGCAAACTGGCTGCATTTGGGGGGGGCAAACTGGCTGCATTTGGGGGGGGCAAACTGGCTGCATTTGGGGGGGCAAACTGGCTGCATTTGGGGGGGCAAACTGGCTGCATTTGAGGGGGCAAACTGGCGGTGTTTGGGCACAGTGGCGGCAATTGATGATTTTTTTTTTCAGTTTGTTTGCGCCCCCCCAAAAAATTTGAGCACCACTGTGTCCAATTGGAGAGATTTCCCCTCAATTCCTGATCTGGAGAAAACTCAAAATGTTGGATCTCCTGGTCTGTTCTAATCCCGGTGACAATGGGGACAAATAAAGTTAATCTCAACAGTGGGCACAAAGAGCAATAAAAACCCATCACCATTTTATAAAAAATAAAAAAAAGTATTGGCTTAGATACACTTTAAAGTGTTACTACCTGTTGATCCTGCCAGTAGATTTGCTATTTTTCATCTTATGTAATAGGCCAAGTTGTCCAACAAAAGTGACACAGGTGGGCAAACAACACAGCCAGGGGTGCTCACAATGGTCAGTTTTGATCCATTTGGTTTAAACCTTTTGTTGTCCAAAAGAAAACACTGCTAACGGCTGAAAATGTGTTTTCTACAGTTGGGCTTTAATACGTTGATGCATTTAATACTACATGTTCCATCTAATGCCCCGTACACACGACCGGTTTTCCTGACATGCCAAAAAACCAAAGTTTTTTCCCGACGTGATTCCTCTCAAGCCTGCCTTGCATACACACGTTCATTAAAAAAAAACGCTCGACCAAAGCGCGGTGATGTCCAACACGTACGACGGCACTATAAAGGGGACGTTCCATTCAAATGGCGCCACCCTTTGGGCTTGCTTTTGCCGATCTCGTGTTAGTAAAAGTTTGGTGAGAGACGATTCGCGCTTTTCAGCCTCGTGCTTTTCTGTCCGTTACAGCGTGACGAATGTGCTATCTCCATTACAAACGCTAGTTTTACCAGAACGAGCGCTCCCGTCTCATACTTGATTCTGAGCATTTTTTTTCCCCCTTGGAAAAGCATAAACACGACCGGTTTTCGCGACGAGAAAAAGACTGACGGGAAACACGATGGGAAAAAATAGAGCAGGTTCTAAATTTTTTGCGGGCAGTTTTCTTGTCAGGAAAACCGGTCGTGTGTAGGGGGCATAAGACTACCCTGTCCACAGGGTGACAACACTGCAGCACTATTTGACTTTCGAATGACCAGTGATGTCACCTACTTACAGGAAGTGTAAAAATAGCCAATCTACAGGCAGGATTAATGGATAATAAAACTATTATGTTCATATTGTTCTAAAACAAGAACTGGCATTTTAATGCTACTGACTGCAACTTATTTTGCCCATAATTCCATTTTAAGGCCATAATGCTTTGCTTAAATAACCATCTAGTGTGCAAGTGTGAGAGAAAACACAAATGGTACTATACTACTGAAAGGAAGGTTGGAACATACTGACGGAAAACCATTTTGCGGCTTATTAAAGAATAAGTGCACTTTAAGGGAAAGTGCATTTGATGCTTTTTGCCCACTCTACCCTGACCTCACCTAACCCCTCTACAGGTAACCTTGATCTAATATATCTGGCCTCCAATGTTAGTTTACAACCAGTGCTGTGAGTTTACATTTTCCTGGCCATGCCTGTGCATTACAGCCCTACAGACTTCTATGGGGATGTCTCCAGACTCAAGATACGGCTCCATGGACTTCCAATGAACTGTCTCTCCTACTGTCTTTCCAGCCTCAGGCCCCATAGACTTCTATTGGACATCCTCTAATTATCTCCAGCCTTGAAACACAGCCCCTTAGATGTCTAATGCTGGGGTCTCCAAGCTGTGGTCCGAGGACCAGATGTGACCCTTTACTAGCCCTTGGTGCATTATTCCTCCCAATTATATGAGGTGACGTTCCTCCCACTGACACCTACTATGGGGCACCATTTCTTCCACTGATTCCAATATTGGGAGACACTTCTTCTCACTGACACCTATTATGGGGCACAGTATCTTCCACTGATACCAATAATCGGACACTATTCCTCCCACTGACACCTACTATGGGGCACTCTTCCACCGATACCAATAATGGGGCACTATTCCTCCCACCAATATCAATGATGGGGCACTACTCCTCCTCCTGCTGCTGACCACAAACCCTATGGCCATGTTTATTCTCACAGATGTTGGGCGCTGGACATTTTCTAACCCCACTGACCACAATTTCACCCCCCTAAAGTCTGAAGGACAGTAAACTGGCCCTTTGTTTGAAAAGTTTGGAGACCCCTGGTCTAAAGGATTGTCTCCAGCCTTGGGACATAGTCCCATAGACTTCAAATGGATCACCTCTGATTATCTCTAGCGTCGAGACACAGCGCCATAGACTTCTGATAGACAGTCTCCAATTGTATCCAGGCCTTGAGACACAGCCCCATAGACTTCTAATAGACCTCCTTTAATCATCTCCAGCCCCAGGACACAGCTCCAGAGACTTCTAATAGACCACCTTCAATCATCTCCAGCCTCAGGACACAGCTCCATAGACTTCTAATGGACCACCTTTAATCATCTCCAGCCTCAAGACACAGCTCCATAGACTTTTGATAGACAGTCTCCAATTGTATCCAGCCTTGAGACACAGCCCCATAGACTTCTAATGGACCGTCTCCAATCCTAGCTGGCCTCGGGACACAGCCCCATACACTTCTAACAGATTCTCTCCAATTGTATCCGGCCTCGGGACACAGCCACATAGACTTCTAATGAACCACCGTTAATCAACTCCAGCCTCGGGATACAGCTCCACAGACTTCTAATGGATCGCCTCCGATTAGCTCTTGCCTCAGAACACAGCCCCACAAGACATCTGATGGACTGCCTCTAATCTCCAGCCAAAGGACACAGCGCCAAAGACTTCTTATGGACCGTCTCCAATAATCTTGGAGCCTTGGGACACAGCTAAACGGACATATATGGGACCATCTCCAATCATCCCTGGCCTTGTGACACAGCACCATACACTTCTATGGGATGGTCTACAATTACATCTGGCCTCGTGACACAATCCAACAGAAGTCTATGGGGCACTAATCCATGGGTATGGCGGGAAAATTAGACTTACAGTGCTGTATGTAAACAGTGGAACTGTGACCATTTTTTATCGAGATAAGTATGCATTTAAGAAGGGGGAGACTGGGTTTGGTTAGGTCAGGCTAAGGGGGCAAAAAGGATAAAGGCACTTGGTCTTCAATTGCACTTATCCTTTAGAGAGAGAAAAAAAAAGGCAGACTCCCAACTGCAAATCAACATTACTTTTATAGGAAAAAGGGGAGGAGTTGGGGTAATCGTCAGTTACATCAGGGCACTTACACTGAATTTATCACTGAGAATCCTACTCCATAGAGTTACATCTAAAGACTACCCAATATATACTTCTCTGTCCTTCATCGAGTAAATTAAGTGCTCAAGAATAATATCTGCTCCAGCAAAGCAGACTTTCTCTTTCAATCAGAAGTTCCTCTGCAGGGGGTCAGTTTTTCAGTCGGCAAATAGAGCACATACGGCGGCTCGTGACAGCCTGGTAAAACAATTTGTACTATAACAAAACACAGAAAAAAAGGGGGGGGGGGGTAACCGCCACTGCCGAACTCTGCCTACATGGAATAAAAAGATTCTGACTTGTTGTGACGGATCTGCAAGCCGATCAATAGTAACTCTCTGTAGAGAGGAAAATCCAACTTCACAAGGCCAGAAAAGCAATAAATTCCTCAATTAGTCGCGTTCTGGGGCCGCGATGATGCTTGAATTTCAACAGCCGCTGGCCCAATTACCAGGCGACGTCCTGGACACGGTTGGAGTGAAGAGCTTGGGTGCTAATAGCGGTCTTGATGAAGATTGAATAGCAATTTTCCTTCCTCCAAGGCCGGATTTGATTCCTACAAAGTGGACGGCCAGATGCGGCCTTGGACCAACATCCCCCCCCCCTGCCCTGGCGTTACGACAGCACACAAATGGGAGAAGGAGGGTTCAACATGGCTCCAGAAGTTCACGGTTTCAGCCAACTCTACTTCACTGTGAAGGGACACTGCTGTTCTGATGAGTCGGTGAGGGACTGTCGCTGGCGTTTGAAATGCGCAAAGCTATAGTGACGGCTTGGCGGGCAGGAACAGGTGGTGGCTCGCTTGGTGGATTCTCCTCGCAGTTGTCCTCCTTCTGGTTGACGATCTGTGCCGGACACTCAAAATGAACGCAGTGGAACACCTGAAAACAGAAAGGTTAGATGTTAACAAATGCTAGCAGCAGCTTTCATTGAAGAAATAGGTCTGCCGAAATCCCAGATCACCCTCCAAGCAGGCCAAATGCCAGAAGCCAGGTAGGGGCTCGTCCTATGCCTCAAACGGACAATAAATCCAGGAAGAAAAAGCTGGTGGTATTGCGTTAAAATTTAACATGTGCATAATTATTGCTCTAGACCAGGCCCTTGGCCTTGGGGCACTATTCTTCCATATATGAGGTACTATTCCTCCCACTGACACCAACAATGGGGCACTATTTTTTCCACTGATACTAGTGATGGGGCACTACTCCTCCTCCTATTGATCACCAACATCGAGGCCACGTTTACCCTTACTGATGTTGGGCCGAGGACATTTTCTACCCCCAATGGCCACAATCCGGCCACCTTAAAGTCTTAAGGACAGAAAACTGGCCCTTTGTTTGAAAAGTTTAGAGACCCCTGCTCTAGACAAACACGCCCACCTGGGATGCTAACGCGTTTCACCCCCCCAAAAAATTAGGTTTAACTGTAGAACCTCCTATTACCCAGCTTTATTTTTTTGGTCAAAACATGTGAGAGGAGAGGGTCCCAGGTCAGTCTGTTTGTCTGCAACAATAAAGTTACATCCACAACTTTAATGGAGTGCTGCCATCTTTTTCTTCTTGGATTCACCATCGGATTTCAGTTGCAGGCTGGGAAACTATTAATGGTTTGCAGTCAATTTTACTTTATATTCCCAATTTATAAACTTTTTTATTTTTTTATTTAAAAGGTAAACTTCAGGGAAAGAACTAAAGACATGAATTACGTAAAACAAAGCCGATTTATCTGTCATAGAATTTGTATTTCTTGCTTATGTCGTCATAAGATTTACACAGACGGGTGACACCACTGTTCTGGTTAAAGAATTCTAGGTATGGATACTTTTACAGCTTAAACTAGACTAATGTAAATGCCATACCTGTGGGATCCCTGTAGAAGCTGGAAATCACTGTGCAGACACCACTACTACACCGCTACTCCAGCGATCTCCACTAGCTTCTGGGTTCTGTGATGAGCGGCTGCCCTGCTGCATTGTGAACACAGGAGGTAGGCCGATGGGCACAAGTGCCATTCAGAGAATGATCCGCAATTTCCCAATGAATGCAAAACGCTATCTTATTGAACAAGGTGGAGAGGCTTGGCGGTGATGGCACGCCGAGACTTGGCGGTGATGGCACGCCGAGGCTTGGCGGTGATGGCACGCCTCTCCACCTTGTCCAAACGGAGAATGCCTTGCATCCATTGAGAAAATGCAGACCTTTCACTGTATGGCATCTGTGCCCAGCGGCCGACCTCCTGTGTTCACAAATAGGGAAAACAGCCACGCGAAACGGGACCCAGGAGCTAGTAGAGATCACTATAGTTGCAGTGTCCACTTCAGTAATTCTAGCTGCTAGAGGGATCCAACAGGTATGGTATATACATAGTTGGTCCAAGCTGGAACAACGTATTTGTACAAAACTGTACAAATATCCATACCTGGAATTCTTCTTTAACCACTTCCCGTCCAAGGACATCATACGATGTTCTGGACTTTGAGTGGAGATATCTGAATGATGGGTGCAGCTGCAGTCATTATTCAGATAGCATTCTTTTCTGCTGGCAAAGTAAAAACAAACTATTCTGCCGCTTGATTGTTTTTACAGGTGTCGGCAGCGGGAGGGGACCCCCCCCCTCCTCCAATACTTCTACTGGCTCGCCCGTGAGCCGGAGAATGAATTGGCCGGCAGCAGCCGTTTACCATAGAGAATACCACAGACCAGATGGTCCCCGGCAATCTCTATGACCTTCGGAGGCCGGGCATGACGTCACGTCCGGCCTCCGCAGATGTAAACACTGCCGTTTCTTTTTCTTTTGATCTCAGGCTTTCCAGTATAGAGGAGAGATGTGGGGATTATAGACCCCAGATCTCGCTGTAAAGAGGACCTGTCATACCCTATTCCTATTACAAGGGATGTTTACATTCCACGAGTGTGCGCAATTTTAAAGCATGACATGTTAGTTATCTATTTACCCCGTGTAACATCTTTCACATTATACAAATAAAATCAGGCTAACTTTAGTGGTTTTTTTTGTTTGTGTTTTTTTAATTCATGAAACTTTTTTTTTTTAAAACCCAATTGAAAAATTGCTGCGCAAATACCGTGCGACATAAAAATTTGTAACGACCACCATTTTTTCTCTAGGGTCTCTGCTAAAAAAAAAAAAACCATATATAATGTTTGGGAGTTCTGAGTAAATTTCTAGCAATAAGATTATGATTTGTACATGTAGGAGAAGAATGGCAGAATAGGCTTGGGCTGGAAGAGGTCAAGAGGCACAGTGATGTCATTTTCCCACCCCCTGTGATTGGGCAGAAAAGGGGCCAACAGCAGACCAACAAGGTCTTCTCTCTGCTCGTTCTGTTCCCAACGCTTATTTATTTTTTTGGGCACATTCGCAATCAGCACATCTAATTAGAAGCCAGTCCTGGCACCTACCTCTCAGTACAGGAGAATAAAAGAGGGCGATAACTAAGCCATATGCAGGTGATATCACTATTTGCATCTTATGCCCCGTACACACGACCGAGGAAAACTGCCATGACAGCTTTTGGTTGGGAAAACCGGTCGTGTCTATGCTCCATCGCAGTTTTCCCGATGAAAAAAATGCGGGAAAAAAAAAAAGAACTATTCCTATCCAACATTTCATATTTACTTGGCTAAAAAATATTTAGAAATCTTGTAATTTTCAGTCCAGAACATAATAAATTAATGAAAGTGATATCTGCAGGAAAAACTGCCACTAAAGTGGAACGCCACCAGGAAACAGGAAGTGCAGCTCAGAGTCATGTCCTGGGTGTCCCTGGGACAGGAAGTGAAGACACAGAGCAAGAACAAAAATGGGATAATTCCCCATTATATCTAAATGGATAAAGAGAGCACCTGCTTGGGTCTTTCTACATGAGGACAACACTGAAGGGAGCTGGAGAAGCATTTTCTCCAGGAAAGTTGAAGCGTATCTAAACTCGAACAAAAATGTATTATGTGGTTTACAAGTCCTTAGATGTGGTGGCTGCATTTCGTTTTGCTTTTTTTTTTTTTTTTAGCTTTTTAATCCCTTTATTTCACCTGATGATCCTGCCAGAAACATACTTGTCCTTGGGTGACAACACTCACTCCCTGGACTGTACCTATGAAGTAGGAAATGTTGTCACCCTAGGACAGGAAGCGTTTAAGGACTACACTACACATTTCCCGCTAATCATCCCTGTAACGTTGAGGGGTGGTGTTCTGTAGTCCACAGAGAGCTTGAAAAAAAAAACTCATAATATAACAAAAAGGTAGAGAATACAGGACGTTACCAGCTGATAAGATTTCTGGCGGGATCAACGGGCTTTGCACGAGAAGTCAGGCCCGTAGCCAGTGTGTTTATGTAGCTTGAGCTGCCATGTGCTGCATGCAGGAAGCCCAGTTAAGACTATGGGGGTACAGCGGCTGCATGGCCACGACCGATTGTACCAATTGGAAGGGTGGGGGGAGGTGGGAGGAACCGCTGACTGTTGCTGAAGTACCGATGAGCACTGTGGAAGACCAGGAATATGATATTATCAGAAGGTGGGAGGAACTGCTGGGCATTGACCGAGAATCATTGAGCTCCGCGGGAGACTAGGAATCTAACATTCCCAGTAGGTAGGGGAAAAATGCTAAGCGCTGTGGAAGACCAGGAATCCGATACTCTCCCAGAAGGTGTGAGGAACCACTCAGCGCTGTGGGAGAGAAGGAACCTGACACTCCAGAAGGTGTGAGGAACCACTGAGCACTGTGGGAGAGAAGGAACCTGACACTCCAGAAGGTGTGAGGAACCACTGAGAGCTGTGGGAGAGAAGGAACCTGACACTACAGAAGGTGTGAGGAACCACTGAGCGTTGTGGGAGAGAAGGAACCTGACACTCCAGAAGGTGTGAGGAACCACTGAGCGCTGTGGGAGAAAAGGAACCCGACACTCTAGAAGGTGTGAGGAACCACTGAGCGCTGTGGGAGAGAAGGAACCTGACACTCCAGAAGGTGTGAGGAACCACTGAGGGCTGTGGGAGAGAATGAACCTGACACTCCAGAAGGTGTGAGGAACCACTGAGTGCTGTGGAAGAGAAGGAACCTGACACTCCAGAAGGTGTGAGGAACCACTGAGCGCTGTGGGAGAGAAGGAACCTGACACTACAAAGTGTAGAAACTGCTGAGCGTTGCAGTTGATAAGGAATCTGACACAACCAGAAATTGGATGGAACCATTGAGCGCTGTGGGAGATGAGGAATCCGACAATTCCAGAAGGTGTGAGGAACCACTGAGCGCTCTGGGAGAGAAGGAACCTGACACTCCAGAAGGTGTGAGGAACCACTGAGCGCTGTGGGAGAAAAGGAACCCGACACTCTAGAAGGTGTGAGGAACCACTGAGCGCTGTGGGAGAGAAGGAACCTGACACTCCAGAAGGTGTGAGGAACCACTGAGGGCTGTGGGAGAGAATGAACCTGACACTCCAGAAGGTGTGAGGAACCACTGAGTGCTGTGGAAGAGAAGGAACCTGACACTCCAGAAGGTGTGAGGAACCACTGAGCGCTGTGGGAGAGAAGGAACCTGACACTACAAAGTGTAGAAACTGCTGAGCGTTGCAGTTGATAAGGAATCTGACACAACCAGAAATTGGATGGAACCATTGAGCGCTGTGGGAGATGAGGAATCCGACAATTCCAGAAGGTGTGAGGAACCACTGAGCGCTCTGGGAGAGAAGGAACCTGACACTCCAGAAGGTGTGAGGAACCACTGAGCGCTGTGGGAGAGAAGGAACCTGACACTCCAGAAGGTGTGAGGAACCACTGAGCGCTGTGGAAGAGAAGGAACCTGACACTCCAGAAGGTGTGAGGAACCACTGAGCGCTGTGGGAGAGAAGGAACCTGACACTCCAGAAGGTGTGAGGAACCACTGAGCGCTGTGGGAGAGAAGGAACCTGACACTCCAGAAGGTGTGAGGAACCACTGAGCGCTATGGGAGAAAAGGAACCCGACACTCTAGAAGGTGTGAGGAACCACTAAGCGCTGTGGGAGAGAAGGAACCTGACACTCCAGAAGGTGTGAGGAACCACTGAGGGCTGTGGGAGAGAACGAACCTGACACTCCAGAAGGTGTGAGGAACCACTGAGCGCTGTGGGAGAGAAGGAACCTGACACTCCAGAAGGTGTGAGGAACCACTGAGCGCTGTGGGAGAGAAGGAACCTGACACTACAGAAGGTGTGAGGAACCACTGAGCGCTGTGGGAGAGAAGGAACCTGACACTACAAGGTGTAGAAACTGCTGAGCGTTGCAGTTGATAAGGAATCTGACACAACCAGAAATTGGATGGAACTATTGAGCGCTGTGGGAGATGAGGAATCCGACAATTCCAGAAGGTGTGAGGAACCACTGAGCGCTGTGGGAGAGAAGGAACCTGACACTCCAGAAGATGTGAGAAACCACTGAGCGCTGTGGAAGAGAAGGAACCTGACACTCCAGAAGGTGTGAGGAACCACTGAGCGCTGTGGGAGAGAAGGAACCTGACACTCCAGAAGGTGTGAGGAACCACTGAGGGCTGTGGGAGAGAACGAACCTGACACTCCAGAAGGTGTAGAAACTGCTGAGCGTTGCAGTTGATAAGGAATCTGACACAACCAGAAGTTGGATGGAACCATTGAGCGCTGTGGGAGATGAGGAATCCGACAATTCCAGAAGGTGTGAGGAACCGATACTCCTAGAAGGTAGGAGAAAATGCTAAGCACTGTGGGTGACCAGGAATCTGAAACTCCCAGAAGGAACCACTGAGCGCTGCAGTAAGACCAGTAATCTGACACTCCCAGAAGGTGAGTAGAACCACTGAGCACTGCGGGAGGGCCAGGAATCTGACACTCCCAGAAGGTGAGAGGAACCACTGAGCACCATGGGAGACCAGAAATCTAGCACTCTCAGAAGGTGTGAGGAACCACTAAATGCTGCAGGAGATTAGGAATCCAACACTCCAAGAAGGTAGGGGAAAATGCAAAGCGCTGTGGGAGACCAGTAACCCGACACTCCCAGAAGGTGGGTAGAACCATTTAACGCTGCGGGAAGGCCAGGAATCTGACACTTTTAGAAGGTGCGAGGAACTGCTTAGCGTTGCCAGAAAACCGCTGAGTGCGGTGGGAGGCTAGGAATCTGACACTCCCAGAAGGTGGGAGGATGTGGTGAGTTCTGTGGGTGATCAGGAATCTCAGAAGTTGGATAGACCCGCTAAGTCCTGCAGGAGTCTAGGAATCGGACACTCCCAGAAGGTGTGAGAAACCACTGAGCGCTGTGGTAGATCAGGAATCCGACACTCCCAGAAGGTGTAGGAATTGCTCAGCACTGCAGGAGATAAGGAATCTGACACAACCAGAAGTTGGATGTAACTACTGAATTCTGTAGGAGACCAGGAAGCTGACACTACCAGAAGGTGAGAGGAACCACTTAGCATTGTGGGAGACTGGGAATCTGAAACTGCCAGAAAATGTGAGAACAGAAGACCAGGAGAATTTGACACTCCCAGGAGCATTGTCGGAGACCAGGTATCTGACATTATTAGAAGGCAGAAGGAACCCCTAAATATTGTCAGAGACCAGGAATCAGACACTCTCAGAATGAAGGAGGAACCACTGAGTGCAGGCAGAGACCAGGAATCTGACACTCCCAGAAGGAAGGAGGAACCACTGAGTGCAGGCAGAGACCAGGAATCTGACACTCCCAGAAGGAAGGAGGAACCACTGAATGCAGGCAGAGACCAGGAATCTGACACTCCCAGAAGGAAGGAGGAACCACTGAGTGCAGGCAGAGACCAGGAATCTGACACTCCCAGAAGTGTCGGTTTCTGAGCTGACTTTGGGCAGAAATTTCACCTCATCACAGTTGTGTCTATTGGAGCAGACCACGTGATAGGTGTTGATTTCGTTGCGGGAAACCATTTTATTAGAGGCTTTGTTCACGCGACAGAGGCTTTATTTTTTGACTACAGGTCCACATTTTTCTTTCTTTTTTCCCCCAATTCTTTATACATTATGTTTCCCACATGTAAACACGGCATACACAATATACAATGGAGTAAGTTAAGAGACAGAAGTAAAAGTACGGATGAACGTTCATACTGTCAAGGACACAGAAGCTTACAATGTGAAAACGTTTTTGAGGGTTTCTTCAATAAGAACATATATTGTTTGTAAACTCCACATTCTATGTATTCGTATAAACAATGTAACGTTCCCGAGTCCCTGCGAGAACCTGATCATCATTGTTCAATAGATAGTTTTTTCTCCTCTCGAGGCACTAATGGGAGAATGGTTGAGAATGGGGATGAGATTTTAAAATATATAAAAAAAAAAAATCCCTAACCACATCATCTATAAAAATTGGTAAAATAAAAAGCTTTTTTTTATTTTTTATTACGGGTACATTTACGTTGCACGCGTTTTACCAACAAAAGATTTTCTGGAATTGTGTAAGTGGTGTGGTCGAATTTTGATCGACTGCATTGTGAGATGCCAAGAAGAGGAACTGCATGAGCTCCACCTAAGGCAGTGATCGTCTAATTGTAGGGTGCTGTGGCACTGCAAAACGGGGTCCTTGTAGGTTGCGGTTAAGCAGGCAAGAATCACTATGGGAACCTATTTAACACTCCAAAGTGATCCAATAAGGCAGGACATACATTATGCAATTTCCTTTCCTTCAACCTTGGATTGAAAGAAAGAAAATTGCTCCAGTCCCCCATCAACAGGTGTGTCCTGCCAGCGAGGGGCCTTTACCACCAGCAGATCCAATACAATGATCACTGCTGGCGACTATAGCCACCACTGAACAGGTGAAAAGTCCAACCAGCCTGCCCATAGATGGATCAAAAATTGTCTGGTTCCCGCTGAACTGTCGAAATTCCGATCCGTCTATGGCCGGCTTAAGGCACGGCAGCATTGTTCACTACAGCAGGTCACTAAGGAAACAAGGTAGCCACAACAAAGGTGTCTACAGCTGTAGATTCTGAGGGCCATTTTGGGTTAGCTCATGTTCTATTTGAACATGGAACTTGTTCAAGGGTTTGGCCTGTAAATATGGGTGTCACTCTGGACCCTATAAACAAAAGACAAGTGCTCTGGCACTGGCAAGGAGCCGGTTGGGGCTAGCAGGTATATATTGTAGGGACAGGACCCCATGTCTGTTTGGTTCCTCCTGCATTTTTTTCTACACAAAAGAAATGTCTGAAAGGAAGGTCAAAGAAAACCTGAAATTGCTATTCATGTTATTTTCAGTTTAATAAAATAAAGTTTGGCCCATTTTTTATATCTGATCCATTAAAAGTGTATGGTTGGAAAAAAATGTTGTGTTCACCTGCTTTCAAGAGGGGGCATGCCCAAGTGAGAACCCCTCCTCAAAGGGCAACGTTTAGATATTCATAGTGTGCCCAATAGGAAGTTTGGCAAGCCAAGCATACCCATTGCCAACCCTCAATAACTGGGAGTAGAGTGTTGGCCAGAACTATAGAGGAAAAAGATTTGGTGGAACCAGCAGGAGGAAGGAGGTCCTGATTCCTCTATATAGATCTTTAGATCACTGGAGGGGCCACCAGCAGGAGGAAGGAGGTTCTGATTCCTCTATATAGATCTTTATATCACTGGAGGGGCCACCAGCAGGAGGAAGGAGGTCCTGATTCCTCTATATAGATCTTTAGATCACTAGAGGGATCACCAGCAGGAGGAAGGAGGTCCTGATTCCTCTATATAGATCTTTATATCACTAGAGGGGGTCACCAGCAGGAGGAAGGAGGTCCTGATTCCTCTATATAGACCTTTATATCACTAGGGGGGTCACCAGCAGGAGGAAGGAGGTCCTGATTCCTCTATATAGATCTTTAGATCACTAGAGGGGCCACCAGCAGGAGGAAGGAGCTTCTGATTCCTCTATATAGATCTTTATATCACTGGAGGAGCCACCAGCAGGAGGAAGGAGGTCCTGATTCCTCTATATAGATCTTTATATCACTAGAGGGTTCACCGGCAGGAGGAAGGAGGTCCTGATTCCTCTATATAGATCTTTATATCACTAGAGGGGTCACCAGCAGGAGGAAGAAGGTCCTGATTCCTCTATATAGATCTTTATATCACTAGTGGGGTCACCAGCAGGAGGAAGGAGGTCCTGATTCCTCTATATAGATCTTTATATCAATGGAGGGGTCACCAGCAGGAGGAAGGAGGTCCTGATTCCTCTATATAGATCTTTAGATCACTAGAGGGATCACCAGCAGGAGGAAGGAGGTCCTGATTCCTCTATATAGATCTATAGATCACTAGAGGGGTCACCAGCAGGAGGAAGGAGGTCCTGATTCCTCTATATAGATCTTTATATCACTGGAGGGGCCACCAGCAGGAGGAAGGAGGTCCTGATTCCTCTATATGGATCTTTATATCACTAGAGGGGTCACCAGCAGGAGGAGAAGGAGGTCCTGATTCCTCTATATAGATCTTTAGATCACTAGACGGGCCACCAGCAGGAGGAAGGAGGTCCTGATTCCTCTATATAGATCTTTATATCACTAGAGGGATAACCAGAAGAAGAAAGGAGGTCCTGGTTCCTCTATATAGATGTGGTCAAAAGTATGCAGCGCTTATCAATAACATTAGCATAGTTAAACAAAATAAGCATATGATGAGAAATGTGCTGAGTGATAAAGCATTGATAAAAATAATAAATAAAGAATATGTGAAGTGAAAGAAAGTCCAAAAACTCAATCCGAGTGGAAATCCTTTAAAAAGAACTGAGTCCAAAGTGAAGAAAACGATGTGCTCCAAAACACCTTGAAAAGGGTAGCTTCAACCAGTGAGTGTAATCCTCTAGATAATGCTGACACCCAAATGTCTTATCAGGATGGCCGAGTGGTCTAAGGTGCCAGACTCAAGAGCTGTTTCTTCACATTGCGTGGGTGTTCAGGTCCCCAAATGGAGGCGTGGGTTCAAATCCCACTTCTGACAATCAGTTTACACATTTAGGGGGCCGGTGACGTCATCACGCTTTCCTCGGATGAGAAGCAGCGTTGCGGAACATACGGAGCTTAGGGAGAGACACGGACGAATGCCGTAACTATTTGATTCATCGCATCAATGCTGAACTTGCTTTTGGATTCTGTAAGTGCAATTTAACTTTTAATAAACTCCGCTGGTTTTTCATACTACACCATGAGCTTTTCCCTTTATGTCTGAGATCAAGGTACACTGTGGAAACCTGCTGTATTGGAGTTTTTATGGTTGTGGGAATACCTTATTTCCTATGCTAGGCGAGACTGTCAATTTGCAGTCATGGCTTTCTGGTAAGCAGAAACTTATTCTCTTCACTTTGGGTGTCAGCATTATCTAGAGGATTACACTCACTGGTTGAAGCTACCCTTTTCAAGGTGTTTTGGAGCACATCGTTTTCTTCACTTTGGACTCAGTTCTTTTTAAAGGATTTCCACTCGGATTGAGTTTTTGGACTTTCTTTCACTTCACATATTCTTTATTTATTATTTTTATCAATGCTTTATCACTCAGCACATTTCTCATCATATGCTTATTTTGTTTAACTATGCTAATGTTATTGATAAGCGCTGCATACTTTTGACCACATTTGATTTTTTATAGTTTTATTTGTATTTAGCTATATATGCTAGCAGCTTACTTTTCACTTATTTTTTGATTCAATTGTTTTACTACATACTTTAGCACGGTTCATTTGGCGCAACGTTTGGCCCTAGGGCCTTTTCCCCTTTTTTCCTCTATATAGATCTTTATATCACTAGAGGGATAACCAGAAGAAGAAAGGAGGTCCTGGTTCCTCTAAATAGATCTTTAGCTAAACCTTATTTATATTACTGTGTCCCATTCTGGGGTCCTCACTTACAAAAAGATTAACATCCAGAGTCAGAGGCAACAAAAATGGTGAAAGGTCTGGGGGGATAAAACATATCAGGAAAGACTGGGGGAAAGAAATGAAATAAAGTAAAGGGGGGACATAACGGAAACCTTTAAATACATGAAGGGTGTGAATGAGGTTCAGAAGGACAGGATGTTTAATATGAAGGGAAGATCATGGGGACATGACCTAAAACCAGCAATAGAAGACTTCTAAATAAAGATATTCCTTTTACAGAAAGAGTAGTTGATGCTTGGAACAGACTTCGAGCAGAATGATTGAGTCAGTAAGTAAACCTAAACAAGTTTGGGACAAACATAGATCTACAGTGTAACGGGAGGGCCCGGGGAACCCAGAATCTCTTAAAAAGTATGAGATACCCTTGCTTCAGCTTCCCCAATGCGTCTTATGTGTAAACCACCCTGTGTCCCTATTAGGGGCACAGGGTGAATGAGAACCCCACCATGATCTGTGATAGCCATATCCAATACTGTATACATGGCACATATTGGGTATATACTGTGTGTGGGCTGTTATGTAATACTTGCTGTGATGGGGTGTGATTACATTCTATTGTCTATTGTGGCTTGTGGGAGCTAAGCCTGTAATTATAGGTTGTGGAACTAGCAGACAGACAGGTTAATTGAAGAGATGCTGATGTGTCACCTGCCTGCTTGAGTAATGTTAATGAACCTCAAATATGCTACACATCCTTTCAATGTGGATTGGGAGACAAAAGCTAAACACAAAAGGGTCATGCATAATCAAATAAACTGAGATGTGTATTGGTCATCAGCTGTAGAGAATTGGCTCATGTAAATTGGGTCTGGTCAGAGGTGTATGATGAGAGGAGGGTCAGAAGCTTCTCTCTGTGGATATAAAAGTTGTAATGTTTTGCAATAATAAAGCAGTTCATTTTGGAAAGATACAGAGCGTTGTCTCGTTCTTTTGGAAGGATTAATTCCTATGGGAAGTGGTCGTCTGACTGTGGAGGATCGGTAGCGAATGTGTGTCCAGGAGAGGGAATATCGGAAACGGCGTTAAACCCCTTTCATATTTGGGGTGCCGTTACATACAGTATCTCACAAAAGTTTGTAGATCCCTCAGTCACATTTTTGTAAACATTTTCTTCTATCTTTTCATGCGACAACACTGAAGAGATGACACTTTGCTACAATGTAAAGTAGTGAGTGTACAGCTTGTATAACAGTGTAAATTTGCTGTCCCCTCAAAATAACTCAACACTAAGCCATAAATGTCTAAACTGCTGGCAACAAAAGTGAGTACACCCCTAAGTGAAAATGTCCAAATTGGGCCCAAAGTGTCAATATTTAGTGTGGCCACCATTATTTTCCAGCACTGCCTTAACCCTCTTGGGCATGGAGGTCACCAGAGCTTCACAGGTGGCCACTGGAGTCCTCTTCACTCCTCCAAAAAGACATCACGGAGCTGGTGGGTGTTGGAGACCTTGCGCTCCTCCACCTTCCATTTGAGGATGCCCCACAGATGCTCAATAGGGTTTAGGTCTGGAGACATGCTTGGCCAGTCCATCACCTTTACCCTCAGCTTCTTTAGTAAAGCAGTGGTGGTCTCGGAGGTGTGTTTGGGGTCGTTATGTTGGAATACTGCCCTGCGGCCCAATCTCCGAAGGGAGGGGACCATGCTGTGCTTCAGTATGTCACAGTACATGTTGGCATTCATGGTTCCCTCAATGAACTGTAGCTCCCCAGTGCCGGTGTTCTGCCGATATGGCTCCTCCTATTGATATGGTTCCCTCTTCCCTCCGAGCCGACGGAAATCTCCGAACTTTACCAGCTGTTTGGCAGCTGTAGACGCGCTTCCTCCCGATGCTTAGTTACACACGCCGCTTTATTCTTCACGCCGCTCTATACAGCAAGGGGCAGATCAGATGTGATACTGAGCAGTGCATTTTGTTTGTTTTTTACACGCCGCTCTATACAGCAAGGTGCTGATATCCGCTGTTTACCAGATCTATTACTAATATGTTTAAATGCATCCCTTGCTGCCCCTTGCTGTATAGAGCGGCGTGTGTAACCAAGCATCGGGAGCGAGCGCGTCAACAGCTGCTGAACAGCTGTTAAAGTTCGGAGATTTCAGTCGGCTCGGATTGCGCCTGCGCAGTCAAGAGGGAACCATATCGATAGGGGAACCAGCTCGACAAGACACCGGCAGCACTCATGCAGCCCCAGACCAAGACACTCCCACCTCCATGTTTGACTGTAGGCAAGACACATACTGTTATACAAGCTGTACACTCACTACTTTACATTGTAGCAAAGTGTAATTTCTTCAGTGTTGTCACATGAAAAGATAGAAGAAAATAGTTACAAAAATGTGAGGGGTGTACTTACTTTTGTGAGATACTGTATATACGCAAATAAATAAAAATAAAGGGACAGACTTGATGGACCACTTGGTCTTTTTCCGCCATCACCGCGACTTTCCAGTAACCGTTAGATGAAAAACCAGAGATTTGGGTGCAGCAAAAAACGTCTTCTGTAATTATGCGGTGCACCGTGCCACAAGTGGAAATTATCATACAGATTGTAGTCATTACTGACGGCAATTTCTAGACTGTTTAGAGCGTAATAAAATGGATGGGTTGTGTGAATGACTCCGCGTAGAACTCCAGACCGAGCCGGAAAAAAAAGAGATTTGTTTTATTTTTATTTTTTTCTCATGTATTCGACTCAAAGCCATGATTGCATCGCACACATCACAATTATTACTGATATAAAGAAATAGGGACATAATGAGGCTGATATATTGTGTATCTCGTGCAGGAGGGAAATTGATAAAGCTGCAATCAATGCTGACAATAGATTTACTGTCTGCGGGAGACGATGGATCAGACGGGAGTGAAGGGTAGAAAATAAGCCGTGTAACATGCTAATCTACATAAATATACACACAATGAGATGCTGGCAGATCTAACACACTAAATATTCCATTTGAAGAGACTGGTTAGGGTTTTATTTTCATATATTTATGTTTAGAATAAATATATATATATATATATATATATATATATATATATATATATCGTATATACTCGAGTATAAGCCGACCCGAGTATATGTCAAGGACCTAATATTACCACAAAAAAACTGGGAAAACGTATTGACTCGAGTATAAGCCTAGGGTGAGAATGCAGCAGCTACTGTAAGCGGAAAAGAGGGTCAACAATGCCCATTTTCAGCTTCACTGTGCCCATTTTCAGCTTCACTTTACCCATTTGCAACCTCACTGTGCCCATTGCAGTCTCACTGTGCTATACCCATGTGCCATACCTCACTGTGCCATACCTCACTGTGCCCATTGCAACCTCACTGTGCCATACCCATGTGCCATACCTCACTGTGCCATACCTCCTTGTGCCCATTGCAACCTCTGTGCCATACCCATGTGCCATTCCTCACTGTGCCCATTGCAACCTCACTGTGCCATACCTCACTGTGCCCATTGCAACCTCACTGTGCCAAACCCATGTGCCATACCTCACTGTGCCCATTGCAACCTCACTGTGCCATACCCATGTGCCATACCTCACTGTGCCCATTGCAACCTCACCGTGCCATACCCATGTGCCATACCTCACTGTGCCCATTGCAACCTCACTGTGCCATACCCATGTGCCATACCTCACTGTGCCCATTGCAACCTCACTGTGCCCATTGCAACCTCACTGTGCCATTCCCATGTGCCATACCTCACTGTGCCCATTGCAACCTCACTGTGCCATACCTCACTGTGCCCATTGCAACCTCACTGTGCCATACCCATGTGCCATACCTCACTGTGCCCATTGCATCCTCACTGTGCCATACCCATGTGCCATGCCTCACTGTGCCCATTGCAACCTCACTGTGCCATACCCATGTGCCATACCTCACTGTGCCCATTGCAACCTCACTGTGCCATACCTCACTGTGCCCATTGCAACCTCACTGTGCAATACCCATTTGCCATAGCTCACTGTGCCAGAGTACCTGAATTCTTGACAGGCGTCCATTTTTTAAAAGTCGCGGCTTCCTCCTGGCGTTCTGTTCCGTGATAGGCTTTTGACACCGTGTTCCGCCTATCACGGTGGTCCTCTCACCCTCGGACTCAGTTTCCCAGCAGACACTGTGTTCAGTGTTCCGCCAATTGCGGACATTCTTTCATCCTCGGACAAGAGGACATCCGTGATTGGCGGAACACTGAACACAGTGTCTGCTGGGAAACTGAGTCCGAGGATGAGAGTACCTCCGTGATAGCGGAGCACAGTGTCAAATGCCTATCACGGAACAGAATGCCAGGAGGAAGCCGCAACTTTTAAAAAAAATGGACGCCTGTCAAGAATTCAGGTACTGACTCGAGTATAAGCCAAGGGGTTTTTTTTTCAGCCCTTAAACAGGGGCTGAAAAACTTGGCTTATACTCAAGTATATACAGTATATATATATATATATATATATAAATATATAATTTTTTTTTTTTCAAATGAATTTTATTGAAATTATCATAATAACAGAGGAATGATAATGGAGACATGTGTTTCAAAAAATCATACAACAATATATATCTAGTATGAAGAGGGTGGACTATAATGAAACAGAACATGAGAGTACAATAGCAACTAGCTATATATGAGATTCAACTAGGGGGTTAGAATAAAGAATGGAACAAGGCATACATTCAAACGTGCGGTGAGTGTGGTCGGTGTCCAGAACTCAGGGGCAGGACCGATTAATGGAACTGTAGAGAGTCGGAGGGAAAGGAGTGCACTATGGGGGTACAGCAAAAAGGAGTGAGATTTTTTCTTTAACTTCTTCCTTTAACCACTTTGCCTAGGGGTCATTTTTTTAAATGTTTTGCACAGATGGTAAAATCTGCATTTTTTGCTAGAAAATTTGAAATAATTTTAAACCCCTGAAAAAGTATAGATTTTCTGAATCATAGCCATCAAATTCATATTTTCTGGAAAAAAAATAGGCTAAAATGAATTTTAGTGCAAACAATATTATACCCAGAGCTTTTTTTCTGGGGGAACTTGGTGGAACTCAGTTCCACCACCTCTGGCTCAGACCCTTGGGGGGGTGGGGGGGGGGGGGCTGCTCACCACAATCACTTGTAAACACAGAAGTCCGGTTTCTGTGTTTACAAGTGACAGTTCTGCACTCTGTGTGTAACCCCCCCCCCCCCCCTTAGAACTCTGCACTCTGTGTGTAATGCAATCCTGGTATTTAATGCCCCTTTAAAAGGGTGTGTAGGGGGTCGTGGTTGAGTTTCAGCACCTATTGTTTGAGAAAAAAAAGCCCCGATTATAACCATATTTTTGGCAAAATGTAACCTCCTAACGCCAGCGCCTCCTGGCCCTTTTAGAATGCCGGGAGGCGGGGCATAAGATCCTGTGATGGCCGTGATTGGCTGTCACCGGATCCGAAAACTCCTGACTGCAAGCAGCGATGGGAAGCTTTTCAGTTAGGCGCCGGTAACTGTGCCGGACGCGTGCTCTTGTTGCAGCTGTATTTCCTGCAATTCCCACAAATATGCGGCCTCTCGCCGCCAAGCACAAGGTTCAGAGAGCCCGCATATTCGCACGCGGCCGGCACAAAGGGGTTAAAAGATTGGCATCTATTTCTTCGATACAGCCCAAACATGTAAAGTCCTAAAATTGCGCACACACCGTGAAATCACATAAAATTAAAAAAGGTAACAATAAAGTCTCCATAGGTGATGTCAGAGGCAAAACTACCAGTGGCGGCCATTCATACGGGGGCGCAAAGGCGCCGCCCCCTAATCCATGCATCTGGCCCCTAATCTACATGCAGGGCGCCGGACGCATGGATTCCAATGGGGATTTTTTTTTTAAGCACATGATTAGAGCCTAAAGGCTCTAATTGGCTTCAAAAAAGGGTGTGCTCGGGGCGCAGAGCATTGCGCCCCGAGCTCACCCAGTTGTGTGACAATAGCAAATTAATATTTGCTATGGTCTTCCTGATTGGCCGGGAGGAGGTCTTCCTGATTGGCGGGTCTTGTCCTGAGAACCGATTGGCCAGCGTGTCTTAGGAATTGGTGCTTGCAGCAACCACCACCTTCCTGTCCGTTTCCCCCCCGTGGGGGTGGCGTTAGTTTGCCGCCCCCCCCCAAATATTTAGCACCAGCCGCCACTGGTAACAACGTAACTAGAACCTAAGCAAGAAACCATGACCGGGGGGCCCTTTCCGCTGATCCCAAGGCCCTTTACTCCCATCGAGGTAGCCTTTATTACAGTCCCGCAGCGGGCCACCTTCCTGCCGTCTTGGGGTCCCCCCATGGTGGTGGAACACCAGAGCCCAGTTGCAAGTGTGACCTTTGCGACCCTGGTAGTTCCGCCACTGGTGTCAGTTGTTTTTTGATTAATTAGATTTTACATATTTTTAGGACCCTTGTTGGGGGGGCTTTGGTGAAATATCAGGTGTCTAAACAGACCAGATGTCTCACATTTGAGACAGAAAAAGGAACTAAGGACAGAGATTCCCCAGTCCCTTTCTCTGAAGCCTCAGCTGCACAGAATGAATGGACGGGAATAGCTTTGTACAGAGCTTCTCATTCATTCATAAACTGAGGCATATTAAATTTACTATGCCCCCGCTATGAATTCATAAAATAAATAAAAAAAAACAGTCAGTGATCGGTACGGATCAAGGAAGGGGCCAGTAAATTACACATTTTCTGGCCCCTTCCTTCTCTCTCAATCTTGACCGTATCCCCCGCAGCAGCCAGTGGGAGATGGAAGGGGTGAGAGGGGGCCACACAGGGGCCCAGGCAGCAGGACAGTGATGGGGAGGCTGCGGGAGCAGCATGTAGAGGAACTGATCCCCTCCATTTCCCTCCTGCACCTGCTGAATGTCTGCGGGAGGGAGAGAGGAGGAGGAGCAGACATTCAGCGGCTGCATGGCGGCATTGTTTTCCTCTACATGACGCCGCCCTCCTATCTAGCTGTATAGGGGGGGGGGCTGCAAGGGCACCTTAAAGCATGGAGCCGGGTCGCAATAATGACCCCTTTGACCCCTGTGTGTACGCCAATCGGTGATGTTTAAGTCTCCATTCACATCTAGGCGTTCTGGATCTTGGGCAGAATCACAGAGATTCTGCCCCTAATCCCGAATCACGGGACGTCCGTGTGATCCCCGTCACCTCCAATGGCACCCCGATTGCGGCACAATTTTTCACCTGACGAATCGCTGTAAAATCGCGCAAACAGAATTGTGGGACGCCTGTCGCCCCAAAATAAGTTCTTGTACTTTTTTGGGGCGATAGGCGTCCCATGATTCTGTTTACGCAAATTTACCGTGATTCGTCAGGCGACAATTGCGGCAAAATAGCGCCGTGATCAGGGTGCAATTGGAGGTGATGGGGGGGGGGGGGGTTGCACGGACGTCCCGTGATTGCGAGCAGAATCGCGGCAATTCTGCTCGCGATCCAGGGACGCCTAGATGTGAATGGAGCCTAAAAGTCTTAAGGCAGGCCATACATGATTCTGCACTGCTGCCGCACCCCCCTCGGAAATCCCAGAAGCCTGTTGCCATCACTTTCTTCTTTGATTAAATACATTTTTATTTATTCTATATAATTTTTCTTTGCACTTCAGAATTTTTTTATTTTAATTTTATTGCTATCAGAAGGGTGCTAAAAGGCTCCCTATGTGATAAGCTTTGCACAAGTGACCGATCCTTTTTATGGAGACATCAGGGGTCTATTAGACCCCCCCAATGTCTTCCTTGCCTTCCAATGCAGCTAATCAACCACAGATCGCTCTTGATTAGCTGCACCCTCAGCTCCACTAGATGAGGAATGACAGCTGTGACCCTGCAAGGGACTTAATACACACCGCTACCGGTGTCAATGGCCACGGGGGATCAGGGGAACAAATGCTTCCCAATCATCTCCTGGTTTTACTGTACCAGCAGTTTCCTGCAGTGCCAGGCTCTCTGGAGGAATGATGATAGAAGCTCATCCCTTTGATCTGCAGACAAATTAAACAGAGTAGATAAAAAAAGTAACGACGTATCTCTCCATCTCCCACCATATCAATGTTTATAAACAATGTTACTTTGTATCTCTCTATCTCCCATCTGATCGATGTTTATAAACAATGTTACTTTGTATCTCTCCATCTCCCGCCTGATCAATGTTTATAAACAATGTTACTTTGTATCTTTCTATCTCCTGCCTGATCGATGTTTATAAACAATGTTACTTTGTATGTCTCCATCTCCCGCCTGATCGATGTTTATAAACAATGTTACTTTGTATCTCTCTATCTCCCGCCTGATCAATGTTTATAAACAATGTTACTTTGTATCTCTCTATCTCCCGCCTGATCGATGTTTATAAACAATGTTACTTTGTATCTCTCTATCTCCCGCCTGATCGATGTTTATAAACAATGTTACTTTGTATCTCTCTATCTCCCGCCTGATCGATGTTTATAAACAATGTTACTTTGTATCTCTCTATCTCCCGCCTGATCAATGTTTATAAACAATGTTACTTTGTATCTCGCTATCTCCCGCCTGATCAATGTTTATAAACAATGTTACTTTCTATCTCTCCATCTCTGACACTGACAGCCAGATCTGTTGCATCTCCACCCCCGTCTACGGTCATAGATAAAAACACAGCTGGTAATGCCATGCATTATGTGATTGGCGAAGCATAGATGGGGGTGGAGACACGGCACCAGTGCTGGCAATGGGTGGGTGAGCGGAGGGGGAATGAGCGGTATGACAGCCCCGAAGCTCAAACACACACTACTGATCATTCACAATGTTCACCCAGAAAGGGAAGGGGTCAGTAAATGATATATTTACCGGCCCCTTACCCCACTCATCCCGAAAAACATCTCCTCAGCAACAGCCGGCGGGAGAGGAAAGGAGGAGAGCCGGTATCGCTGGGGGGAAAGAGCCAGGGTAGTAGGGGAATCTGTGCTGCACCGGGTGATTACGGTGAACCTGCACACCCGGTGAGCTTGCCTATGACAAGAACGGTTTAAAATCTGTATGAAGAAAAGGAAAACACTTGAGGGACTCTAAACCTTGTCAGTGTCCCGTATCGTTCTCATTAGGGTTACACCAATACTGTATTTTTTTTTAATCGGCGAGTGCAAATTCGGATACTTTGCGATGCGATTTGTGTCCATACAGAATGAATGGGCGCACGCCGCATTGCAAAGAATCACATGCAATTTGAAGAGGAATGCGGTGCGGTTCCTTTCCCGAATCGCATGCGGTTTCCCCCACCACTCCGGTGTGAACCCCGTAGTGATTTCAGCCTCGGTTCACCCAGGAGCGGTGTGGGGGAAACCGCATGCGATTCGGACAGGCACCGCATTCCTCTTCAAATCGCATGCGGTTCTTTGCAGTGCGGTTTTGCGCCCATTCGTTTTGCATGGATGCGAATCGCATCGCAGAGTATCGGTTTCGGTATCGGGAGCATTGTCACGAGTACCGGTGAAAATACTCGGCACCGATACCGGGAACGGCGTGTCCCTGGTGATCATAGATCTGCAATATAATCAGAAGTCTCACCTCATTTGCTGTGTTGTGAGTCCCGACTATCCGGATAAAACAGGTCGGTTGTCGGTCAAATGTGATATTCTGCCAGGACCTGAAAAGACAGAGGTGACCGTTATAAACACGTCCTTCCGTGTCACACCGCGTGCCGACACGTGTGCGCCCTCATCAGATCACGTCGTCCCTGTGTTATCCCAGCAGCACCCGAGTCTAATATTATTATTATACATTTATATAGCTCCGACATATACCGCAGTGCTGTACAGAGAACACCGAGCCAATCACATCAGTCTCTGCACCAGAGGAGCTGACACTCTAATGTCCCCCCACAGTCACCACAGATCCAGAAGAGCTTACATTCTAATGCCCCCCCACAGTCATCACAGATCCAGAAGAGCTTACACTCTAATGCCCCCCCACAGTCACCACAGATCCAGAAGAGCTTACATTCTAATGCCCCCCCACAGTCATCACAGATCCAGAAGAGCTTACACTCTAATGCCCCCCCTCAGTCATCACAGATCCAGAAGAGCTTACACTCTAATGTCCCCCCACAGTCACCACAGATCCAGAAGAGCTTACACTCTAATGTCCCCCTCCCCACAGTCACCACAGATCCAGAAGAGCTTACATCCTAATGCCCCCCTCAGTCACCACAGATCCAGAAGAGCTTACATTCTAATGTCCCCCTCCCCACAGTCACCACAGATCCAGAAGAGCTTACATTCTAATGCCCCCCCCCCAGTCATCACAGATCCAGAAGAGCTTACATTCTAATGTCCCCCTTCCACCCCCCACAGTCATCACAGATCCAGAAGAGCTTACATTCTAATGCCCCCCTCAGTCATCACAGATCCAGAAGACATTACATTCTAACATCCCCCCACAGTCATCACAGATCCAGAAGAGCTTACATTCTAATGCCCCCCACAGTCATCACAGATCCAGAAGAGCTTACATTCTAATGCCCCCCACAGTCATCACAGATCCAGAAGAGCTTACATTCTAATGTCCCCCCCCCCACAGTCATCACAGATCCAGAAGAGCTTACATTCTAATGTCCCCCTTCCACCCCCCACAGTCATCACAGATCCAGAAGAGCTTACATTCTAATGCCCCCCTCAGTCATCACAGATCCAGAAGACATTACATTCTAATGTCCCCCCACAGTCATCACAGATCCAGAAGAGCTTACATTCTAATGTCCCCCTTAGTCATCACAGATCCAGAAGAGCTTACATTCTAATGCCCCCCCCCTCAGTCATCACAGATCCAGAAGAGCTTACATTCTAATGTCCCCCCTCAGTCATCACAGATCCAGAAGAGCTTACATTCTAATGCCCCCCCCACTGTCATCACAGATCCAGAAGAGCTTACATTCTAATGCCCCCCCCCCTCAGTCATCACAGATCCAGAAGAGCTTACATTCTAATGTCCCCCCTCAGTCATCACAGATCCAGAAGAGCTTACATTCTAATGCCCCCCCCCCACAGTCATCACAGATCCAGAAGAGCTTACATTCTAATGCCCCCCTTCCACCCCACACAGATCCAGAAGAGCTTACATTCTAATGCCCCCCTCAGTCATCACAGATCCAGAAGAGCTTACATTCTAATGTCCCCCTTCCACCCCCCTCAGTCATCACAGATCCAGAAGACATTACATTCTAATGCCCCCCCTCAGTCATCACAGATCCAGAAGAGCTTACATTCTAATATCCCACCCCCCCCCGTCAGTCATCACAGATCCAGAAGAGCTTACATTCTAATGTCCCCCCTCAGTCACCACAGATCCAGAAGAGCTTACATTCTAATATCCCACCCCCCCCCCCCGTCAGTCATCACAGATCCAGAAGAGCTTACATTCTAATGTCCCCCCCTCAGTCATCACAGATCCAGAAGAGCTTACATTCTAATGTCCCCCCCTCAGTCATCACAGATCCAGAAGAGCTTACATTCTAATGTCCCCCCCCTCAGTCATCACAGATCCAGAAGAGCTTACACTCTAATGTCCCCCTCCACAGTCACACTATTATTATACATTTGTACAGCACTGTGGTATATGTCAGAGCTATATAAGTGTATAATAATAATAGTGTGTGACTGGGGGGGGGGGGGGGTTAGAGTGTGAGCTCCTCTGGTGCAGAGACTGATGGGACTGGCTCAGTGTTCTCTATACAGCACTGCGGTATATGTCAGAGCTATATAAATGTATAATAATAATAATAATAATAATAATAATAATAGTGTGTGACTGCACCAGAGGAGCTTGCACTCTGATTTCCCCCCCCCCCCCCAGTCACACACTATTATGGTGTATCAGGGATAGGAATTCATCAGTTGCCCCCACAGGCTGGATCTGCAGCATTCTCGGTCATCCCTTACTGCACCTTCAGCTCCCCCTATAGCCGGAGTGGTGACCCCACTGTATCATGGCTACAAGAAGTCAAAGTGGGGTCAGGCCAGCCCCCCCCCAAAGTGGGGTCAGGCCAGCCCCCCCCCCCCCCAAAGTGGGGTCAGGCCAGCCCCCCTCCGGGTTCCTATCTCTGCTCTCCTAAACCTTCCCCCCCCCCCTCTTCTCCCATAGCAGCACATCTCAGTACAGAAAGTTCCATTATAAAGTTCTTCTTCTGACACCGATCTGCGGGCGGAGGGCGATCGTCCTTCTAATGAAGTGTTGCGGCGCACAGCAGAGATCACACTGACTTTGTGAGACTGAAGATCCTCCATCTCCGGGAGGAAGAGACGGAACGAAGCTCTTCACAAAGGGCAGAAGGAGACGGATAGAAATGGAACAACTTATCCGTGTAATTGGCTTCTGCGGGGGGAAGAGTGAATTGTTTCGGTGCGCCACGTTACAGATGTCAAGAGGAAGAGCTTTGTTTCTCCTCCGGAGGGCTGGAGACACACAGGAGAAAATAAGTCAATGAAATCCAAGATTAGGGAACCCTTTCCCTTTAAATCGGACCTCTGGCCTTCCCTTCCTGGTCTTGTACAGTTGTAGCGGATCCTCTCCTGGACTGAAACGGCTTCCTCAGATCTCACCGCACCGCAGAGGTGATTTACTGAACCCGGAGAACTCAGAATCTGTCAAAGCTGTGCATGGTAACCAATCAGCTTCTAACTTCAGCTTGTTTAACCACTTCCCGCCCACTCAATAGGAGATTGACGTCCGGGAAGTGGTTCTGTTATCCACACTGGACGTCTATTGACGTTCTGCAGGATAACAGCCGCCGCGCGCCCGGGGGGGGGGGGGGGGGCGCGCATTGCGGCGATCGGTGGAGCGGTGGGTCAGTCTGACACAACACTGCACTGATCTCGGTAAAGAGCCTCCGGCGGAGGCTTTTTACCACGTGATCAGCCATGTCCAATCACGGCTGATCACGATGTAAACAGGAAGAGCCGTTGATCGGCTCTTCCTCACTCGCGTCTGACAGACGCGAGTAGAGGAGAGCCGATCGGCGGCTCTCCTGACAGGGGGGGGGTTCGCGCTGATTGTTTATCAGCGCAGCCCCCCCCTCGGATACCCACACTGGACCACCAGGGAAGCCCCAAGCATGTGGATGGCCAGGTAAGTCCCCCATGGCCATCCACATGCACAAATACATCAAAAATATATGCCAATCAGTGCCCACAAATTACTGGCACCATCGTGGCACAACCAAAATGTATGATGCCCAGCAATGCCAGCCACCAGTGTCCATCAGTGCCACCTATCAGTGCCCATCCGTGCCCATAAGTGCCCACCTATCAGTGCCCATCCGTGCCACCTATCAGTGCCACCCATAACTATCCATCAGTGCTGCCTATGAGTGCCCATCAGTGCCGCCTATGAGTGCCCATCAGTGCCGCCTATGAGTGCCCATCAGTGCCGCCTATGAGTGCCCATCAGTGCCGCATACCAGTGCCACATATCAGTGCCGCCTATCAGTGCCCATCAGTGCCGCCTTATCAGTGCCCGTTAGTGCCGCCTTATCAGTGCCTGTCATTGAAGTAGAAAAGGTACTTATTTACAAAAAAAAATTAACAGAAACAAAGAAAAACTTAGTTTTTTTCAAAAATGTCGGTATTTTTTAGTGTGTTTAGCAAAAAATAAAAATCGCAGAGGCGATCAAATACCACCAAAAGAGCTCTATTTGTGGGAACAAAATGATAAAAAATTAGTTTGGGTACAGTGTAGCATGACCGCGCAATTGTCATTCAAATTGTGACAGTGCTGAAAGCTCAAAATTGGCTTGGGCAGGAAGCTGTATAAGTGCCTGGCATTGAAGTGGTTACCCACTTGATGAACCTATAACCTACATATATGGCGGTGAGGTGGCTCTGCTGCGTACCTAGTACGTGATCTGACACCTCTAGGTAGAGGGGCGCGCATGAGCGCCGGCGATGGCAATCTCCCGCTGTGATAATACACAGTGGGAGCTGATCTGCGGGTACCGCAGATTTGATGTCTACCGGCACCCGCCGATCATTAGAGAGCCAGAATGGGCGGTCTACCTAGTACGTGATCTGACACCTCCGGGTAGGGGGGCACGCATGCACGCCGCCGCTGGTCCCGCTCCAATCATACACAGTAGGAGCTGATCTGCGGGTACCGCAGACTCGATGTCCACCAGCACCCGCCGATCGTAAGGCAGAAAGCCAGAGCGGCAGCCTACCAAGTACATAATCTGACACCTCTGGGTAGGGGGCGCGCATGCACGCCAAAGCTTGTCCGCTCCAATTATATACAGTAGGAGCTGATCTGCGGGTACCGCAGGCTCGATGTCCACTGGCATCCACCGATCGTAAGGCAGAGAGACAGAATGGCGGTCTGCCTAGTACGTGATCTGACACCACTGGGTAGGGGCGCATGTGCGCATCGCCGCCGGGCCGCTCCAATAATACACAGTGGGAGCTGATCTGCGGGTACCACAGACTCGATGTCCACTGGCACCTGCCGATCATTCAGCAGAGAGCCAGAACGCCGGTCTATCACGTACGTAATCTGACACCTCTGGGTAGGGGGCGCGTGCGTGTTTTCCGGTTAGCGGCCCACTCTCCGCTGTGATTATACACAGCGGGAACTGATCTGCAGGTATCGCGGACTCCATGTTCACCGGCACCTGCCTATGTAAACAAGGCAGATCGCTGTTCTCTCAGGAAGGAAGGCCTGAAGCCTGTGTCTCTGCAAAGCAGGAACATGAATCAACGCCTTCCCCTAGTAAAAGCACCTCCCCCACAGTACACTAAAAAACACTGGTTAGGTCAGTGTTTCTGAACTCCAGTCCTCAAGGCGCCCCAACAGGTCATGTTTTCAGGATTTCCATAATTTTGCACAGGTGATTTGATCAGTTTCACTGCCTTAGTAATTACCACAGCTATTTCATCTGAGGAGAAATCCTGAAAACATGACCTGTTGGGGCGCCTTGAGGACTGGAGTTGAGAAACACTGGGTTAGGCACACAGTTACCCCTTTGATCTCCCCTGATGTTTAACCCCTTCCCAGCCACTGTCATTAGTACAGTGACAGTGCATATTTTTAGCACTGATCACAAGACCCACCTCTTCCGAAGGATCTGGACGACATTGGACACAAAGCGCCTTGAGGCGATTTAGTTCGCATTTGTAGAGCTATACAAGTTACTCACTCACTGTATTAGTGTCACTGGTCCACAAAAAGTGTCAGACTGTCCGACGCAATATCGCAGTCCAGCTATAAGTCACTGATCACCGCCATTACTAGTAAAAAAAAAAAAAGTTAATAAAAATATCCCATAGTTTGTAGACACTAACTTTTGCGCAAAATAATCAATATGCGCTTATTGGGATTTTTTTTTTTTTTAACAAAAATATGTAGGAAAATACATATTCGTCTAAATTCATAAAGAAATTAGAATTTTAAATTTTCTTATTGGATATTTATTATGGCAAAAAATAAATATTGTTTTTTTTTTTTTCAAAATTGACGATCTTTTTTTGTTTATAGTGCAAAAAATAAAACACGCAGAGGTGATCAAATATCACTAAAAGAAAGCTCTATTTGTGAGAAAAAACGGACATCAATTTTATTTGGGTACAGCGTCGCACGACTGCCCAATTTTCAGTTAAATTATTGCAGTGCCGTATCGCAGAAAATGGCCTGGTCATGAAGGGGGGTAAATCTTCGGTGGGTCAAGCGGTTAATTAAAGGGGTTGTAAAGGTAAAAGTTTTTCATTCTATGCATTAAGTTTAAAAAACATCTGTGGATTAGCGCCCCCAGCCCCCCCCCCCCATTTACTTACCTGACCCCTCGAAAGTCCCGCGCCGTGAATGCGCTTGCTTCTCGGCGCATTCATTGGTTGATTGAAAGCAGCGCAGCCATTGGCTCGCGCTGCTGTCAATCACATCCAATGACACGGGGGGGGGGGGGGGGAATGATACAGTGAGCGGCTATGGCCGCCGGCTGTATCACAGGAGCGCGCCCGCAAGAAGTCACCACCATGCGAGCTCGCATGAAGGTGAGGAGTTCTTGCGGGGGGGAGCCAAGAATGCCGCCGAGGGGCCCTGGAAGATCGGGTTCGGGGCCACTCTGTGCAAAATGAGCTGCACAGTGGAGGTAAGTATAACATGTTTGTTATTTAAAAAAAATATAAAAAAAATTACCTTTACATACCCTTTAAGCTTTGACAATAAAACCTGGAAGCTGATTGGTTTCTATGCAGAGTTGCCCCAAATTTTGCACCCTCCAGTTTCAGCAAATAACCCCCACTGTGAGCTTCTTCACACAGTGATCTGATGTCACACATTGCATAGAGCCGAGTGTAATCTGAGACATGAGTGGGGGGGAAGGGACACATCCCCCCCTTCACGCAGTCTCATAGGGAAACATACAACATGCTGTGAGCAGGGGGTTCTTTCTCCTGGGATTGCTCGGCATCAGCACAGACTGTCAGAAGTGACTCATGCAAATAAAGGAATGACAAGAGGAGACAGAAATCACACTTGGTGCTTTGGATCAAGGCAAATGCACACTATAGGAAGATATGCTTTGCTCATTATTCACTGTATATGATTGATTCAATTGTTTAGCGCTGCTACATTTTTTTTTAAAGAAAGATATGCTTTGCTAATTTTTCATTTCAGGGTTTACAACCACTTTAAAGAGTCAGTCCACAAAAATAAAAGATTATTTCACTCCATGCCCGGCCCTGTCCTCTCCTACGCACCCGGTTTGGTCAGTACACCTTGATGACCAAGACAGAAGTGGGTAAGGCAAAGTGTTGATCTCCTTGTTAAAGTAGAATTTGCATAGAATTAGCCAATGTAGCACCAATATTTAAAAAAGGTCCAAAATGCTTCCCTGGGAATTACAGATCATTTAGCCTAACATCAATAGTATGTAAGCTCTTGTAGGGGATGATAAGGGACTATATATACGATTTTAGTAATGAGAACGGTATCATTAGCAGTAATCGGCATGAATTCATGAAGAATCGTTCTTGCCAAACCAATCTATTACCCTTCTATGAGGAGGTGAGTTGCCATCTAGATAAAGGAAGGCCCGTAGACGATCTGGATTTTGCAAAAGCATTTGACACAGTTCCCTATAAATGTTTACTGTACAAAATAAGGTCCGTTGGCATGGATCATAGGGGGAGTACATGGATTGAAAACTGGCTACAAGAGCAAGTTCAGAGGGTGGTGATAAATGGGGAGTACTCGAAATGGTCAGCGGTGGGTAGTGGGGTCCCCCAGGGTTCTGTCCTGGTACCAATCCAATTTAATTTATTCATAAACGACCTGGAGGATGGGATAAACGGCTCAATCTCTGTATTTGTGGACGATACTAAGCTAAGCAGGGCAATAACTTCTCCGCAGGATGTGGAAACCTTGCAAGAAGATCTGAACAAATTAATGGGGGGGGGGGGGGGGCAACTACATGGCAAATGAGGTTTAATGTAGAAAAATATAAAATAATGCATTTGAGTGGTAATAATATGAATACAATCTATACACTGGGGGGAGAACCTCTGGGGGAATCTAGGATGGAAAAGGACCTGGGGGGTCCTAGTAGATGATAGGCTCAGCAATGCCAAGCTGCTGCTAACAAAGCAAACAGAATATTGGCATTAAAAAGGGGATTAACTCCAGAGATAAAGCGATAATTCTCCCGCTCTACAAGACTCTGGTCCGGCCGCACCTGGAGTATGCTGTCCGGTTCTGGGCACCAGTCCTCAGGAAGGATGTGCTGGAAATGGAGCGAGTACAAAGAAGAGCAACAAAACTAATAAAAGGTCTGGAGGATATTAGTTATGAAGAAAGGTTGAGAGCACTGAACTTATTCTCTCCGGAGAAGAGACGCTTGAGAGGGGATATGATTTTAATTTCCAAATACCGTACTGGTGACCCCACAATAGGGATAAAACTTTTCCGCGGAAGCGAGTTTAACAAGACACGTGGCCACTCATTAAAATTAGAAGAAAAGAGGTTTAACCTTAAACTACGTAGAGGGTTCTTTACAGTAAGAGTGGCAAGGATGTGGATATACAAGGTAACACTGACATATAATCACACACATAGGTTGGACTTGATGGACTTTTTTCAACCTCACCTACTATGCAACTGTATATATTAGTGCTCCCCGGGGTTTCAGCACTCCTGGGCGCTCCAAACTGACACTACAACAGGCAGTTGAAGATGCTCACTATTGGTTCCCAGTAGCAGACTATAAAGTTTTACCCCATTACAGGTAGACTTTATGTAGAAGTTGGAGAGGTAAACCATTTAATGGATTACGTTACCTCTCAAAAGAACCAAAATATGGGAGCCGCCAATGCCAAGCCACTGTGAGGGCCAGAGGTCAACTTGACCAAACTCTCCAAGCTTCAGAATAGTTATGAAACAAGAAAAGCTGCTCCAGGTGAGTGAGTCTCTGGTTAATCCCTACACACACTAGTCAGGTGCTAGCCCAGCTCGCATGCTGTGTAACGTGAAGAAATGATTCCGGACAGCTGCACTTCCAAAAATCCTTTTATTGAATATGACAGGTGGTTGACAGATGGAGCAGGGGACAAAAAGGTAGATAGATGCGCTGATCTTTGCGCGAAACGCGTCTACCTTTTAGTCCCCTGCTCCATCTGTCAACCACCTGTCATATGCAATAAAATGATTTTTGGAACTGCAGCCGCCCGGAATCATTTCTTCACTTCAGAATAGTTAGGTATTGGCGGCCAGGCTTTGGCCGATCTGTGGCGTCCGTGCATTCCATATGAAGTATCATAAGGTGATATGACGGTGAAATAAAAATCTTTCATTAGGTAAGCCTGCCAGTTATAATAAAGAAATAATGAGTATTCAGATGCTTGCATTCGCCCAATCAAGGCTGGTTGTCTAACCTCTCAGGTCATTTCACCTGCTGTCGCCATTACGAGGGGCCTCCACTCTGTCTGCTGGATGGATCATTTTACGATAACCCTTTTTTGACCAAGGGCCATTGGATCCTAAATGTCCAGTCCAAAATTAGCAATGTTGATTAACGTGACAATAACCCAGATTCTTTTCTGTACACAAGCGTTTTTTTTTTTAACTATAAATTTTTGAAAACATTTTTTATTTTTTTGGTTCAATTTTTAAATAAAAACCCTGCTCTGTTTTTTTTTCTTTTTTTATTACTGCAATTTTAAAGGATTACTGTATATACTCGAGTATAAGCTGAGTTTTTCAGCTCATTTTTTTGTGCTGAAAATGCCCCCCTCGGCTTATACTCTAGTCACCTTTAGTGCCTGATCTCCTGGAATTTGGAGACCCGGTACTGGCAGGCACCCCTTCCACAGACTCCCACGTTAAACGGTCATTTCTCTGGTGATTTTGGGGACCCGGTACTGGCCGTTCATAGGTCCCCTGGACCCAAAACTTGGCACACATGTAGCCCCATTTCTCCTCTATAAGTGTGCAAAGCTTTCTGTCTGACCTACGGCCAGGGAGTACCGATTTTTCAAAACCGGGCACCCCTTCCATAGACTCCCATGTTAAACGTCAGTCTAGTCATGGACACAGTGAGGCATGAGCACAGTGAGGCATGGGCACAGTGAGGCATGGGCACAGTGAGGCATGGGCACAGTGAGGCATGGACACAGCGAGGCATGGACACAGCGAGGCATGGACACAGCGAGGCATGGACACAGCGAGGCATGGACACAGCGAGGCATGGACACAGCGAGGCATGGACACAGCGAGGCATGGACACAGTGAGGCACAGTAAGGCATGCACATGGACACGGTGAGGCAAAGTGAGGCACCGTGAGGCATGCAGATGGACACCCTAGGCTTATACTCGAGTAAATACGTTTTCCCATTTTTTTGTGGTAAAATTAGGTGCCTCGGCTTATATTCAGGTTGGCTTATACTCGAGTATATACGGTAGTTCAATTTGCAGAATTTTTTTTTAAACGATTAACATCCTAACACCCTCTCCAACCCCCCCTAGTCCTCCTGGTGCAGGGGTCCTGGGATTTGAAAACTGTGCCGACCTTCCTCTTCCATCCCTAGGCACACTGAGATGGATCAGAATAGTTCTGGTCGGTCAGCGTAGTCACAAGCAAGCGCTGACCAATCAGGTGTCAGTTTACTTTTTCATTTCATCTAAAAAGGTGAACTAACCCTTTTTTAATACTCTAACTGTATCTGACAAGTACAGTACTAAACTGATGGAACTGCAGCCTAAAGGTGACGTCTAAGTGAAGTCTATATATGTCAAAGCTGATATAATAATCACACGATCGAGAAATATACTTCTCTGCATTAGCAATACTTCCTCAGAGCAGCAGGTCAAGACAAACCCACACCCCTCTGATTGGATACTGAACAGGTCATCCTTCTACTCTCATCTTGTCAGCACACATGTACAGCAGAAAAGACTAACTGGCATCTAGTGCTGCCTCATTCTCTTGACACTGGGCTTGAGAGTCCAATATACCATTGGCATATGTACACGCTTGCTGCGTTATTATTATTATTTTTGTATGGTCAACCAATTAGAGCATTTATGAGGTCAGGTATTGATGCTGAATAAGAAGGCCTGGCTCACAATCAGTGTTCCAATTCATTCTAAAGGTGAGTTAGTAACTTGTATAGTGCTGCAAATGCGAACTAAATCGCCTCAAGGCGCTTGGTATCCAGTGTCGTTGAGATCCTTCAGAAGAGATGGGTCTTTAATTTTTTCCTGAAGGCCCGATGGTTTTCTTCCATGCGGATGTTCGTGGGAAGTGCATTTCATAGCCTTGGTCCTTGGACAGCAAACCTTTGTTCTCCCTTAGCTTTGTAACGGGTCTTGGGGATGTGAAGGAAATTTTGGTTAGTTGATCGGAGGTCGCGAGTAGTGGTGTAGTGTTTTATTTTCTCGCATAAGTATTGAGGTGCGTTTCCTTGTGTGCATTTGTGAGTGAGGCAGAGGGTCTTGATGTGACCCGATCCTTTACGGGTAGCCAATGGAGGCTTCTCAGGGACGGTCCGATTGATTCCCAGGTTTTTTTTTTTCCCGTTACCAGTCTGGCCGCTGTGTTTTGGATGACTTGTAGACGTGTAATCTGATATTTTGGTAGTCCTAGGTAAAGGGAGTCTGCGTAGTCAAGGCGGGAATTGATGATGGTTCCGACTACTACTGCTCTGTCTTTTTCCTGGAATGAAGGGGATAAGTCTTTGTAGCAGGCGGAGAAGGTGGTAAGATCCGCTGACTACTGATCCTATTTGTGCGCCCATAGTCATGTCTGAGTCAAGGATGACTCCAAGGCTTTTAACTTTGGTGTTAGGGGTTATGTTTTGTCCAAGGATGGAGGGTGGTGTCCATGTGGTCCTAGAGTTGTTCTTTCGGTTAGTGTGGAAAATGAGCAGTTCTGTTTTGGATCCATTAAGCTTGTTCAGGTGTTCAGTAGGGTTGAAGTCAGGGCTCTGTAAGGACATTCAAGTTCCTCCACAACAAACTGGTCAAATCATGAAAAGACGTCTTCCCCAAACTGTTACTACAAGGTTGGAAGAGCACAATTGTCTACAATGTCTGTAGTTTTGAAATTACCCTTGACTATAAAACAAGGCCATTATTATGGAACTGGTCCCTAACCCTTTCCTTCTTTGTAGCTATAATATCCTCCACTCTTCTGGGAAGACTTCCACAAGATTTTGGAGGGTGTCTGTGTGGGAATTTGTGCCCATTTGTGAGGTAAGGTACCGACGTTGGTTGAGAAGATCTGGTTCACCATTGACGTTCCAATTCATCCTAAAGGTGTTCAGTAGGGTTGAGGTCAGGGCTCTGTACAGGACACTCAAGTTCCTTCACACCAAACTGGTCAAACCATGTCTTTACGGAACTGGTTTACTCAAACTAACATAACGAGAACTTATTTTAAAGCAACTGATGCGTCATTGTGTAAGGCACAATCACCCATAAGTAAATAGCAACTGTTAAGCCCTGTACACACGATCAAAATTTCCGATGGGCTAAAATCTGATGGAATTTTCTGTCGGAATTCCGTTCAAGCTGTCTTGCATACACACTGTCACACCAAATTCCGACCGTCAAGAATGCAGTGACGTACAACACTACGACGAGCCGAGAAAAATTAAGTTCAATGCTTCTGAGCATGCATGGTTTTTTCTCCGTCGGAGTTCCACACAGACGATCAGAATTTCCGATAGGATTTTTTTCCATCGGAAAAAAATAAAACATGTTCTATTTCTAAACTCCGATGGAAAAAAGTCTGATGGGGCCCACACATGGTGATGAAAAAATTCCGTCAGACTTTTTTCTTTGGAAATTCCGATCGTGTGTACAGGGCATTACACTACATGGTAAAAAGTCCATGGAAACTTGACCATCACACCTATTTGAGTTAATTGGTCTTTTCATTTCAAAGCCATGGTCATGGTCATGAATATGGAATTGCCCCCCCCTTCCAAACTCCTCCATGACCAGTAATATGAAGCAGCTCTACTCCCCCACGGCCACTAATAGGCAGTTGGTCCCCCTTTGTGTGCAGAACCTCCTCCATTTTTTCTGGGATGGCTTTCTACAAGATCCTGGAGGGTGTCTGTGGGAATTTGTGTCCATTTGTGAGGTCAGGTACTGATGTTGGATGAGAAGACCTGGCTCACAATTGGCATTTCAATTCACCCCAAAGGTGTTCAGTAGGGTTGAGGTCAGGGCCCTCAAGTTTCTCCACACCAAACTGGTCAAACCATTTATGGAGCTGGCTTTGTACACAGGGGCACAGTCATGCTTGAACAGAAAAGGGTCTTCACCAAACTCTTACTACAAGTTTGGAAGAGCACAAGTGTCTAAAAATAGGATTTTTATAACAGCTTACCTGTAAAATCCTTTTCTTGGAGTACATCACGGGACACAGAGCGGCATAGTCATTACTATGTGGGTTATATAGATACCTTCAGGTGCTGGCACTGGCAACTTCCAAAACCGGAAGTACCCTCCCCTATATAAGCCCCTCCCATCCGGGGGTACATCAGTTTTGTAGCAAAGCAATAAGTGTCCCCAAAAGAGGGGTGGGAGCTCTGTGCCCCGTGATGTACTCCAAGAAAAGGATTTTTACAGGTAAGCTGTTATAAAAATCCTATTTTCTTTCTTGTACATCACGGGACACAGAGCGGCATAGTCATTACTATGTGGGATGTCCTAAAGCAATGCCCAATGAGGGGGGGGATACACCATACATAAGCTGAGCGCTATCAGACATGAGGATCTTTTGCGGCCTGCAACACACTGCGCCCAAAGGCGACATCCTCCTGACTTCTAACGTCCACCTGGTAGAACCTAGTAAACGTGTGTACTGAAGACCATGTTGCGGCCTTACAGATTTGAGCCAGGGAGGCCTGGTGATGCACTGCCCATGAAGTTCCAACTGCTCTCGTGGAGTGCGCCCTAACTTTGAACGGAGGCGGTCTCCTTCTCAAGCCATAGGCTTGCATTATGACCTGTCGAATCCACTTGGCTAAAGTAGATTTTGACGCTGCCTGACCCCTTCTGGGGCCTTCCGGCAGAATAAACAAAGTATCCGTTCTGCGAATCTGAGCAGTGGCTTTTAGATAAGCTTTAACTGCTCTTACTACATCCAAAGAATGTAATAATTTTTCCTCTACTGAACTAGGTTTGGGGAAAAAAGAAGGAAGAACCACATCTTGGTTCAAATGAAACCTCGATACCACCTTCGGAAGAAAGGTTGGATGAGGACGTAACACTACTCTGTCCTTATGGATAACCAGATATGGCTCCCTACAGGACATAGCGGCTAATTCCGACACTCTTTTAGCCGAACAAATGGCTACTAGAAAAATCAATTTCCTGGTGAGAAGAACCAGGGAAATATGCTGTAATGGTTCAAATGGTTGTTTCTGTAGAACCGACAGAACCAGGTTTAAGTCCCATGGACATATGGGAATATTAACCGGAGGGCTAATACGCATCACTCCTTGTATAAAGGCTTTGACTAGTGAATGCGAAGCCAAGGGCCTCTGAAAAAATATTGACAAGGCCGAAATCTGACCCTTGATAGTACTCAAGGCAAGCTTCCTATCTACAGCCCACTGTAGGAAGTCCAGAATCCTACCTATTACGTACTCTCGTGGATGCCATTTCTTGGCCTCACACCAGGCGATGTACGCCTTCCAGATTCTATAGTAGATCTGCCTGGATACCGGCTTCCTGGCATTGATCATGGTAGATACCACAGGATTAGAGAGACCTCTCGTTTTTAGAATGTGGGCTTCAATAGCCAGGCCGTCAAACCTAGGGCTGGTAAGGAAGGGTGGTATATTGGTCCTTGCGAAAGCAGGTCCGGACGATGTGGGAGGGTCCAAGGACTCCCCACAGACATTTTTACAATCTCCGCGTACCATGCTCTTCGGGGCCACGCTGGAGCCACCAGAATCACTGGTTTCTTTTCTACCCTGATTCTGCGGAGTAATCGAGGTAACAATTGTGGCAGTGGGAATGCATATATCAGCTTGAACTGATCCCAAGGGAACACTAGGGCATCCGAGCCGCAAGCTAGGGGATCCCTTGTCCAAGAGACAAACCTGTCCACCTTTGCGTTGAATCTGGATGCTAGCAGATCTACATCCGGTGTTCCCCACCGCTGACATATTGTCCGAAAAACCTCGGGGTGAAGGGACCATTCCCCTGGGCATAATTATTGGAGACTTAGAAAGTCCGCCTTCCAATTCTCCACTCCTGGAATGAATACCGCGGATATGGCTGGGACATATCTTTCTGCCCATTTCAGGATGCAATTTACTTCCCTCTGGGCTGCACGACTCCTGGTGCCACCCTGATGATTGATATATGCCACTGCCGTGGCATTGTCTGATTGAATTCTGACAGGGGACCCTTGGAGTTTGGATGTCCATGCTACTAGGGCATACCGGGCTGCTCGTATCTCTAAGAGATTGATGGGCAGGGCCTTTTCCGCATCCGACCATCTGCCCTGGAGAGACCATTGCTCCAGTACTGCTCCCCAGCCTATAAGGCTGGCATCTGTAGTGACCACCTTCCAAGAAATCGGACTGATGGATTTCCCTTTTTCCAGATTCTGGGGAAGCAACCACCAACGGAGGCTCTTGCGAACGGAAGGGGACAAGGACATTGGTAAGTCTAGGGCCTGAACTTTCTTGTTCCAGGCTGACAGTATGGCCCTTTGCAAATTCCTTGAATGGAATTGACCGTAGGGTACAGCTTCGAATGATGCCACCATTTTTCCCAGCAGCCTCATGCACAGGCGTATGGACGGCTGTCTTTTTGTACCCACTAAGTGGATCAAATCTCTCAAAGACAACACCTTTTTTCGAGGCAAGAATATTTTCCTCTGGCCTGAATCTAGCCTTAGCCCCAAGTATTCCAGACTTTTGACTGGTTTTAGGGCTGACTTGTCTCGGTTGATAATCCAACCGTGAGATTCCAGATACTTGATTGTCTTGTGAACGACCACTTCTAGTTTTTTCACTGAGTGGTCTATTAGCAACAAGTCGTCTAGATATGCCATTATCGTTACACCTTGCGTTCTTAGATTGGCCAATAATGGGGCCAGAATTTTTGTAAACACTCGTGGTGCTGTGGCCAGACCGAAGGGTAAGGCTCTGAACTGAAAATGGCGCCCTTCTACTGCAAAGCGTAGACATTTTTTGGTGGACTGAAAAGATGGGAATGTGCAAATAAGCATCTTTGATGTCGATCGAGGCTAACCATTCCTCCCCTTGTAGGGCAGTGGCCACCGATCGGATCGACTCCATCCGGAAAGTCCTGATATGCAGGAATTTGTTTAGCCCTTTTAGATTTAATATGGGCCTCACGTCCCCGTTTGGCTTCGGGACTGTAAAGAGGTTTGAGTAAAACCCGAACCCCCATTCTTCCAGGGGAACCTCCATAATTACTCCTTGGAGCAATAGTTGTTCTAGTGCCAACAGGAGGGACTCTCTCTTCCGGGGATCCCTTGGCACGTTTGACCTCATAAAATGGGAAGGAGGAGAGTCTTTTAACTCCAATCTGTATCCCAGACTTACTGCGGAGAGCACCCATCTGTCTCTGATCGTGTCCCGCCAGGTCTCTGCGAACAACTGGAGTCTTCCCCCCCACCCGATTGAGTGGGGGCAACCCTTCATGCATTTGACTTTGGGGGAGGTTTTGTACCTCTCCTGACCCAGGGTTTCTTATTACCCTGCGATTGTCCCTGATTTTTATCCCCGGGATTTGACCGAGGAGGCCGTCGGAACTGTTTCACAGCCGATGCCCCAGGGACTGGAGAAGCAGGCCTCTTAAAAGAGGGACCTCTAACTCTGTTTTTAACCGGCAAGAGTGTACTTTTACCGTTGGAAATTTTCTGGATATATTTGTCCAGGTCTTCCCCGAATAAGCGTTCACCATGAAATGGGAAGCTAACCAGCCATTTTTTACAGGGAGCTTCAGCAGACCAGTTTTTGAGCCATAGAAGCCTGCGCATATGTACTACAGACAGCGTAAGGCGGGAGGCCTGATGGATTGAATCCTTTATGGCGTCAACCGCAAAGCATAAGGCTCTAGGTAGATCAGCTAGGGCAAGGGCCTGCTGATCTGGCAAGTCCCTTAAGACCTGTTTCAACTGATCCTTCACTGCTTGGCAGACCCCAATAGCTGCCACTGCTGGTTGTGTCACCAAGCCTGCTGTAGAAAAAGCAGATTTTAATAAGGACTCCAATTTTTTATCTATTGGGTCCTTGAACATTTGGACATTATCCACTGGACATGTCAGTGATTTATACACACAAGAGATGGCTGCGTCCACTGTAGGGACCCTCCATTTTTTGATGAACTTATCCTCCATGGGATAGACCACCGGAAATCTCTTGGGGGGAGTAAATATTTTATCAGGATGTTCCCAATCTTGGTACATGAGCCCTTCCAATAAAGGGTGAAGTGGAAAGGAACAGACAGTCTGGGGAGCTTTTAGCAACCCCAGCGAGGAGACAGTAGTGGTTGATGGTTCCGCAAGGTGCATTTTAAATGCTGATCGGACCATGTTAGTCAAAGACTGAATCCATAATCTTTCAGCTTGAGATGCTGAGAAAGGTTCCTCCACAGTTGATTCCTCTATAACAGAATCAACCTCCTCCTGATCCCCTTCAGGCAGGTCGATCCCTGTATGGGACTGTTGCTCCGCTAACAGGTACTCTGAAGGAGGAGACGGAGATCGGGCGTGCTTTCCCTGTGACAGGGAGGCAGCGATCAATGTTGACAATCTCTCTCTAATCCTCCCAGAGCTGAGGAAAAAACCTCCTCTGTTACATACACAGCAGGTGAACTGAGGACAGCCACAGTACCAGGTACTCCTGCGGGGTCTCTACGGTCACTAACCTCTGAATTTTCAGGGGAGACTGGTGCAGCAGAAGCATGCCCAAGATCCTCAGAGCCCGATGGAGACCCCTTTCGCTTCCTGGAAGATTTAGTTCCGGAGCTTCTGGACGGCATATTCCTAAGCCCAAAGCTGAGGTATTCCAGCCGTAATACACCACTTTTACTGAGAATAGTCTAGCACAATTGCTGCTATATAACAGTTGGTGTCTACTAAAGTGCCTTTCTAGGGGATGCCTGCATCAACCGCCTCTGTGTGCCTTTTTACTGTTGCTAGCTCTGTCTGTGCACTTCAATAGCCAGCTGTGATTGCCTTTAAACATGCTGGACGCCCGCACATGCGCAGTAGCACCGCGGCGCACACCGAGCGTCATCCACCCGCTCCGCCCCTTTTTCCAGATCGCCTCTATATAGAGAGGCGCGTGCCCGCGCACGCGCGCGGGCACGTGCGCCCTCGGCGCCTTTTTTGAAAAAATAAGGAGCTAGATGGGAGCCAGGGTCTCTGCCGCAGGGCCCGGGGATGGATGAGTGCAGCAACAGGGCAGAGGAGACAGCTTCCCAAAGAGAACTTACCAACTGCCTGGATTTGACTTCGGAAGAAAAAAATCCACATTACAAGAAAAACAACCATAGCGGCCTCTAGTGTTTAACACAGGTACCGCGGTCTTACATTTTTTTTTTTTCTACTATTAAAATGTTTACATTTTCTCAGTAGTAACAAGCATGCACAGAATATTAGCGGGAATACCATAGGTAACAGGCAGAAAGACAAAATAGGCTTGGGGTCCCCCAATAGAACCAAGTTCCTGAGGGCCCCCACTTACCTTTTCCTCGCCGCAGGACTCTGTTTGGTCCACAGAAGCCCAAACTTCACCTATCACGGCAGGCATTGTAATTAAACCTTCAGGGACCGGGTTCCCAAGGATTCCACTCCCCTGGACCTGTATAGCACCCTGCACAGAAAACATCTTGGTCGTGGGTATGACCAGAGCTCTGGATCCCAGGGTCCAGGCCTCCTAAGAGAGGCATTACAGGCAAAACCTTGCTCTTCTCTTGCAAGGCCCGGGTACCGACCGTTTAGCTATGAAGCTTTTTTGGTCGGATCCGGAATAGCTTACTGAGGCCCAAAAGAACCTGTACGCAAGCTCAGTGAAAAACACATGTTACTTCTTGGCCAACACCTTAGACACTGGCAAAAAACTGAGGTACTCCCGGATGGGAGGGGCTTATATAAGGGAGGGTACTTCCGGTTTTGGAAGTTGCCAGTGCCAGCACCTGAAGGTATCTATATAACCCACATAGTAATGACTATGCCGCTCTGTGTCCCGTGATGTACGAGAAAGAAATGTTTTTGTATGAACAGCACTATTAGTACCCTTTGTTGTGTGTAATAATAGACATTAGTTTTAGGAGCCTCCTCTGGTAGATGTCTAGCAAGGCCACAATTTTGAGACCCGGCTGCACCCAGCGGCTCAGTTGTGATAAGCGAGATGAAATGTTAACACAAAGCAGCAGAGGTCTGTGTCATTCTACATTATTTCGGTGAAAGATCTTCCCTCTCGCTCGGATATGCTCGATGAGAGACAATTTATTACCGGCATAAAACTTCAGCCAGATAATGCATATTTATTACCTGCAGAAGAGGCCATGACTTCAGCGCGGGTTTAATGAAGTTGGCACAATGACATTTTAGAACGCTTCTTCTCCCTCTCTACCCAGCATACTTGCTACTGCCACCCTGTACAGGGGTCACGCCTTGTGGAGTAAAGATTAGGGGACACAGCAAAAGGCCAAGTTCACCTTTTTATATAAAGTGACCCATGCAGACAAAGGGCCCCAGAAGTTTTAAATGCACTGTAAAAATATTGTTTAATGCAAATGCCACACCATTAGGTCTTTTCTTACACCCATGAAGCCTGGCCAAAATACTTCCTCTGTTTTCATTCCTACGTCCTAGCTTATTTCCAGGACATGGATCACAACCAAATGGCCACCAAACCTCCTTTTTTGGAGGACAACTAAAGAGATTATCATTAACCACTTAACGACCGCTCACTGTAAATATACGTCGGCAGAATGGCACGGACAGGCACAATCACGTACCTGTACGTGCCTGCCTTCGTATAGTTGGGGGGTCCCATCGGACCCCCCTTCTATACAGTGAGCGGTCGGCATCATTCCAGGAGCGATCCGTGATGAGGGGACGGCCATTCGTTACCGGTCACCCCCTCGCGATCGCTCTCCGGCGAATGAAAAGCTTCCTCTGCCTGTGTAATGTTTACACAGGCAGGAGGAAGTGATGTCATCCCTCATGCGGCGCTCACATATACCGAGCGCCGCATGAGAGAAGACATCAGGTTAGTGCACTAAACAGCACACTGACACCAGGACACATAGGCACATGATCGCCCCCCAGCCCCCAGTCACAGTGTCACTGATTGCAGTGACCATTTATTTACTGATCACTGCAATCAGTGACATTTGTGACTGTAAAAGTATCATGGCATAGTGTCTTAGGTCCAGTGTAGCCCCCTTACCCCCCCTAATAAAGGTTTAACCCCTTGATCGCCCCCAGGTAACCCTTTCACCCCCTAGCACCGCTGTCACTAAGCGATCGTTTTTCTGATCGCTGTATTAGTGTCAGTGATGCCGATAGGTAGCCAGTTATTTTTTTAGGTTCGCCGCAGGTTTTTATAGCGTCAGGTACCCCCATATATTACCTAATAAAGGTTTAACCCCTTGATCGCCCCCCAGGTAACCCTTTTACCCCCTATCACCACTGTCGCTAAGCGATCGTTTTTCTGATCGCTGTATTAGTTATGCTGGTGCCGATAGGTAGCCAGTTATTTTTTTTAGGTTCACCGCAGGTTTTTATAGCGTCAGGTACCCCCATATATTACCTAATAAAGGTTTAACCCCTTGATCGCCCCCCAGGTAACCCTTTCACCCCCTTTTGCCAGTGTAACTAAGCGATCGTTTTTCTGATCGCTGTCTTAGTGTCGGTGATGCCGATAGGTAGCCAGTTATTTTTTTTAGGTTCGCCGCAGGTTTTTATAGCGTCAGGTACCCCCATATATTATCTAATAAAGGTTTTAACCCCCTAATTGCCCCTAGTTAACCCTTTCACCAGTGATCACCGTATAAGTGTTACTGGTGACACTGGTTAGCCAGTTAGTTATTTTGTTATTTAGGTTCCCCGTCAGGTTTTTATATAGCGTCAGGTACCCCCATATATTACCTAATAAAGGTTTAACCCCCTGATTGCCCCTAATTAACCCTTTCACCAGTGATCACCATATAAGTGTTACGGGTGACGCTGGTTAGTTAGTTTGCTTTTTATAGTGTCAGGGCACTCGCCATATATAACCCAATAAAGGTTTAACCCCCTGATCGCCCGGCGGGTGATATCAATTAGGTTTTCGTGTCAGAGAGGGTCTGCATCACACCCCAGGCAGCGTCAGGTTAGTGCCAGGAACGCTAACACCCACGCGTAAAGCATACACCTCCCTTAGTGGTATAGTATCTGATCTGATCAGATCTATACTAGCGTCCCCAGCAGTTTAGGGTTCCCAAAAACGCAGTGTTAGCGGGATCAGCCCGGATACCTGCTAGCACCTGCGTTTTGCCCCTCCGTCCAGCCCAGGCCACCCAAGTGCAGTATCGATCAATCACTGTCACTTACAAAACACAACACACATAACTGCAGCGTTCGCAGAGACAGGCCTGATCCCTGCGACTCCAGTGCTGTAGGAGGTGATTTCACCACCACAGTTAAAAAAAAAGAGCATATATGCAGAAGCATTGGGGCAACAGGAGCAGAGGAGCGATTTTGCTCCTAATGCCGCGTACATACGGTCGAAATTCCGACGGAGGCTTGCCTGTGGAAAAGTCTGACCATGTGTGTGCGGCATAACTTTTGCGGGAGGATGCCCCCATGCTTCGGCATATATAAATGGTGCATGTATGCCCATCATTAGAAGTGGGTGGATGAAGGGCGGTATTCTAATGGTGGGCATACCCACCGATCAATCTCTTTTTTTCGTTCAGCCAACAGGCTGCATGAAAAAAAAAAGATTACAATACATGTCCAACAAGGACCAGCAACGTACTGGTATGTTGCTGGACTTTAAATGGTTATACCAGATTGATGCCTGCGGGTTTAGGTATCATCTTGGTATCATTCTTTTCAGCCAGCGGCCGACTTTCATGTAAAAGCAATCCTAGCGGCTAATTAGCCTCTGGACTGCTTTTACAAGCAGTGGGAGGGAATGTCCCCCCCGGATATAAAAAGCGCCATTGGGAAATTGGGAAAGCATTTTATCACACCGATCTTGGTGTGGTCAGATGCTTTGAGGGCAGAGGAAAGATCTAGGGTCCAATAGACCCCAGTTTTTTTTTTAAAAAGAGTACCTGTCACTACCTATTGCTATCATCTGGGATATTTACATTCCCTGAGATAACAATAAAAATGATAAAAATAAAAAAAAATATGGAAGGAACAGTTTTTTTTATAAAATAAAAAAGCAAAATTAATAATAATAATAATAAAAAAAAAAAAAAAAAAAAAAAGCACCCCTGTCCCGCCCTGCTCTTGCGCAATGGCGAACGCAAGCGTCGGTCTGGCGTCATATGTAAACAGCAATTGCATCATGCATGTGAGGTATCACCGCGAAGGTCAGATCGAGGGCAATCATTTTAGCAGTAGACCTCCTCTGTAAATCTAACGGGGTAACCTGTTAAAGGCTTTTAAATGCTTTTAAAAATGTACGTAGTTTGTTGCCACTGCGCGTTTGTGCGAAATTTTAAAGCATGTCGTGTTTGGTATCTATGTACTCGGCCTAAGATCGTCTTTTTTATTTCATCAAACATTTGGGCAATATAGTGTGTTTTAGTGCATTAAAATTAAAAAAAGTGTATTTTTTCTCCCAAAAAAATGCGTTTGAAAAATCGCAGCGCAAATACTGTGTAGAAAAAAAAAAATCCAACACCCACCATTTTAATCTGTAGGGCCTTTGCTTTAAAAAAATATATAATGTTTGGGGGTTCAACATAATTTTCTTGCAAAAAAAAAAATGTTTTCATGTAAACAAAAAGTGTCAGAAAGGGCTTTGTCTTCAAGTGGTTAGAAGAGTGGATGTAAGCTTCCTAATGTTGTGTATAAAATTCCAGAACAGTTCAAAACCCCCCCAAATGACCCCATTTTGGAAAGTAGACACCCCAAGCTATATACTGAGAGGCATGTCGAGTCCATGGAATATTTTATATGTTGACACAAGTTGTGGAAAAAAGACAATTTATTTATTTATTTTTGCACAAAGTTGTCACTAAATGATATATTGCTCAAACATGCCATGGGCATATGTGGAATTACACCCCAAAATACATTCTGTTGCTTCTCCTGAGTAAGGGGATACCACATGTGTGAGACTTTTTGGGAGCCTAGCCGCGTACGGGACCCCAAAAACCAAGCACCGCCTTCAGGCTTTCTAAGGGTATAAATTTTTGATTTCACTCCTCATTGCCTATCACAGTTTCGGAGGCCATGGAATGCCCAGATGGCACAAAACCCCCCCAAATGACCCCATTTTGGAAAGTAGACACCCCAAGCTATTTGCTGAGAGGTATTGTGAGTATTTTGCAGATCTCGCTTTTTGTCACAAAGTTTTGAAAATTGAAAAAAAAAAAAAAAAGCGAGCAGGGGTGCCGCAGCTGCAGGAGAGGTACAAGAGCCACATGAAATGACCTGGCGGGCCAGATTCGACATGCAGGCCTTGTATTTGACACATGTGGTCCAGAGAGTATATGGTGACCCTGGATGATACCTGAACAAAGATGGCATTATCCTTTTAGAGAGAAAAGCCAATAAACACATTAATTGGGGGGGGGGGGGCACGGTGATCTCTATGAGCGGTAATAAATACCTAACAAACATATTATATCCCATGGTAGGTCCACTTTAACCCCTTTCATTCTCTATGAAGCGTTTTGAGCACCTTGGGGGCGGGTAGGTTCGGCGATCATGTGACCACTGACTGCAGCAAGGAGGTTTATGGAAGGGATTTTTGGAAAGGCACCACTATGACAAATATATATAAAAATATAAATATAATTGTATTAAATACAATCTTAAGACACTAGCAAAATACACGCAATAGTAAGTGCAAAATTTGCACAGGATGATGGGACTTTCTTCATACAAGAAAAAGCTCTAGATCCCAAAAAATGATGGGTACTCCTACATGTTTTCAACTCAAGAGTCTTCGTTTGGGGGTTCTCAAGAGCAACAGATTGAATAACTGTACCCCTACGCGTTTCGACTCAAGGGTCTTCGTCTGTGGTTTTTCAAAAGCAACAGGCTTGAACAACTGTTACATATGGCAAAAAACACATGCATGCAAGAGCACCAGGATCCCTCCAAAGCCTCCACAAGTAGAAAACAATTCAAAGGACAAACTTAAAATTTCACATTTGTTTGCCTGTAGTCACATCTCGTTGGTATTATAGACATTCCTTGGAGTATCTTTTGGCTACTTTACAATTTGATGCAATACAGTCCTATATCTGGGATAAGCATCAAAACGTTACCAGGGAGGTTGTGAGGGGTTTCTCCTTCAGGTATGTGCTCTTGATTCATCTCCCTACTTTATGCTGCACAATTGTGGTAATTTCCATTATCCACGCGACTACAGGCACACAAATGTGAAATTTAAGTTCATGTCCTTTGAATTGTTTTCTACTTGTGGAGTCTTTGGAGGGATCCTGGTGCTCTTGCATGCATGCGTTTTCTGCCATATGTAACAGTTGTTCAATCTGTTGCTCTTGAGAAACCCCAGACGAAGACCCTTGAGTCGAAACGCGTAGGGGTACACACATTTTTGGGATCAAGAGCTTTTCCTTGTATGAAGAAAGTCCCATCATCCTGTGCAAATTTTGCATTTACTGTTACATGTATTTTATTAGTGCCTTAAGATTGCATTTCATAAAATTATATATATATTAGGGCTGTGGAAATTAACTATTAATCCTCGATTAATCGATTAATTTTTTTGATCGATCAAAATTGTTTTGATCGGTACTCACCTCTCCGCCGGCTTCCGGGTCTTCAGGGAGTTCCGTCGGAGATCCGGTGACGTCACTGACACCGGCGGGGCTTGCCGTGTCCATCTGAAGAGCTCCTTTGCTGTGCCTTCATATCTGCATGCCGGCGGGACCTTACTATCTGCCACACGCAAGGGCTGTTACACTTCCCTCTATCACTTCTCTCTATCAACCTGGGATTCTACAGCCATCCACTGGGAGTTGTGATAGTTCCCTTCACGGGACATTTAAATGCCGATGGACTGATGTTAACCCCCTCCTCATCTGGATTCAGCAGTGGTATCGTTGTACACATTTTTATACCAGTATCATACTTAGCTACATGTTTTTAGGACTGCTTTTGCTACCGTTTGGTATTACTCGCACCATTTTTACAGTTTATGTAGCTACATCGATTTTATCTCCAGTGCAATATTTATTTTGTTACCTACTTGAAGACTATAAAAGTTTTAATGCTATTCCCATCGAGCGCTGCCTTTGTGTGTTTTTTGTATCCTGCTATCCATTTTTCCAGTGGTTGGGAGCTGCACTGGGAATCGGCCTGCAAGGAGATCAGCTAAAAGTAGTTGGATCTATGTGCGTTATAATTAATCAAAATAAGTCGATTAATCGATAAAAATAAAAAAACGATTAATCGAACATGAAAATTTTAATCAGTAACAGCCCTAATATATTATATATATATATATATATATATATAATTAATTTGTCGTAGTGGTGCCTTTCCAAAAATGCCTTCCATAAACCTCCATTTCTGTATCTACTTACTTGGATGTGGCACCATCATGGCTACCAAACTGGGCATTCAGATAAGATTTTTTGACCACGGCGACTGGTTGTTACAGTGATCACATGATCCAAAGCTACCGACCGTTAGTGGGGGCCGAGACCTGTTTTTGACAACTCGTCTCAGAAATTGGGAGCGCGCAGTGAGCACACTCTCAGCACAGAAACATCAGCCGCCCAGTAACGCATGTGTGTAGCTCTAGGCCCCTTTCACACTGAGGCGTGGCAATAACGCGCTAAAAATGATTAGCGTTATTACCAAGTTTTTACCGCGTTATCGCTAAAAATAGCGCTAACGCCTAGGCGTTTTAACGGTAAACAGGATTATTTGGTATCCCACAATCCTCCACTCTACTGCGGTCATGTGACCTTCCCACAGCTTCTGGGCGTTTTTACCGCGGTACCTGTTCATTTCAATGGGGATAGGCGTTTTTACAGCGCTATTTTACGCGCCCCAAAGATGTTCCAAAAAAGCTGTTTGAAGGATTTTTTCCAACGCACAACCAGCACAATGCCTCAGTGTGAAAGCCCTCAGGGCTTTCACATTGAGAATGCTGGGGCAGGATTATTTCAGGTGTTTTTACAGCGCTATTTTTAGCGCTAAAATGCCTGAAAAACGCCTCAGTGTGAAAATGGCCTTAATCTCACCCTTTTTGCCGATGCACATTTGTGTTACGCAGTAGGCAACAAGTTGAAATTGATTGTAGCCAAATGGAAAGGTTTGCCCAGTGAAGGTTGTTGATGAATCCATACTGCACTGTTGTCCTCTACCATCAGTTCTGGGAGCGCTCCCTGTCAACCCCAATCAGAGGAGGCAGCCATCTTGTAGACCCATGTTCGCTAAATCGCAAAGGTTCCCTGGCGGTTATGAATTGATTGTTTTCCCATTTAGTACTTGTGACATCTAACATTTGTTTTTTCCCCATAGATGACCCAACTGCCACAAGCGACATGCGAATTACCAAAATCGGTCAACGCACAACTTCATTACCTGAACACCTAAGCTACCTTCAGACAAAATCCCTCACTCATTTCTCACCGAGAAAATGGCGTGCCAAATACGGGAACTGTGACCATCCCCTCCATTCCACACAAGATCTACAAAAGAAGAATCGCAAGCCGATAATTCCCCCGAGGCACAAAAAAAATAAATCCTAAATTCCGAACTTACAAAGGAACCCCGCAGAATAATACAGCGGATGAAAATATTGCTATCAAACAGGCGGCGATATATAAAAAAAAAAAAAAAAAAAAGACACTTGAAAGCCAACCGTCGTTCGGCGGGTCTTTGTAGAGGAAGAAAGTGGGGACGCTTATCTCCGGCGCACATTCCGCACATGAAAGCGTGCGGTCTCCCCACCTCGCCGAGTCATTGTACTTATCTGAGGACGCAGAGAATAGAGAGGACGTTGCCGTTGTCATGCTGGTATTTGGGGAGCGAGAAGAGACATCACAGAGATACCGGGGACCTGACCGTGTCACACAAAATAGCTTGTCAGGTGCGGATTACACATCCCAATGTTGCCAATAACAGACGTGTAACTGGCTCGGCGGAAAGATAACAGAAAGAGGAGTCCACCTTAAAAACACAGCGATGTTAAAGCTGAACTCCGGGTACAAATAGCTTTAATTTGTATACGCTATATTGTCAAAAGTATTGGGACGCCTGCACATGAACTTTAATGGCATCCCAGTCTTAGTCTGTAGGGTTCAATATTGAGTTGGCCCCGCCCTTTGCAGCTATAACAACCCTGCGCAATACTCTGCAATACCCTGCGCAATACTCTGCAATACCCTGCGCAATACTCTGCAATACCCTGCGCAATACTCTGCGCAATACCCTGCGCAATACCCTGCGCAATACCCTGCGCAATACTCTGAAATACCCTGCGCAATACTCTGAAATACCCTGCGCAATACCCTGCACAATACTCTGCAATACCCTGCACAATACTCTGCAATATCCTGCACAATACTCTGCAATACCCTGCACAATACTCTGCAATACCCTGCACAATACTCTGCAATACCCTGCACAATTTCTCTGCAATACCCTGCACAATACTCTGCAATACCCTGCACAATACACCCTGCGCAATACTCTGCAATACCCTGCGCAATACCCCCTGTGCAATACCCTGCCATACTCCGCAATGCCCTGCAATACTCTGCAATAACCACTTCCCGCCCGCCGGCCGTCATATGACGTCCTTGACTTTGTGCGGGGATATCTGAATGATGCTTGCAGCTACAGGCATCATTCAGATATCAGCTTTTTCAGCCGGCGATTCCCTACACCATAACAACAATCATAGCGGCTGTTCCGCCGCTTGATCATTCTTACGGGAGGCGAGAGGGGATGACCCCCCCCGCCACCCTCCGGTGCTTCTACCGACTCACCGCTATGATCAAAGCCAGGATTTTTTTTTTTTTTTCAGGCTTCCCAGCCTAGAGGTGAGATGTGGGGTCTTATTGACCCCATATCTCACTGTAAAGAGGACCTGTCATGCCATATTCCTATTACAAGGGATGTTTACGTTCCTTGTAATAGGTATAAAAGTGATCAAAAAAGTTTTTGGGGCGGAAAAACATGTCAAACTAAAATAAATAAAGTAAAATGAACAATAAAAAAATATTATTTTTTTTAAGCGCCCCTGTCCCCGTGAGCTCGCATACAGAAGCGAACGCATACGCAAGTCCCGCCCACATATGAAAACGGTGTTCAAACCACACGTGAGGTATCGCCGCGAACGTTAGAGCAAGAGCAATAATTCTGGCCCTAGACCTCCTCTGTAACTCAAAACATGTAACCAGTAAAAATATTTAAAACGTCGCCTATGGGGATTTTTAAGTAGCGAAGTTTGGCGCCATTCCACGAGCGTGTGCAATTTTGAAGGGCGACATGTTAGGTATCTATTTACTCGGTGTAACTTCATCTTTCACATTATGTAAAAACATTGGGCTAACTTTACGTTTTTTTTTTTTTAAGCACAAAACATTTTTTTTCCGTAAAAAACACGTTAAAAAAATTGCTGCGCAAATATCGTGAGAGATAAAAAGTTGCAACGACCACCATTATATTCTCTAAGGTCTTTGCTAAAAAAAAATATATAATGTTTTGGGGTTCTATGTAATTTTCTAGCAAATAAATGATGATTTTTACATGTAGGAGAGAAATGTCAGAATTGGCCTGGGTGCTCCAGAACGCCTGAAGGTGCTCCCTGCATGTTGGGCCTCTGTATGTGGCCACGCTGTGTAAAAGTCTCACACATGTGGTATCGCCATACTCGGGAGTAATAGCAGAATGTGTTTTGGGGTGTAATTTGTGGTATGCATATGCTGTGTGTGAGAAATAACCTGCTAATATGACAATTTTGTGAAAAAAAAAAAAAGAGAAAACAAATCTTGATTTTGCAAAGAATTGTGGGAAAAAATGACAACTTCAAAAAACTCACAATGCCTCTTTCTAAATACCTTGGAATGTCTTCTTTCCAAAAAGGGGTCATTTGGGGGGTATTTGTACTTTTCTGGCATGTTAGGGTCTCAAGAAATGAGATAGGCCGTCAGTACTTCAGGTGTGATCAATTTTCAGATATTGGCACCATAGCTTGTGGACTCTATAACTTTCACAAAGACCAAAAAATATACACCAATTTGTACTTATTTTTACCAAAGATATGTAGCAGTATAAATTTTGGCCAAAATTTATGAAGAAAAAATAGTAATTTGCTAAATTTTATAACAGAGACGAAAAAAAAAATCATTTTTTTACAGAATTTTCAGTCTTTTTTCTCTTATAGCGCAAAAAATAAAAAACCCAACAGTGATTAAATACCACCAAAAGAAAGCTCTATTTGTGTGAAAAAAAGGACAAAAAATTCATATGGGTACAGTGTTGTATGACTGAGTAATTGCCATTCAAAATGTGAGAGCACCGAAAGCCGAAAATTGGTCTGGTTATTTAGGGGGGTTTAAGTGCCCAGTGGTCAAGTGGTTAAAGGGACATTTTTTTTGTCATTTTTTCAAATGACATTTTTTAATTTTTTTTATTGCATTTTTGTGTAAATATGAGATGTGAAGTCTTTTTGACCCCAGATCTCATATTTAAGAGGACCTGTCATGCTTTTTTCTATTACAAGGGATGTTTACATTCCTTGTAATAGGAATAAAAGTGGCCCATTTTTTTTTTTCTTAAACAGTGTAAAAATAAATAAAATCAAGTAAAATAAATAAGAAAACAAAAAAAAAAATTTTTTTTTAAAGCGCCCCATCCCGACGAGCTCGCGCGCAGAAGCGAACGCATACGTGAGTAGAGCCCGCATAAGAAAACGGCATTAAACTACACAAGTGAGGTATTGCCGCAATCGTTAGAGCGAGAGCAATAATTTTAGCCCTAGACCTCCTCTGCAACTCAAAAGATGCAACCTGTAGAATTCTTTAAACGTCACCTATGGAGATTTTTAAAGGGTAAAAAGTTTGACGCCATTCCACGAGCGGGGCGCAATTTTGAAGTGTGACATGTTGGGTATCAATTTACTCGGCGTAACATTATCATTCACAATGTAAAAAAAAAATTGGGCTAACTTTACTGTTGTCTTATTTTTTAATAAAAAAAAAGTGAATTTTTTCCAAAAAAAGTGCGCTTGTAAGACCGCTGCGCAAATACGATGTGACAAAAAGTATTGCAACGACCGCTATTTTATTCTCTAGGATGTTAGAAAAATAAAAAAACAATATATAATGTTTGGGGGTTCTAAGTAATTTTCTAGCAAAAAAAAAAAAAAATGTTTTAAACTTGTAAACATCGAGTATGAAAAACAGGCTTGGTCCTTAAGTGGTTAAACACAACCCCCCAAAAAATAAAAAGGAAAAGAAAGAGAAAAAGGAAAAAAAACTGGCAAGCAGAGGAGGAGTTTAATTAAAGTTCTGTATGAAAGGAGAGCATTGCGGAGGCCGATACAATATTCTCTAAATATTAGAAGACGCTGGGGGGGGGGGGGGGGGGGGGAGAGTCACTGCTGAGCCCAATATACAGAACACACTTAATGCTTTTAAAAAAGTCATTCTGTTAGGAGACTCGCCGACAATGAGCTCAGGGCAGAGCGCGGAATGCAAACACATCCAAATCCCAGCCGAGATTACAGCGTGTTTAGATAATGGAGAAGAGAGGCTGAATATGAGCGGAGTCATTGTACTGTCAGCGGGGTGACACTTTCCTGATTATACATCATACAGATGACAATACACAGGAGCCGGCAAAGAGGATCCCCATCACACTAAAGGACCCGCTTCTGGCGCACAGCGGCGAGGGAGACGGGCTGTCCGGGGCACCATTGTGTGCCGCGTGGATCAAAACCGTCTTTTTTGTAATAATAAAATAGTATTGTAAAGGAGCTTGTCTCTATGAATGCTGCGGGATGGAGGGGCTTGTAATAAGAGACGATATTATACTAATGAAATAAACTAGTTACTGGGGAACAAGAGAAGAGTGCCGGTCCAACACACACACCGCACAACCCCAAACACCAGATTATTAAATACTCTGCTCTGCTGGAGGACTCTGCTCCTTCCTCTATAACTCTCCTCTCCTGAAATACTCTGCACTGCTGGAGGACTCTGCTCCTTCCTCTATGACTCTCCTCTCCTGAGATACTCTGCTGGAGGACTCTGCTCCTTCCTCTATAACTCTCCTCTCCTGAAATACTCTGCACTGCTGGAGGACTCTGCTCCTTCCTCTATAACTCTCCTCTCCTGAAATACTCTGCACTGCTGGGAGACTCTGCTCCTTCCTCTATAACTCTCCTCTCCTGAGATACTCTGCTCTGCTGGAGGACTCTGCTCCTTCCTCTATAACTCCCCTCTCCTGAAATACTCTGCTCTGCTGGAGGACTCTGCTCCTTCCTCTATAACTCTCCTCTCCTGATATACTCTGCACTGCTGGAGGACTCTGCTCCTTCCTCTATAACTCTCCTCTCCTGAAATACTCTGCTGGAGGACTCTGCTCCTTCCTCTATAACTCTCCTCTCCTGAAATACTCTGCACTGCTGGAGGACTCTGCTCCTTCCTCTATAACTCTCCTCTCCTGATATACTCTGCACTGCTGGAGGACTCTGCTCCTTCCTCTATAACTCTCCTCTCCTGAGATACTCTGCTCTGCTGGAGGACTCTGCTCCTTCCTCTATAACTCCCCTCTCCTGAAATACTCTGCTCTGCTGGAGGACTCTGCTCCTTCCTCTATAACTCTCCTCTCCTGATATACTCTGCACTGCTGGAGGACTCTGCTCCTTCCTCTATAACTCTCCTCTCCTGAAATACTCTGCACTGCTGGAGGACTCTGCTCTTTCCTCTATAACTCTCCTCTCCTGAAATATTCTGCTCTGCTGGAGGACTCTGCTCCTTCCTCTATAACTCTCCTCTCCTGAGATACTCTGCACTGCTGGAGGACTCTGCTCCTTCCTCTATAACTCTCCTCTCCTGAAATACTCTGCGCTGCTGGAGGACTCTGCTCCTTCCTCTATAACTCCCCTCTCCTGAAATACTCTGCTCTGCTGGAGGACTCTGCTCCTTCCTCTATAACTCTCCTCTCCTGAAATACTCTGCTCTGCTGGAGGACTCTGCTCCTTCCTCTATAACTCTCCTCTCCTGAAATACTCTGCGCTGCTGGAGGACTCTGCTCCTTCCTCTATAACTCCCCTCTCCTGAAATACTCTGCTCTGCTGGAGGACTCTGCTCCTTCCTCTATAACTCTCCTCTCCTGAAATACTCTGCTCTGCTGGAGGACTCTGCTCCTTCCTCTATAACTCTCCTCTCCTGAAATACTCTCCACTGCTGGAGGACTCTGCTCCCTTCCTCTATAACTCTCCTCTCCTGAAATACCCTCCACTGCTGGAGGACTCTGCTCCTTCCTCTATAACTCTCCTCTCCTGAAATACTCTGCACTGCTGGAGGACTCTGCTCCTTCCTCTATAACTCTCCTCTCCTGAAATACTCTGCACTGCTGGAGGTGCATGGTTGCACAGTTGCAATGCATGCTATAGGGTTGTGGTGGTAACTGGTATTAGTGTTCTGCCGGTTTACTGCTTCTTGGGTGGCGGCGGTGCCGATCCTGAGAGGCGGTGACAGGTCTTCTTTAATGGACTTTGAATACGGAGTGAAAGTCTTTCATTGTCTGTGTACAGATGCGTGTGGAGGAGACCGGCTGATGAATTAAGCATACATGAGAAACATGAAGAGGAAGGTAATTGGGAAAAGTTCAGGGAAAGTCACAGAATATTTCATATTCATTTAATCTGAAGCAGAAAAAATAACGAACTTAATTAAACTTTATAATTAGAAAATCTTTATATAGCACAATGAATAAAGAACATTTCTATCTCCCGGTGTTCTTGTCCTCGCTTATCTCTCCAGTCAGGAGCTTAGAGCAATTAAAAGGCAAGATCTATCTGCCGCCTTGCGTCTGTGCAATGTCCGGCCCGGAAACCAATCGCTAAGAGTCATGTGACCCTGAGTATCGGTACTCGGTGTCAGTCAGGACCACGTAGATTAACCAAGTCTATGCCCTTGTAACCAGAGTACAAGCAGTGCATGTATGGTAATACTCTGCAGCAGTGGCGGTGCGTCCATAGTGGGCGCAGGAGCGCCGCCCCCTCTCTCTCCTGCGCTGTCACTTACAACAATACATAGGTTCATGCATTGCATGAACCTATGTATTGTCGCCGCCGCCGCTGCCGCCCAGTATTCAGATGGCCGGCCCCCTGTTGAGCGCCGGCCATCTGAATAACAGAAGCTGGTTGGTTTTTGGAAGTGCCTATCAGAGCCAGCCTGAGGGCTGTAATCGGCTTCCAAATAGTTAACCAGGGGACGCACGGGCTGTGCATTCCCTGGTTAACACTGACACGCGTCTCAGCCAATCAGGTTCACCGGGTCTGGTTACTGGTAGCCTGATTGGCTGAAGCGACATCGAGGGCGGGAGAAGACATTGAGGACGGAAGAAGGACGGCGCTGACCCAAGGAAGGCAAGTGCAGGGCTGGGAGGAAACTGGGTGCATTTGGGGGGAAACTGGGTGCATTTGGGGGGAGGAAACTGGCTGCATTTGAGGGGGCAAACTGGTGGCATTTGGGCGGGGAAACTGGTGGCATTTGGGCGGGGAAACTGGTGGCATTTGGGCGGGGAAACTGGTGGCATTTGGGCGGGGAAACTGGTGGCATTTGGGCGGGGAAACTGGTGGCATTTGGGCGGGGAAACTGGTGGCATTTGGGCGGGGAAACTGGTGGCATTTGGGCACAGTGGCTGCGTTTAATGGGCACAGTGGCGGCAATTGATTTTTTTTTTCAGTTTGCGCCCCCCCCCCCCCCAAAAAAAAAAATTTGAGCACCAGCCCCCACTTCTCTGCATATAAACTGGGCCTGTACTCCATAGGAACTGTGTTGGGATAACAATACTCAAAAGTGTGAAGATGCAAGTAACTTGATATTCAGATTATTAAAGACCAACTGAGCTCTCACAGATGGTATGAGATAAATACATTCCAGACACATTAAAACATAAAAGGTGTTCGATATCTTTGTGTTTTCAAATAGGTTATACTGCTGCCTACAGAAGGATTTGGATAAGAAATTAGAACAACCTTGTATGCTCAAGATGGTTGCTCCGGCAATGGGCTCTGAAGAAGAGGGGGATCCCCCTCGAAACGTGTCGCTCTGAAGAGGGGATCCCCCTCAAAACGAGTCACAAGTCTGGGCTCTGGCTGGGCCACTTAAAGACATTCACAGAGTTGTCCCGTAGTCACTCCTGTGTTATCTTGGCTGTGTGCTTAGGCTCGTTGTCCTGTTGGAAGATAAACCTTCGCCCCAGTCCGAGGTACAGAGCGCTCTGGAGCAGGTTTTCATCAGGGATGTCTCTGTACATTGCTGCATTCATCTTTCCCTCGATCCTGACTAGTCTCCCAGTTCCTGCCACTGAAAAACATCCCCACAGCATGAAGCTGCCACCACCATGCTTCATTATACGCGATGAGCGGTGCCTTGTTTCCTTCAGATATGACGCTTGCCATTCAGGCCAAAGAGTTCAATCTTTGTTTCATCAGACCAGAGAATTTTGTTTCTCGTGGTCTGAGAGTTCTTCAGGTGTCTTTTGGCAAACTCCAGGTGGGATGTCATGTGCCTTTTACTGAGGAGTGTCTTCCGCCTGGCCACTCCCCCATACAGGCCTGATTGGTGGAGTGCTGCAGAGATGGTTGTTCTTCTAGAAGTTTCTCCTCTCTCCACAGAGAAATGCTGGAGCTCTGTCAGAGTGACCATCGGTGCTCATTGGGACCTTCAATGCTGCAGAAATGTTTCTGTACCCTTCCCCAGATCTGTGCCTCGATACAATCCTGTCTCCGAGGTCTACAGACAATTCCTTGGACTTCATGGCTTGGTTTGTGCTCTGACATGCACTGCTAACTGAGGGACCTTATATAGACAGGTATGTGCCTCTCCACATCATGTCCAATCAAATGAATTTACCACAGGTGGACTCCAATCAAGTTGTAGAAACATCTCAAGGGTGATCAGTGGAAACGGGATGCACCTGAGCTCAATATTGATTGTCATGGCAAAGTCTGTGATACTTATGTACATGGGGGGAGCCTGTGATACTTATGTACATGGGAGGAGTCTGTGATACTTATGTACATGGGAGGAGTCTGTGATACTTATGTACATGGGAGGAGTCTGTGATACTTATGTACATGGGAGGAGTCTGTGATACTTATGTACATGGGATTTTTTTCGTATTTTTTTTTAATAAATTTAAAAAGATTTCAAACAAACTTCTTTCATGTTGTCATTATGGGGAATGGTTTGTAGAATTTTAAATGGAAATAATGAATTTAATCCATTTTGGAATAAGGCTGTAACATAACAAAATGTGGAAAAAGTGAAGCACAGTGAATACTTTCCGGATTGACTGTATGGTCCCAATACTCTAATTCAGGGGTCTCCAAACTTTCTAAACAAGGGGCCAGACTGTGGCCTGTGGGAGTGGAAAAGGTCCCAACGTCAGCAGGAAAAATGAATGCCCCATCTTTGGTGTCAGGGGGAGGAATAGTGCCCTAAAGTTGGTGTCATTGGGAGGATTCTTGTCCCATCTTTGGAGTCATTGGGAGGATTCATGTCCCATCTTTGGAGTCATTGGGAGGATTCTTGTCCCATCTTTGGAGTCATTGGGAGGATTCTTGTCCCATCTTTGGTGTCATTGGGAGGATTCTTGTCCCATCTTTGGTGTCATTGGGGAGGATTCTTGTCCCATCTTTGGTGTCATTGGGGAGGATTCTTGTCCCATCTTTGGAGTCATTGGGAGGATTCTTGTCCCATCTTTGGTGTCATTGGGAGGATTCTTGTCCCATCTTTGGTGTCATTGGGGAGGATTCTTGTCCCATCTTTGGTGTCATTGGGGAGGATTCTTGTCCCATCATTGGTGTCTTTGGGGAGGATTCTTGTCCCATCATTGGTGTCATTGGGAGGCTTCTTGTCCCATCAATGGTGTCATTGGGAGGATTCTTGTCCCATCAATGGTGTCATTGGGAGGCTTCTTGTCCCATCAATGGTGTCATTGGGAGGCTTCTTGTCCCATCAATGGTGTCATTGGGAGGATTCTTGTCCCATCAATGGTGTCATTGGGAGGATTCCTGCCCCATCATTGGTGTCATTGGGAGGATTCTTGTCCCATCTTTGGAGTCATTGGGAAGATTCTTGTCCCATCACTGGTGTCATTGGGAGGATTCTTGTCCCATCACTGGTGTCATTGGGAGGATTCTTGTCCCATCAATGGTGTCATTGGGAGGATTCCTGCCCCATCATTGGTGTCATTGGGAGGATTCTTGTCCCATCATTGGTGTCATTGGGAGGATTCTTGTCCCAACATTGGTGTCATTGGGAGGATTCTTGCCCCATCATTGGTGTCATTGGGAGGACTCTTACCCCCATCATTGGTGTCATTGGGAGGATTCTTACCCCATCATTGGTGTCACTGGGAGGATTCTTGCCCCATTATTAGTGTCCTTGGAAGGGATTCTTGCCCCTTCATCGGTGTCATTGGGAGGAATTGTGCTCCATGGTTGGTGTCATTTGGAGAAATTATGCCCCCTCACTGGTGTTAGAGGATGGGGAAATTATGTCCCATTGTTGATATAAGTAAATAGTCCCAAGGGCTGGATAACAGCAAGCAAAGGGCCACATCTGGCCACCAGGCCGCAGTTTGGAGACTACTGCTCTAAGTAGTAAGCACCTCTGACACCAAGAAGAAGTGAGCTCGGCAGAGCATCCCTGGTGATATACTCATCACACCGGGGACATTTTCCTGTCCACTTTAACGGCGACGGCCGTCAACCACCACAAAGGAAAGGTTATCCTGAGGGGCGCTGTGCTAATTACTGTCCGGCTCTCAATTTAGAACCCAGACAGACCATTTCTTCTGCTAAAAGACATCACAGCGATAAGCCGTGCCCAGAGACGCCAAAAAACTTATCACCGACGTTTGCCCTTTAAGGGGAAATAAAAGGCGAGGGAAGGAAAGACTTTCTGTTATTGTCTTTTTTATGTGCAGGGAGGAATAAATTCAGCCCGACATTTAAAAGGGATGACAATGACATCAGCGAACATAACGCTAATTGGCTTCTACTAGAGAGGCAGCGAGATGAGCGTTCTCCTCCGGATTGCGCGGACAGCCCGGCTCGGCTCCTGAGGAGTGAATTATTAATACAGATGACGGTTTCACTACATCAGCCCAAAAGAGCAGAATAACAAGTTCCTCTTTTCATGGGCCTGACAAGCGGCTCTTTACTGTCACCGTGACATCAGCCGGCGCCCATCACCACCAACCTAACCTTTATCAGCCCCGCGCCGGAATTAATTAAAGACCGTCTAATAAGAGCTAAGTGATGTCCGACCAAGGAGGAAGAACAAAGTGCTGTGAAGGGTACATGGCACAATTCAAAGTGAGGGATGGATGGGGGGGGGGGGGCAGGGGCTAAACCAACACTACAGGAGATGGGAACAGAAGGGTTCGGACAAGGGCAAGGAAACTTTAAAAATCTTTATTTTCAGTGCCGAGAGGAAAAAATAGAACTGCAGAAAAATAAGCAACCCATTAAAGTGATATTAAACCCTTTATTTTTTTTAAAACATGTATATCCCAAACACAAGGCCTGCAGACCGGATCTAGCCAACCAGGCCATTTTATGTATCCCTCCCACCTCTCCTGCAGCACCCTCCCCCCCCTTAGTCTCTACCCCCACCCAGAGGCGTATCCAGTGAAAATGGCACCTATGGCAAGCACTGAAGCTGCGCCCCTGTCAAAACATTTGAAACATATCTTTCAGATAAACTTTAAAAAAAAAAAAAAAAAACTGCCAACAAATCTAAAGTCAAGCTCTTTAATCTTTCAATTAACAAATTATGGATTGGCACTGATGAGCTGCACTAATGGGCACTGATGAGAAAATAAATGGCTGCACATCCAGAAATTCCGATTGCCTTTTATTGTTCAAAGTGATAACACCAAAGACACCAACACAAGGTTATGTAGACGCGTTTCACACAAACATCTTGTGCTTAATCATTACGGTAATGATTAAGCACAAGATTTTTGTGTGAAACGCGTCTACGTGACCTCGTGTTTGTGTCTTTGGTGTTATCACTTTGAACAATAAAAGGCAATCGGAATTTCTGGATGTGCAGCCATTTATTTTCTTACAAGTTTCCCACGGAGGGGGGCCGGGGCTGGCACTCTACGAGACATTCCATCTCAGGTTATCATCGCACACCTGGAGCAGCGGCTCTTTTTCTTTGTAAATGGGCACTGATAGGCAGCACTGATGAGCTGCACTGATTTGCGGCATTTTATGGCACTCATAAGGCAGCATTGACGAGCTGCACTGATGGGTACTAATAGGCGACACTGGCAGGTGGCATTGATGAGCTGCACTGACACTGATGGGCACCGATAGGCAGTACTGATGAGCTGCACTGATTTACGGCATTTACGGGCACTCATAAGGCAGCACTGATGGGCACTAATAGGTGACACTGACAAGTGGCATTGATGAGCTGCACTGATAGGTGACACTGGCACTGATAGGTGGCACTGATGAGCTGCACTAATATAGGTGGCACTGTCTAGCCCTGTTTGGCAGGGGGGGGCTTTGGTGACATATTAGGTTTCTAGACAGACCCCTAATGTCTCACTTTTGAGACAGAGAAAGGGACTGAGGACACAGATTCCCCAGTCCCTTTCTCTGCAGCCTCAGCTGCACTACATAGTGAATGAATGGGAAGTGCTCTGTGCTGAGCAGCATACTATTCATTCACAAACTGAATCATTACAACACCCCCTTTCCCCCGCAGCAGCTGACAGGAGAGGACAGAGGGAAGCCATCAGTGCTGCAGGGAGCCATCGCAGAGTGAAACATATCAGGTGGCAACCCCGTCTCCCTCCGCACCCAGTCCGGCCGTCTTCTGCTGCCTGGGGCTCGGGAACTGGGTGCAGTGCTCCTTCTGCAGCATTCTCCTGAATTAGCAGAGAGCCAGGGACCGGTGGTGTCCCTTCCTATTTAGAAATGAGCTGGGCAACGAACCGCGTGGTGTGGGACACTATCACTTTTAAGTGCAGGCAGAGTGATCCATCGCACTGCGGCTCCCGGCAATTAAATTAAAGCCCTAGCCTGTCTCAGCGTATTGATATAGAAGGGGCTGGGACTTTAATTTAATTGTTGGGAGCCGCAGTGCGGTGGATCACTCCGCCTGTACCCAAAAGTGGTGAAATAATCCCTATTTCTGCCCATTATCCGTCCTGAGTTGCGGATGCCAATGCTCCCAGTGTCAGTTTCATTTAATTGGGGGGGGGCACAGGATAATGTTGGGGGGGGGGTCATGGCCCCCTTCATATGGCACCTATGGCACTTGCCATATGTGCCAAACCCTGCATACGCCAGTGCCCCCTCGTCTCCGCCTCCCCTGGTCTTGACATTCAGCACAATCTGGCAGCTGACTCCAGCCTTCCTCTGGTCCTCCTCCAGACTTTCTGCTTCCCAGCTGCACCTCCAGCTTCTTCCCAGCAACAGCACAAGTTAAGGGGGGTGCACTGTTATATACTGTAAGGGAGGGTAGGGAACTCTTGATATTTAATTTCTGGGGGGGGGGGTGCTCTGGATAGCTAGTCTTAAGGCCCGTACACACGGTCAGACTTTTGCCCAACAAACTTAGTTTTAATTTCAATACTTTTTTATTGGAATTTTTTTTTTTTTTCACAAACAGAATTAAAGCAATGAATGAACACAAATATGAGAAAACAAGCATAATATTTGAGGCACAATACAAGGATAAATGTCGATGTCCATATATTCAATCCAGGTTGCCCTATAATGACCTAATCTGGTCCAAGTTAGAAGCAGAATAGTGTTGCTCTTCTGGTAAACATCACCTATGCACCCAGTGGACTGTTATTAGACTTTTTCCCCCCCCCCAATATTATATAGCCCCGGCCCTCCCCCCCGCGCACCCCAAAGGGATCTGACTGTACGCCGAAGGGAAGACCACGACCCCACAAGTTTCCAATGTATACATTGTGCAAGGTATAAAATTCCTGGGAAGGCCCAAGAGGCCATGTTTCATGCAACGCCTCTATTAGTACATATCATCGAATAAATGTTTCCATCATAGAAAAGTTGACAGGACATGGTTCATAAAAGTAATGCAACATTGAACAAAAAGAAAACAAAAACGTAAACATAAACATAGCAGTCAGGCCGTGTTTGCTGAGTTCCTATAGAATTATTAACCTTCGCATCAAGCAAGTCTAAGTACAGTTATAGTCATTCTTTCCTTTAGTGGTATACCAGGTATTCCACGGATTCCATATTTTATCTATCATTAAATTTCTGCCTATCCCATATGCGAAAAGAGTTTCGTATGTGCCATGTGTATTGATTAGTTGTACAACCTCATGTAAAGTAGGTTGGTTTGTGTCTTTCCAGTGTCTAACCAGAACTAGTCTGGCTGCTAGAAGAATGTGGGATATTAGAGCTCTCCGGGGAGGAGGGAGTGTTTCCATCCCCAGAGAAAACAGTGCCATCCCTGGTGTAGGCTCGATCTGGATGTTGAGAACTTGTAGGGTGAGATTGAATATCAGTTTCCAATATTGCCCTATCTTGGGACACGTCCATAGTATGTGATACAGCGTACCTAATCCACCACAGTGTCTCCAACATAGGGATGATACTTCATGGTTAAATTTGGACAGTCTATTGGGAGTAAGATACCAATTTAGAAGGATCTTTAGGGAGAGCTCCCATAAATTAGCGCATTTGGTAGAGGTATATGTCGTGGCTAAGGCCATTCGCCATTGATCCTCCGTATATTCAATGCCTAATTTTCTTTCCCAATTCCTCATGTCTATAGTTTTAAGAAAAATAAGTTTGTTTTGGAGATGAGAGTAGAACAACGATATGCCTCTAGTGTTGGTGGATTTAGATATTAAGTATTGAGATATTCGCCATGGAAGGGAGATGGATAGTTTGTGTGACTTCAAGGAGGTGTGAAATTTGAAGGTATTGGTAAAAATCAGTCGAAGGTACGTCAAATTCCAGCTGAAGAGCCTGGAAGGTTTTCAGAGCAGGTCCTACTAAGAGGTCTTCTATTACTAGGTCTCTATTTGAGCTCCAATGGGCTAAAGACATATTAGGTATCAAATGGGATATGGCAGATAGAGGAAACTGCAATGGGGTAAGTTTCGTCTCTAGGAAATCATAAGTAATCAGTGATCGCCAAGCCTCTAGTGAGGCGCTTACGGTCGGTCCTATGTCAGTGGGATATTTAGGCATGAAGGGGCTAGCTATGAGAAAGTCGTATAAGTTTCTATTTGGAATCTGGTTTTGTTCAATGAGAGCCCACAGAGTAGGCGGAGAGGGACAGAACCAATTTTTCAGCTGGGCCAGTATGGCAGCTGTATAGTAATCTCTTATATGTACATGCCCTATACCTCCCACACTCCTGTGTTTTATAAGTTTGTGAAACGCACAACGAGCCTTCTTGCCTCCCCATATGTATCTGTTAATGATGGACTGTGCAGAGGAGAAAAAGGAGGATGGGACCGGGACAGGGACAGTTCTGAAGATGTATATCAGTTGTGGGAGAATTTGCATCTTAAAAGCCGCCAACCTACCCAACCAGGATAGCTCATATTTCGCTAGATTACTAAGCCTGGATTGGAGTGTCTGAAGCAGGGGGGTATAATTTTCCTTGACTAGGTCTGAGATGTTTGGGGTGAGGGTAATGCCGAGATATGAAATACCCGTGGTTTTCCAAGTATATGGGAACTTAGTACCTAGATCTTGTTTGATTTTGTCTGGGATCCCTAAGCCTAGGACATATGATTTGGTGTTATTGACTTTATAATAGGACACTTCGGTGAAGTTTTGTAATACACTATGCACCGTAGCTAGGGATTCTTCAACATTGGTGAGCATAAGGATAATGTCGTCAGCAAAGAGGCTAATGGTGTGGAATGTGTCTTTAATTCTAAATCCCGTTATAAGGGGGGTGTGAGCGTATAAATGTTGCCAAGGGCTCCATGAGGAGGTTAAAAATGAGTGGGGAGAGCGGACATCCCTGTCTGGTCCCATTGCTTATCTTGAATGGCGTGGATAGCATTCCCGATATGTACACCTGGGCTGATGGGGTGGTGTAAAGTGCCATGATAGCCGAGTGAATCCGGCCCACAAACCCAAATTTGGTGAGTACTGTGGCTAAGTACTCCCAATGGATTCTATCAAACGCCTTCTCCGCGTCCAAAGCTAGGAGCAGAGAAGGCGTTTTGGATCTGTTAGCGAAACGTATTACATTAATGAGACGCCTTGTCGCATCAGCCGTCTGTCTACCTTTTGTGAACCCTGATTGGTCCAAGTGTATCAGAGAGGGTAGAAGGTCTACTAATCTATTGGCCAGGAGCTTAGCGTATAGTTTCAGGTCACAATTCAGCAGTGATATAGGTCTAAAATTCTGTGGTGTATTAGGTTCCTTTCCCGGCTTTGGCAAAGCTACTATCAATGCCTCAAGCATCTCCGATGGGAAAGAAGAAGAGGAGACAGCGGTGTTGTAGATTTTCGTGAGATAAGGGATTAGTTCTAACTTGAAAGTTTTAAAGTACTCTCCTGTAAAACCATCTGGTCCAGGCGATTTGTTTTGAGGGAGAGAGTCAATGGCTTTAGCTATTTCAGCTTCAGAGAAAGGGGAGTTGAGGTTCTCTAACTGGCTAGATGATACCTGGGGGAGGTGGAGTTTATCGAGGAATTTTGTAATCATGGGTGTCGTAGGTTGGACCACAGAGGGATCATCTCTGAGATTATAGAGAGAGCTGTAATAGCAGCTAAAAGCATCCGCTATGGCCTGTGGATGATAGACCTTTTCCCCAGTGACAGGGTGGATAATAAAAGGGATTGTTGCCTTGATCCTCCGACCCCTAAGGCGGTTGGCTAACCGTTTTCCGGCTTTATTGCCGCTCACATAATATGTCATCTTCATGCGTTTAGAGGACTTTTCAAAGTCATCTAGCAAGGTTAGGCGTAGGTCATATCTGAGTTGCGATAATTGTGCTGATTGTTGCGGAGTGGCATTTTGTTTGTTGTGTGCTTCTAGAGTGTGAATTTTAGAAATTAGGTCTTGGACATGTTGTCTCCTCTTTCTCTTAACCCTTGCCCCTAATTTTATCAAAACCCCCCTCATAAAAGCCTTATGGGCATTCCAAAGAACCATCGGGTCAGAAACAGAATCAACATTATGAGAAAAAAATTCAGACAATTCATCCTGTAGCTGGGATTTGGAGGGATCAGCCTGGAACAATCTCGGGTTGGATCGCCAAACGAATGTAGTATTAACGCTTGGCGAATCCTCGACCGAGAGCGTCACCGAGGCATGATCCGACCATGTAATGTCATTAATTTTGGAGTTGGCAATTTTAGGCGTAAGCCATTTGTCTGTAAGAAATAGATCCAGTCTTGTGTATACTCCATGGCTAACAGAAAAAAAGGAGTAGTCCCTTTCAGAACCATGCAGACATCTCCAGGCGTCATATAGCTCTTGCGAGTGCAATGTCGACTGAAGCGATTGCTGATATCTATTTGAGGCAGTTGTGGAGTCCATGTGAGGGTCAGGTGGAAGGTTAAAGTCACCACAAATCATTAGAAATCCCATCTGTACCCTTCTCACTTTCTTAATTACCCGGTTCAGGAAGCGAACTTGATGCTTGTTGGGTGCATATACATTGACTACCGTATATGCAACAGAATTAATATCACAGATCAGGATGTGATAGCGACCTTGGGGGTCTGCATATTCGCTGTGGAGTTTGAATGTGACTGTATCTTTAACTGCGGTCATGACACCCCTCTTTTTTGCTGAAGTGCTGGCTGAGAAAACGTGCGGGAATTTAGGATGGGTGCAGCGGGGAGCTTTGAGATTGTGAAAATGGGTCTCTTGCACGCAGAGTATATCACATGTGTGTTGGTTCACTTCGTTCCACAATGACCTTCTCTTTACCGGATGATTAAGGCCTTTGGCGTTAATAGTCATAAAAGTGATAGTCATCTTGGAAGGAGTAATCTCCAGCTTATAAGTGATGTGTGCATAGCACTTACATTAAGTGGTACAGGACCCCATACCAGAATAGGTGGTTGGAAGCCCACCCCACGAGACCAGGGACGATGGTGATTATTCAGTAGTTTTCCAGGAGGAAGGAAGGTAGTAGTACAGCCGACTGCAAACACGAAACACTGAAACACATAAAAGTAAAAAGAAACAGAAAAAATAAAACACAAAAAAAGTTCTTTGGTCATGGTGACCCAACTGTAGCGGATAGCTACTCTAGGTTGTAGGGGGTATAAAGTTTAGCTTAACAGGATGTCTCCAGAACAGGGACATGTAACATTATTGGGGCCATGGGAGGCCCTTAAGCCACTCTAACGGTGTGACCGAGCATTTTTAGCATTAACCAGGTTCCAATCATCTGTGGTGTGATCCGGTTTGCGGTTGTTGAAGCCAGGAGGAGGTTCATCAGGAATAATCTGCCACGTTTTGAGCAATTCCAGTCCCCTGGCTAGGGTATCAACTGCGTGGTCTTTTCCATCCCTGGTTATTATGAGTTTGGTCGGAAACCCCCATCGATAGGCTATTTTATGGTTGCGCAAAGTTTTGGAAATAGTATTCAGGCTCCTCCTTTTTTGTAGAGTGTATTGGGACAGGTCTGAAAAAAATTGCAATTCTTTGTATTGCGCAGGCATTGAGTCTTTATTGCGCACCGCAGACATCAAGCGGTCCTTTATATGGAAAAAATGCAGTCTTAGTATAATGTCTCTGGGAGCTTTCTCAGGGAGATAGGAAGGTTTTGGAAGCCTGTGTATCCTATCGATAGTGACGTCGATTTCGCTAAGATCAGGTAAAATAGAGGTAAATACCTGGACGGCATAACTACGCAGATCCGCCTGCTGCACCGTCTCAGGGTTCCCCTAAGCTTGAAGTTGTTCCTTCTGGAACGGTCCTCGATGTCTGCGATTTTAGCCTTTACTGAGTCCATCTCCTCATCCCTGGCATCATGTGCATCAACTAGATTGTTGATAGTAGAGGCAAATTCCCCCATCTTAGTCTCCACATGCTCCACTCTCTCCTGCACTGTTTGCAAATCTTTCCCAAACTTATACACACAATCCATCATGTCTTTATGGAGAGATCCCCTAAGGGAAACTAGCATGTCTTTCAGGGTGGTGTCTAAGACCGGCTGGTTGCTGGTTGGGAATCTATCTATAGAGTCAGGAAGCTCCCTGGTGTCATCCCCTGAGTCTAGGCCCGTGCTCACCTGTGGAGAAGCATCTGTGCCATCCCGCTTGTATCTGGACTTCTCCGGGCTTCCAGAGGCAGAGGAAGGTGCAGGAGAATTCTCTTTGCTTGAAGGCGAGTTCCTTTTGGAAGGCTTGTCCTTCTTATGTGTGGTTTGAGGAGTGCTAGTTGCGGCAGGCCCCGGAGACCCGGCGCCATCTTGCCTCTGACCCCAGGAGAAGAACTCTGTTAGTTTCTGGCCCCCCCTCCGCTTGCCCGGCATGATGGTCGGTGACAGCGGTGAACGATCACCGTGGATGTCTGTTCCGATCGCCGTTCTGAGGCTGCTAGTTGTCGCTTAGTCCCTGTATAGCCCGGAGCTCCAGTCTCATGCGGCCATCTCGGCTGCCGTCAAGCTCCGCCCCTCACAAACTTAGTTTTAAGCAAGTTGGACCAACAATCCGACCGTGTGTACGCTCCTTCGGACAAACTTTTTTGAGTTTGGTTTTGTTTTCATCGGACAAAAGTTGGGTCTGCGAACGGACAAACTTTTGCCCAACAAAAGTCCGATGAAGCAAAGTCCTACCGTGTGTACAGAAAACCATAGGACTTTTGTCCGATGGACAAAACAACCAATGTTAAAATCAACCAACAATAGCAGAAGTTGACCAAAGGGTGGCAGTAAAGATCAGAAAAGAGCAGAAAAAATTATGTTGTAAGAAGTGATGTTGTAAGAAGTTTTAAGAAAGTTTGCAGAAAAGTCCTGTGGTGTGTATGCTATGGGTGTGCCCAACCAACTCCGTTCGGACAAAAATCCACAGAAAAGTCCGATGGAAGTCCGACCGTGTGTACGAGGCTTTACACATACAAATGGCCCTTTGAGGACATTCTGAATGCTGATGTGGCCCAAAATGAAATTGAGTTTGACACCCCTATCCTATATAGTGCGTACTTGCCTCAATGCAACGCTTATGGTGGTTCCCATCTGCTCTCCACCCTCTGCCATCTGCATCAGTTTCTTCTGACTGGTAATGGCAACACCACAGGGCTCTGCTCCCCCCCTTCAGCACACAGAAGGCAATTGACAGTCTTAACTGTGCATGTTTCCCTATGAGAGTGTGTAGACTGGGATCTCCAAACTACAGCCCTCCAGCTGTTGCAGAACTACACATCCCATGAGGCATTGTAAAACTCTGACATTCACAGACATGACTTACACTCAGCTCTCTGCTGTGCAGTGTGTGATGTCAGATCTCGCAGCTTTCTGGAGCTCAGAAATGCTTTGTAAAATGTGTGCTTTAGAAGGCTGTAGAGAAGAGATTGCCCCAGATAAACAGATACAATATACAGTGAGGGGAAAAAAGTATTTGATCTCCTGCTGATTTTGTACGTTTGCCCCACTGACAAAGAAACGATCAGTCTATAATTTTAACGGTCGGTTTATTTTAACAGTTATCCAGAAAAGCGCATTTCAAAAAAGTTATAAATTGATTTGCATTTTAATGAGTGAAATAAGTATTTGACCCCCTTCACATAACATGACTTAGTACTTGGTGGAGAAACCCTTGTTGGCGATCACAGAGGTCAGACGTTTCTTGGAGTTGGCCACCAGGTTTGCACACATCTCAGGAGGGATTTTGTCCCACTCCTCTTTGCCGATCCTCATTAAAGCGGAGCTCCACCCTAAAGTGGAACTTCCGCTCATCGGATTCCTCCCCCCCTCCGGTGCCACAATTGACACCTTTCGGGGGGGGGGGGGAGACGACGATAGGATATCTGTCTTTGACCGGTATGCATTCCCACTTTCGGGAGTCCGGCCGCAGCCGTGACATCACCGCAGGGCTCCCTCCTCCTCCTCCCCCGGGCCGCCGGGCTAATAGGAGAGAGGAGCTGGGCCTCGCGCATGCGCGGTAGGGTTCCCGGCGTGAAGCCGAAAGGCTACACTGCCAGGTTCCCTTACCTGCAATGGCGGCGGCAGCACCCGACAGCTGATGGAAACATAAGCTGCGGTGCCGACATCGAGGGACACCAGGACAGGTAAGTGTCCATTCATTAAAAGCCAGCAGCTGCAGTGTGTGTAGCTGCTGGCTTTTAATTATTTTTTTTCCCTGGAACACCGCTTTAAAGGTTTCGAGGATGACGTTTGGTACCTCAAACCTTCAGCTCCCTCCACATATTTTCTATGGGATTAAGGTCTGGAGACTGGCTAGGTCACTCCAGGACCTTAATGCGCTTCTTCTTGAGCCACTCCTTTGTTGCCTTGGCCGTGTGTTTTAGGTCATTCTCATGCTGGAATACCCATCCATGACCCATTTTCAATGCCCTGGCTGAGGGAAGGAGGTTCTCACCCAAGATTTGATGGTACATTTGGCCCCGTCCATCGTCCCTTTGATGCGGTGAAGTTGTCCTGTCCCCTTAGCAGAAAAACACCCCCAAAGCATAATGTTTTCCCCTCCATGTATGACGGTGGGGGGTGGTGTTCTCCATGTATGATGGTGGGGGATGGTGTTCTCCATGTAGGACGGTGGGGATGGTGTTCTCCATGTAGGACGGTGGGGGATGGTGTTCTCCGTGTATGACGGTGGGGGATGGTGTTCTCCATGTATGACGGTGGGGGGGATGGTGTTCTCCATGTATGACGGTGGGGGGATGGTGTTCTCCATGTATGACGGTGGGGGGGATGGTGTTCTCCATGTATGACGGTGGGGGGGATGGTGTTCTCCATGTATGACGGTGGGGGATGGTGTTCTCCATGTAGGACGGTGGGGGATGGTGTTCTCCATGTATGACGGTGGGAGATGGTGTTCTCCATGTATGACGGTGGGGGATGGTGTTCTCCATGGATGACGGTGGGGGATGGTGTTCTCCATGGATGACGGTGGGGGATGGTGTTCTCCATGGATGACGGTGGGGGGGATGGTGTTCTCCATGTATGACGGTGGGGGGGATGGTGTTCTCCATGTATGACGGTGGGGGATGGTGTTCTCCATGTATGACGGTGGGGGATGGTGTTCTCCATGTATGACGGTGGGGGATGGTGTTCTCCATGTATGACGGTGGGGGATGGTGTTCTCCATGGATGACGGTGAGGGATGGTGTTCTCCATGGATGACGGTGGGGGATGGTGTTCTCCATGTATGACGGTGGGGGATGGTGTTCTCCATGGATGATGGTGGGGGGGATGGTGTTCTCCATGGATGACGGTGGGGGATGGTGTTCTCCATGAATGACGGTGGGGGATGGTGTTCTCCATGGATGACGGTGGGGGATGGTGTTCTCCATGGATGACGGTGGGGGATGGTGTTCTCCATGGATGACGGTGGGGGATGGTGTTCTCCATGGATGACGGTGGGGGATGGTGTTCTCCATGGATGACGGTGGGGGATGGTGTTCTCCATGGATGACGGTGGGGGATGGTGTTCATGTATGACGGTGGGGGGGATGGTGTTCTCCATGTATGACGGTGGGGGGGATGGTGTTCTCCATGTATGACGGTGGGGGGGATGGTGTTCTCCATGTATGACGGTGGGGGGATGGTGTTTTCCATGTATGACGGTGGGGGATGGTGTTCTCCATGTATGACGGTGGGGGATGGTGTTCTCCATGTATGACGGTGGGGGATGGTGTTCTCCATGTAGGACGGTGGGGGATGGTGTTCTCCATGTAGGACGGTGGGGGATGGTGTTCTCCATGTAGGACGGTGGGGGATGGTGTTCTCCATGTATGACGGTGGGGGGGATGGTGTTCTCCATGTATGACGGTGGGGGATGGTGTTCTCCATGTATGACGGTGGGGGATGGTGTTCTCCATGTATGACGGTGGGGGATGGTGTTCTCCATGTATGACGGTGGGGGATGGTGTTCTCCATGGATGACGGCGGGGGATGGTGTTCTCCATGGATGACGGCGGGGGATGGTGTTCTCCATGGATGACGGCGGGGGATGGTGTTCTCCATGTATGACGGTGGGGATGGTGTTCTTGGGGTCATAGGCAGCATTCCTCCTCCTCCAAACACGACGAGTTGAGTTGATGCCAAAGAGCTCAATTTTGGTCTCATCTGACCTCAACACTTTCCCCCAGTTCTCCTCTGAATCATTCAGATCTTCATTATCAGACTTCAGACGGGCTGTACATGTGATTTCCTGATCAGGGGGACCTTGCGGGAGCTGCAGGATTTCAGTCCTTCCCGGTGTAGTGTGTTACCGATTGTTTTCTTGGTGACGATGGTCCCGGCTGAGATGAGTGACAAGATTCTCCCGTGTAGTTCTGGGCGGATTCCTCACCGTTCTCATGATCATTGAACCTCCATGAGGGGAGATCTTGTATGGAGCCCCAGACTGAGGAGAGTGACAGTTATTTTGTGTTTCTTCCATTTGCGAATAAATCGCACCAACTGTTGTCACCTCTCACCAAGCTGCTTGGCGATGGTCTTGTAGCCCATTCCAGTCTTGTGTAGATCTACAATCTTCTCCCCGACATCCTTGGACTGCTCTTTGGTCTTATCCATGGTGGAGAGATTGGAATCTGATTGCTTCTGTGGACAGGTGTCTTTTATACAGGTAACAAGCTGAGATTAGGAGCACTCCCTTTAAGAGAGAGAAAGAGAGAGAGTGCTCCTAATCTCAGCTCATTACCTGTATAGAAGACACCTGGGAGCCAAAAATCTTGCTGATTGATCAGGGATCAAATACTTATTTCACTCATTAAAATGAAAATCAATTTATAACTTTTTTGTGCGTTTTTTTTATGCGTTTTTCTGGATATTTTTGTTGTTATTCTGTCTCTCACTGTTATAACAAACTGACCAATAAAATTATAGACTGATCATTTCTTTGTCAGTGGGGCAAACGTACAAAATCATCAGGGGGATCAAATACCTTTTTCCCCTCACTGTATGTAGGAGGATTCGTTTAGCACCTTCCTGTCCGTCCTATGGCTGAATGACGGCGGGCGGAGGCTCTATCGTTCTGACCGGACATCATAAGACATCCTTCAGAACAAACCATCCGTGCGGGCCCCTGGGGGCGTGCAGCGTGGCGATCGGTAGGGTGGTGTGTCACTCTGACACACTGCAACTCCAATCATGGTAAAGAGCCTATGTTGTAAGCTCTTTACCATGTGATCAGCTGTGTCCAATCACAGAGTAACTAGGAAGTGCTGGTTATCGGCATTCCTCTATTCACGCTGACAGAGGGGGGTCTGCACTGATAATTAGTGGAGTGATTATCAGTGCAGCCCCATTAGTGATGCCAATCAGTGCCCATCAGTGCTGCCTATCAGTGGCCGTAAAGGCTGCCCATCAGTGCCACCTATCAGTGCCCATCAGTGCCACCTATCAGTGCCCATCAGTGCCACCTATCAGTGCCCATCAGTGCCACCTATCAGTGCCCATCAGTGCCACCTATCAGTGTTGCCTCCTCAGTGCCCATCATTGCCGCCTATTAGTAGCCATAAAGGCTGCCCCATCAGTGCTGCATATTAGTGCCTCCTCATCCATGCCGCCTCTTCAGTGCACATCAGTGAAGGAGAAAACATACTACTGGACCTCTTACGATGGTGGAACCATCAAGCGTGTTGTGCAGTCTCCACCCCCCCATCCCTCCAACTGCAGGCAGAAAGGGGGGGGGCTGAGCAGTCATGTGACTATGATTAAAAAGCCTAATAAGAAAGGCATAGGTTTCTTATATTAGATAATGGTGGGAAATCCTTATTGATGGTGCCAGGTGTGCTTGTGTTTAACCGTTACAAAATATCCACTTTGCGGGAAATCGCACCAAATACACAACCAATGTTACCGGGAACGCAATGCCGTAGTAGCCAATAAATGATCCGTATTCTGATCACTTAAGACAGGCAGTTGTAAGAATACGGATGATCGGAAGTCAGCGCACCTGCATGGGACCTTTGTTCGGTCGCCGACCATCGTCCATTGCTGCTGGTTGGTGGACACCTCGATGTAGTAACTGTAACTCCGATCGTCACAATCCCACAACAATAACCTGGAGAGGAGAAAGAAAAATCCTAATTAAAGCATATAATAAAAAAACAAACAAAAAAAAAAAAAAACAAACACAACTTGAATGACATTTCTTTAGCTCTGTGCATTGTGTGTGATAAACAACTGAAATATTTTTTTATGGCTAAAATTTTTATTTTTTTACTTTTTCCATTCTTTGCTATGTCCCAGTGATCCTGAGCTCCTGCGTTTTTGCAGCCACTGTCTTTCTACAAGCCCCCCCACCACACTCCCCGTCTACAAGCCCCCCCACCACACTCCCCGTCTACAAGCCCCCCCACCACACTCCCCGTCTACAAGCCCCCCACCACACTCCCCGTCTACAAGCCCCCCATCACACTCCCCGTCTACAAGCCCCCCACCACACTCCCCGTCTACAAGCCCCCCCACCACACTCCCCGTCTACAAGCGCCCACCCCCACACTCCCCGTCTACAAGCGCCCACCCCACACTCCCCGTCTACAAGCCCCCCACCACACTCCCCGTCTACAAGCCCCCACCCCACACTCCCCATCTACAAGCGCCCACCCCACACTCCCCATCTACAAGCGCCCACCCCACACTCCCCGTCTACAAGCGCCCACCCCACACTCCCCGTCTACAAGCGCCCACCCCACACTCCCCGTCTACAATCGCCCACCCCACACTCCCCGTCTACAAGCGCCCACCCCACACTCCCCGTCTACAAGCGCCCATCCCACACTCCCCGTCTACAAGCGCCCACCCCACACTCCCCGTCTACAAGCGCCCACCCCACACTCCCCGTCTACAAGCGCCCACCCCACACTCCCCGTCTACAAGCGCCCACCCCACACTCCCCGTCTACAAGCGCCCACCCCACACTCCCCGTCTACAAGCGCCCACCCCACACTCCCCGTCTACAAGCGCCCACCCCACACTCCCCGTCTACAAGCACCCCGCCACACTCCCCGTCTACAAGCACCCCGCCACACTCCCCGTCTACAAGCACCCCGCCACACTCCCCGTCTACAAGCCCCCCGCCACACTCCCCGTCTACAAGCCCCCCGCCACACTCCCCGTCTACAAGCCCCCCGCCACACTCCCCGTCTACAAGCCCCCCACCACACTCTCCGTCTACAAGCCCTCGACCACACTCCCCGTCTACAAGCCCACCACCACACTCCCCATCTACAAGACCCCCACACACTCCCCGTCTACAAGACCCCCACACTCCCCGCACCCACTCCCCGTTTACAAGCACCCCACTCCCCATCTACAAGCACTCACTTCCGGTCTACATGCAGGATACCTGCATGGTGTCGCAGTCTGGAACAGCGCAATTTGTAAGAGTCACACTTGCCTTACTTTGTGTGCTTTCCCATGCATTTGGCAGCCCATGGAAATGAATGGGCTGTCAAAAACGGAACGTGCGGGAATGCACTTGAGTCTGAATCGGCCCTTAGACTTTCCCCCAGTGCTTGTAATTAATGTGGAGCTTTAGTCAGAAAATGAAGTCCCGCTAGATGAGTTGAGGCTGGCCCCTTTTGCAGGTACAGATATGTAAAACATTAAAAATAAGTGCATATACGGTTTAAAACCCAGCAATACACTGTCTCACCCTGCTCTGCACATTTTTAGGCACCGTGCAGAGTTTGTAGAGGCCGATCTGCTGACAGACTTAAAGTGGAATTAAACCCTCCTATCCTTTACAGTTAGGAAGCTGCTTCTGCCATAGTGCTGCACGTGTGATCAGTTAATACTTCAGCCATTTGACGGTTTGACAGTTTGGTTGAGGACACAAGCAAATGGGACAGTTAGCAATGTTTTCTGAAATCGCTAAAATCGATGGGTTTAGTTGCGCTTTACGATTTACTGCTGTTCAGGGGCTCTGGGCTTCAGCAAAATGGCCGCCTCCAGCAAGAAGAAACAGGAGCAATGCTGGAGGCAATTTACAGCACGCACTGATTTTGGTAGTAGAATTCTTAATGTGGAATGGATGTTCCTTACTAAAGAACATTCTTTTTTTATCAAGTCGTTATGGGTAAAGTTCCACTTTAACCACTTACCGACTGCGCTATAACCGAATGACGGCTACAGTGTGTCTGGCTAGTTCTGGGACGCCGTTGGGACACTGGTGATTACAGATTAAGGTACCACGTGATCAGCTGTGTCCAATCACAGCTGATCACGGATGTAAATAGAAGCCGGTTATCGACACAAGGAAAGCCTCATGCTGACAGCATGAGGAGAGGAGAAGAAAGCCAATAACCGACTTCTCTTAAAGGGACATCTACACTGATAATTGGGGCACGGATTATCAGTGTCCTGATTATCAGTGCAGTCCCAACAGTGCCCACCATTGCTGCCAATCTGTGCCTCCTCATCAGTGCCACCTACCAGTGGTGCCCCTCAGTGCAGCCTCATCAGCGCCCCTCAGTGCAGCCTCATCAGCGCCCATCAGTGCAGCCTCATCAGCGCCCATCAGTGCAGCCTCATCAGTGCCGCCTCATCAGCGCCCATCAGTGCAGCCCCATCAGCGCTCATCAGTGCAGCCCCATCAGCGCCCATCAGTGCAGCATATCCACACACATCAGTGAAGGAGAAGAATTACTTGTTTGCAAAATGTTATAACAAACTATTGTAGCGGTTGGTTGCTACTAGTAACTAAAATCCACCATATCACCCTGCTGCCAGACCTTCATCTATTACCTCAGAGACAATGAACAGTCATTTGCGTTGTTTTGTTTTTGTCTATTGGGGATATAACTTGGATTGGATAAGGAAGATATGGGATGCCCATAGAACATGTTTGCTTTGCCATCATATTTAGTGAACATAGATAAGTTGATTTAGCATTGAAGAACTGATGTACTCCTAACATTTACAGTCTTTTTCCCTGCATAACACCATGCAGACTATTGCTCCCAGGACTTCTCTCCTCCTGCACAAAACTTCCACTGTAAAACTATTAAATTCCGTCCCATCATCTTCATTATGGCAGAAAGGGACCACTCTGAATAATCCCAGTTGCTGGCTGTAATTAGTTGTATTTGGTGGTACTTGACTGCGTGGTTACTAGGCCCGAGGCCTGCAGTACCCCTCCCCGGGGGGCCTAGTAGTTTAACAGCTTGTACTGGTAGATGGACTACTGATCCCAGATAGCCCGACTTGCAAATCCTGCGCCCTCAGGCGACATCGATTTGACACACTTCCCCACAGTCTCTCTTCTGATCCAGGACTCCTCATCAATGACCGTGTTATGATGAGGACTTCCTCCATGACCGTGTATGGACGAAGTTCCCTTACAGACTCCCTGGCATGCCTCCGCACCCAGCGCTCCACTGTGGTACACTCACCGACCTTTTCCTGCCCCGAGTCCATGATGGAGGAATTTATCTGGACATACCAACAGCCTCCAGCTCCTCTACCGGGCTCCTCCGCCGGGCCTCACACCCCCCTCAGATGGGGGCCCCTGCCACTGTCTAGTACTCTATCCTCTACTTCTCCCGGCCGACAATGCTCCCCAGTGGTATGTTACCTCAGCTTATATAGGAGGCCCACCCCCTGCCAATACCAAGTGGGGATTGGTCAGGGCTCCCACATGAGCTGCTTGCCACTTCAGTCCCAGGCCCTGCCTCCTTCTCTAGAACATTCTCCCTAGAGACAGGAGAGGCACCTTAGAACTAGAGCACAGGTGGCCACACCCACTGCTACACTAACCACTCCCAGCCCCAGATCAAAACAAGCAGGCCTAGTCTAAAGCTAGACCTGCCTAAATTTACCTGTGCTGCCAGTTTAACCTATTAAAAAATCCTATTCTAGCACCTACCTATGGTAGAGGGTGCTACACTATGAAAACATTTTTTTTTTAAATATTGGTCTTTTTTTGAATTACACGTTTTACTTACCTCCTGTAATGGTTTTGCACAGAGCAGTCTGGATCCTCCTCTTCTCGGGTCCCTCTTTGGTGCTCCTGGCCCATCCTTCCTGTCGAGTGCCCCCACAAAAAGCAGCTTGCTATGGGGGCACCCGAGCTGAGCTACCCTTCGGCCCTGCCCCCTCTCTCTCTCTCCGGATTGGCTAACTGACTTAGATTGACAGCAGCGGAAGCAAATGGCGCTGCTGCTGTGTCTCCACCAATCAGGAGGGAGAGTCCCGGACAGATGAGGATGGACATTGCTGGCAGAGAGGGGGCTCAGGTAAGTATTAGGGGGGTGCTGCTACACATAGAATGTATTAAGATAAAAAAAAACTTCTGACTTTACAACCCATTTAAATACCACAAAAAGAAAGCTCTATTTGTGTGAAAAAAAAAAATAAAATATGATAAAAATGTCATATGGGTACAGTGTTACATGACCGCGCAATTGTCATTCAAAGTGTGACGGCGATCAAAGCTGAAAATTGGCCTGGGCAGGAAGGGGGGTAAATGTGCCCTGTAGGCAAGTGGCTAAGACAGGAATCTAAAAAGGACCCCGAACAAGCTGCAGAGCCCCTTTAAGAGGAGCCAGGAGTGATTTGAGAGATGAAGAAATGTGTTTGGAATGTATTTCACCCCGCTGAGTTCAATATCAAATTACACTTTGCAGCTGCGAATCTTATTGAAAATGGATTAACGTCAGTAATTTTGCTTACATATTTCATAAATAAGCCTGGAAGTGGAAGGCAGGCATCGATTGGAGGGGAGTCGCTCCCTGAAGCTAATTGCGCTCCCTGACAAGTTGCTTAAAAATCATCAGAAAAATAAAAAAGGGGATTTGTTCTGTATGATGGGAAGAGGATTGCTGAGTGGAGCGTCAGCTCTGTGGGAACAACAAGTGTCTTCATCAGCCTGTGCAGAGATCAGAGACAGATTGTCCGTAACTGAGGGAAACCGCAATCGACCATCTCATCTCGCAACCTGTCCAGGAGGGCCGGGACAGGACTAAGAGGGGGGGGGGGGGGGGCTCCAGTTGAAGCTCATCTACAGCTTAATATTTAGGTCACTTGTTTTTATGTAGTATGCATTTGTGTAATTTAAAAGAAGGCCTAGAACATAGGCGTGCGCACATGGTGTGCCAGGGGTGCCCGGGCACACCCTAATCACCCTGTGTGTCGCAGATTCCCCCTGATTAGGCCTCTGATATTTTACCAAAGCTCCCTAACAGGGCTCCTAAAAAATTTGTAAAAAATAAATAAAATTTTTATAAAAACTACATACTTGACGTAATTGTAGCCGTATTAGTGCAATTATGACAGAGAAAATTAAGTACTGTCCGTGATACTTTTTTTATTTGCACTAACATAGAATTTTTCAGGACAAGCTTTCGGGGTATGTCCCCTTCTTCAAGGTCCAAGCAGTACTGATTCACAATTTTTTTAGCAGAATGTTGAAACAAAACAAGAAAAAAATCTCAGAGGGAAAGGAAAAAAAACACATACAAATCAATGGTAATAAAGATAGCAGCAGAGTTAGTGAGACAAGACAGAGTTAGTGAGCTTATCTTTATCTTCATAGTTCCAGTTTTCATCCCCAACACACTAAACGAGCCATCATACACAGCCAGGCCATCAGATACCACCGAATTTGTTCAGACCCAGAAGTCAGAGATAAACATCTCAGAACACTGGCAGGCTCTTTCCAGAAGAAAGGATATAAAGACAAAACCATCAACAACAGCATAAACACAGCCTTGAAAACCCGAAGAGAAAATCTCCTCCAATACAAAGAGAAAAAAACAAATAACCGAGTACCTCTAGTCACCACATACAACCCAACACTAGAAGGGATCAAAAAGATAATCAAAGATTTACAGCCCATTATAACAGAGGATGAAACTCTGAAAGAAATATTCCAACAACCCCCATTATTGGCTTTCAGACAACCACCCAACCTCAGACACAAACTAATCAGCAGGAAACTTCACTCTGATTATGAAGTCACAAATAATGGAAGCAAACCCTGCAATAAAAAACGCTGCAAACTGTGCAACCAGATCAATCCATCCAAAAGTGTCACACACACAAATGGGACCTTCACCATCATGGGATCTTACAACTGTACCTCCAGTAATGTTGTGTACCTCATCCAATGCAACAGGTGTGGCAAAGGATCTTATGTTTGGTGAAACAGGACAGAAGTTGCAAGCGAGGATGAATTTTCACAGACATACCATCAAGGAACATAAAGAAGAGAGTTTCTGCACACCTGTGGGACATCACTTCTCACAACCAGACCACACTATAGAAGACTTCAATGTTTTAGTTCTTAAAGGGAATTTCAGAACTATCCAGGAAAGGAAAACATTTGAACTAAGAATGATAATTCTTTTTAACACAAAAACGAATGGCCTAAATTTAGATATTGGTTTCCTTACCCATTATACTAAGGTTTTATGACCCCCTCTGTGACTAGCATCTCCCCCCTCAAGTCTATAGCTCTCCCTCTGTCTTATCTCACTAACTCTGCTGCTATCTTTATTACCATTGATTTGTATGTGTTTTTTTTCCTTTCCCTCTGAGATTTTTTTCTTGTTTTGTTTCAACATTCTGCTAAAAAAATTGTGAATCAGTACTGCTTGGACCTTGAAGAAGGGGACATACCCCGAAAGCTTTGTCCTGAAAAATTCTATGTTAGTGCAAATAAAAAAAGTATCACGGACAGTACTTAATTTTCTCTATAAAAACTACAGACACCGTCCGCTGCCACACCGACGACGACGTCCGCTGCCCCACCGACGAACACACAGTCTGAGCTCAAGAAAGGAAGTTACTAAATGCTGACAGACAGGCCCCATTCACACCTAAGTATTTTGTAGCTCGTAAGAGCCGCCACTCCAAATCTCCACTCCAAGTAGCCTGAAGCCAAACAAGCTTTGGAGCTTTTGGAGCCCAATTTTGACTGATTAGTAATTTTTTGAGGCGTTTTTAACCCCCACCCCCCCTCCATAAAGATGCATTAAAATGCTCAATTCAAGTGTTTTTGCACGTTTTCTGCTCAAATGCAATATGTAAATTTTAAAAAAAAAACACCTAACCCTAAAATAAACAAATACATAATAATAATTAAATAATAAATAAATAATAAAATAACCCCTAACCCATTTTTTTTTTTAATAAATACAAATTATAATTAAATAATAAATTAAAATAACCTCTAACCCCAACACAATAAAAAACAAAATCAATAAAATAAATTAACCCCAAAACCCAGCCAACCAAATACCGTATATACTCGAGCATAAGCCGACCCGAATAGAAGCCGAGGATCCTAATTTTACCACACAAAAAACTGGGAAAATGTATTGACTCGAGTATAGGCCTAGGGTGTCCATCTGCATGCCTCACTGTGTCCATGCCTCACTCTGCCCAGGACTAGACTGACGTTTAACATGAAAATCTATTAGGGGTGCAACGGATCAAAAAACTCACGGATCGGATCATTTTCGGATCGGCAAAAAAAAAAAACACAAGACAAATAAACATAAGTTTTGTCTTTTTGTTTATTAACACTTTTAAATTACTTGAAAATATATAAAATCAAGTTAAAGTGCACAAGGCATTATATCTTATTTTTAACATAATGAGAAACAAGTTAAAGTGCAACATAAAAAGGCATATCTCCTTCCTTTAAACATGGACAGTGAAAGCCTAGTATAGGGCAATGAGCCAAAAACAACTTAAAGTGCAACATAAGAAGGCACATCATCTTCCTTGAAACATGGACAGTGAAAGCCTTGTATATCCACATCATCAAAGAAGAATAAAAGAAAGAAAGCAAAGCATTCCTGAGCTTATAATTTCAAATTCTTTTTCAAAAAGACAAGGATGTCTACATTGTCTGGGGAGAGTGTGGACCTCTTTGCAGTCACTATGTCCCCTGCTGTTGAGAACACTCTCTCGGAAGGAACTGAAGAGCCTGGCACAGCGAGATAGCATCTTGCCATCTTGGCAATATGAGGGTATTTACACTCATTGCTTTTCCACCATGCCAGAGGATCACCATCCACTGTAATGCCGCTTGCTGCCAGCAGGTAGGATGCCACCTCCTCTTTGATGATGTCAGCAGGAGTCTTGTTGTCTTTGCTGGCAAAGGTCTCTCCAAAAAGCTCTGCCATCGCCGACTTCTTAAGTGGAGAAGAAGATGAGTCCAAGTTTGCTCCTGTTGGCTCTGCAGCTTGACCCTGCAGAATAAAAATTGTTGATTAATTAAACCTATTATTTAATTTTCATATTTCATAGACATGAAAAAGGTGGCAATATTATTGCCACCTTTTTCATGTCTATGAAACATGAAAATAATATTTAAGCCATTATTACGAAAATAAAAAATGTATTTAGATTTAAATTTATCATTTTTAAATAATATTCTTTTTCTTTACCTCATTACAGTCTTCAGTGCCCAGACTGCTCACAATCTCAGTGGTGGGGTCACTGTATGTCCTCTGGCGTAGGGCAGGGTCCATGCGAGACAGGGACTTGAACCTTGGATCCAGGGCAGTAGATCTGTGAAGGTCGTCCTGTAAAGTAGGGGGTGAAGTGTATCTGGGCTGCAGGTTCTCTCTAATGACAGTCTTGACATCTCGAGTGATGGTGCCGTCTTTCACACTTGGAGCCATGGATTGTAGAATCCTTGTTTTCAGCGGCAGGATCATCGACACAGATGGTGAACTTTCAGTGCTCAGCAAAGATTTAACAGTTTTGAGGGGTTTAAGCACCTGGAGGACCCTCCTCTGCCACTCTCACATCTTCATCAGACAGGGTAATGATGTCTTTGACAATTTTCTTCAGGGTCTTGTCGGTCAATGCAGAGTATATAGCAGCCTGCTGCTCCAGATAACGCTCCAGCATATCATAAGTGGAGTTCCACCTTGTTGGGACATCATGTATAAGCTTATGAATAGGCAGCTTTAGCATTTCTTGCTTTGTCTTAAAGTGGAGCTCCACCCCAACTTTTGCTATTTGGAACCCTCCCCCCCTCCGGTGTCACAATTGACACCTTTCAGGGGGGAGGGGGGTGAAGATACCTGTCTAAGACAGGTATTTTCACCCACATCCGGGAGTCCTCTCTCCGGGAATCTGCGGGAGTGACATCACTTCCCGCAGACTTCCCTCGGTGTTCTGGGAGACACTCGGCTCCCAGAACACAGGAGGACAAATCAGAACGGCGCAGCGCGACTCGCGCATGCGCCGTAGGGAACCGGGCATGAAGCCGCAGGGCTTCACTTCCTGGTTCCCTCAGCGAGGATGGCGGAGGGAGCAGCAGAGTGACGAGCTCGTCCTCTGCTGCGGACGTCGCTGGACTCCAGGACAGGTAAGTGTCCAAATATTAAAAGCCAGCAGCTGCTGTAGCTGTAGCTGCTGGCTTTTAATATTTTTTTTTCCGGCGGAGCTCCGCTTTAAGCACATGAGCAGCTGTTGTGCTTCGGTGGAAGTAGGAAACCACCTTCCTGATCCTCCCAAGGAGGCGGTCCATCCGATTGACTGAGATTCCCTTCTGTGATGCCAAATCCACTACATGTGCAAAGCACCCTATCTGTGGGCCCAGTCCTGCCTCATTTACTGCATTTATTTGATTTTTGGCATTATCAGTTGTGACTGGGATATTGGTACTGGGCCTCTTCATCTTCCATTCCTCCACTGCTTGTGTTAGTACCTGCGCAAGATGAGTGCTTGCGTGACTCTCGTAGAGGGGGCGTGTCTGCAGCACCGGACTTCTCATCTCCCAGTTTGCTGTGATGAAGTGAGCGGTTATCGTCACATAGCTCTCCGTTCCCTTGGAGGTCCACCCGTCTGTCTTGAGCGCAACAGAGGATGCTCGGGATAGTTCATCCACAACTTTTTTCCTCTCCTGCTCATAAAGATCTGGAACAATCTTTTCGCTGAAGTGGGTGCGCGACGGGATGTCGTAACGTGGCTCAAGCACTTTCAGCATGTGTTTAAATCCCTCGTTTTGCACAACCGAATATGGCCTCATGTCTGCACCTTTAAACACACCGATAGCTTTTGTGATGGCTTTAGCCCGGTCTGATTGTGCAACAAGGGGCTGCTTAAATGCCGCGGTGATAAGCGGTTGTTGAGCAGCTTTCGTTTTCACTCCTGTCAGTGAAACACCGGGGTGATGTCGCTTCAAATGCGTGGCCATGCTTGATGTGTTTCCAGTGTCATATGGCTTTCTTGTGCCACAGTGCCTACACACCGTCATGGTTTTATCCACTAACCCAGGGATATGCAATTAGCGGACCTCCAGCTGTTGCAGAACTACAAGTCCCATTAGGCATAGCAAGACTCTGACTGCCACAACCATGACACCCAGAGGCATGATGGGACTTGTAGTTTTGCAACAGCTGGAGGTCCACTAATTGCATATCACTGCACTAACCTCTTTCCTTCATCATCATATTTGACAGGGAAGCCAAAATGCTCCCATACAGGGGATTTAAATGACGCGGGGCGTTCAAGCTCCTCCCCATTCCTCCGCTCGCCATGACCACACTGTGTGTGTGTGGACTGATTCCTTCCCCAAAGTAGAGGCAGGATGTGGAGGCGCCGAACCTGGAGGACGTTCCAGGGGACGACGGAACACTGGGCACAGTGGGCAGTTGGTCGCCCGACTCGCCAGTCAGGGAAGCTCACCTGGAAAAAAGGAAAGAAACTGCACTAAGACCTAGAAGCGATCTTGTGCGGCCGACCACAAAAATCGCCTAAAACTCAGTGGAAGCAATCCTTCTGCAAAACCCACATTCAGTGAATAAAATATAGAAAAAATAGGATCGCGCTAAACGTAATATTACAATAGTGAACGAGTCCGACCGACGTAAACGTAAACACATGAATTGACAAGAACACCAAAAATATAAAAAATAATTAGAAAAATATATGGATAATCTAAAAGTCAATTTGGATAAATGTGCAAAATGCAATTAATTGAATTTGCAAAAACTTGTGAAATTCCACCACCATATAGGCCCCACTGTAATATCCACAACCCCCCCCCCACTGTAATATCCACGTCATCCCCCCCACTGTAATATCCACAATCTCCCCACTGTAATATCCACAATCTCCCCCACTCACTGTAATATCCACATCATCCCCCCCACTGTAATATCCACAATCTCCCCACTGTAATATCCACAATCTCCCCCACTCACTTTAATATCCACGTCACCCCCCCCCCCCACTGTAATATCCACAATCTCCCCACTGTAATATCCACAATCTCCCCCACTGTAATATCCACAATCTCCCCACTGTAATATCCACAATCTCCCCCACTGTAATATCCACAATCTCCCCCACTCACTGTAATATCCACATCATCTCTCCCACTTACTGTAATATCCACAATCTCCCCCACTGTAATATCCACGTCATCCCCCCCACTGTAATATCCACAATCTCCCCCAGACCCCCACTGTAATATCCACATCATCCCCCCCACTGTAATATCCACAATCTCCCCCACTGTAATATCCATGTCATCCCCCCACTGTAATATCCACAATCTCCCCCAGACCCCCACTGTAATATCCACGTCATCTCCCCCACTGTAATATCCACGTCACCCCCCCCACTGTAATATCCACATCACCCCCACTCACTGTAATATCCACAATCTCCCCCACTCACTGTAATATCCACAATCTCTCCCACTGTAATAGATAGGCATTTCCCCCACTGTAATATCCCCAATCTCTCCCACTGTAATAGGCATCTCCCCCACTGTAATATCCACAATCTTTCCCACTGTAATATCCACAATCTCCCCCACTGTAATATCCACAATCTCTCCCACTGTAATATCCACAATCTCCCCCACTGTAATATCCCCAATCTCTCCCACTGTAATATCCACAATCTCTCCCACTGAGTCAGGCATCTCCCCCACTTACTTTAATATCCACAATCTCTGTTATAGCTAGGCATCTCCCCCACCGGCCAGATCAGATCCACGAGAAGCAGCGAGGGTGAGGGGTGATGACGTCAGCGGCGCTCAGCGCGCACAAGGCAGCCTCCGCCGCCGCCGGATGTACCAAGATGGGCGCGGCTCCGGAGCTAGGCCGAAGCCGCGGCCTTTCCTAAGGCAGAGGCCGCAGATCGCATGGTGATCCGATCCGAACACGGCGACCCGTTCAGATCACGGATCACCACCGATCCGTTGCAGCACTAGAATCTATGGAAGGGGTGCCCGGTTTGAAAAATTGGTGCTCCCCGGCCGTAGGTTCCCCAGACAACATACTTTGCACACTTGTGGAGGAGAAATGGGGCTACATGTGTGCCAAGAACCGGGTCCAGGGGACCTACGACCGGCCAGTACCGGGTCCCCAAAGTCACCAGAAAAATTACAGTTTACCATTGGAGTCTATGGAAGGGGTGTCCGGCTTTGAAAAATTGGTTCTCCCCAGCCGTAGGTCCCTTAGACAACAAACTTTGCACACTTGTAGAAGAGAAATGGGGCTATATGTGTGCCAAGTTTGGGGTCCAGGAAACCTACGGCCGGCCCGTACCGGGTCCCCAAAGTCCGGGAGATCAGGCGCAAAGAGGTGACTCGAGCATAAGCCGAGGGGGGCATTTTCAACACAAAACAATGTGCTGAAAAACTCGGCTTATACTCGGTAATCATTAAGAATTAAATAATAAATAAAATAACCCCTAACAAAATAAACCCCCAACTCTTACCCCAAGCCAAAAAAATAAAAATAAATAATAAAAGCAAATGAAAAAGCTAAAAAAAACATAGCAACAAATAAAGAAACAAATGATATTTTGCTCTATAGGCAAAATAAAAAAAAATGCCAAAAGGTCAAAAAAGCGCATATAAAAAATAGGTATCAAAAACGCCAAACACTCAACACGAACATTTTAATGCAGCCTCAGTGATAGAAAAGAAGTACTGGAGGAGTCAATCCACAATGAAGGCAAAAGGTTATTTTTTATATTTTATTATATATTATTTACAAATGCCGGGAGTTTACAAGGCGGCGGGGTACACAAAAGAACATTTTTATACACAAGGTCCCCCCCCCCCAGCAGAATGGACCTACAACAAGCTCTACCAAAAAACTCAAAACAACATCACATTTTATTTTTTTCAGGTTTATTTCCATTTTGAAAATGGCCAGCAACAGAGATCTGACCTTTTTAAAACGGTTTCCACGTACTGTTCCCGTCAGCGGCATTGACCCGTGTTCATTATTTTTGTGTTAGGTGTCTACTCTTCTCTAGAAAATACGTTGTGATCACTGTGATCAGCAACTATAATTCATAGCTCGGGGCGGCGCGGGGGAGTTGGAGTTCAGAATCTTGAGAACGTTTTCTGGTGACAGATCAGCCAATAATGGGAAGAATCTAAGAAAACCCAGCGCCTGCGCGTGCACACATCTGTCAGCGTATATATATACACACCTGTAGATGTGCAAGTCACTACCGTCTTTTCCAGAGACTCCCTCACAAATTCAAAACTCCCCACAACTCTTTTTTTAGGTTCCAAAAAGTGTTTAGCATATACAGTGGAACTTTGGTTTACGAGTAACGCGGTTAACGAGCATTTTGAAAGACGAGCAACTTTTTTTTTTAATTCAGACTCGGTTTGCGAGTGTTGTCTCGCAACACGAGCAGAATTCAAGCTAATGGGGCCTGCAGTACCACATTTGGCCTGAGGTGCGGGGGCGCGAGGGCCGAGCGGAAATACTCGGAAATACTCAGTTTCCGAGCCTTTCCGAGGTCAGCCGAGGTGTCCCCGGGCCTTTCCGAGTGTTTCCGAGGCTCTCCGGCGACCCCCCACCTCTGGCCATATGCGGTATTGCATGCCATAGAAGTCAATGCAGAACAAATTATTTTCATTTCCATTGACTTCTATGGGGAAACTCGTTTTGATATGCGAGTGCTTTGGATTACGAGCATTTTAAAAAACGAGCAACTTTTTTTTTTTTAATTCAGACTCGGTTTGCGAGTGTTGTCTCGCAACACGAGCAGAATTCAAGCTAATGAGGCCTGCAGTACCGCATTTGGCCTGAGGTACGGGGGCGCCAGGGCCAAGCAGAACCGAGCGGAAATACTCAGAAGTGCTTTGGATTACGAGAATTCTCCTGGAACGGATTATGCTCGTAATCCAAGGTTCCACTGTACACTATATTGTCAGTTGGGAGCATGAAATTGCCCAAAATGTCTTGGTATTCTGACGCCTTAAGAGTTCCCTTCACTGGAACTAAGGGGCCAAGCCCAACCCCTGAGGAGCCAAGCCCAACCCCTGAAAAACAATCCCACACCATAATCCCCTCTCCTCCAAATGATTTGGACCAGTGCACAAAGCAAGATCCATAAAGACATGGATGAGTAAGTTTGGCGTTGAGGAACTTGACTTTCTTGCACAGAGTGCTCAGCCCTATAGAACACCTTTGGGATGAATTAGAGCAGAGTCTGCGAGCCAGGCCTTCTCATCCAACATCAGTGCCTGACCTCACAAATGCGCTTCTGGAAGAATGGACAAATATTCCCAGAGACACCCTCCTAAACCTTGTGGACAGCCTTCCCAGAAGAGTTGAAGCTGTTATAGCTGCAAAGGGTAAACGGACTAAGACTGGGATGCCATTAAAGTTCATGTGCGTGTAAAGGTAGGCGTCCCAATACTTTTGAAAATATAGTGTATGTCAGTGCCACTATGGAAATGGATATAGAAATGGCACAGGATTCTCAAGGTTACAGACTGAGAAGCTTCCAGAGACTACAATCCATGTTGGAGGGGTCCTATGTCCATGGGATTGAGAGAGTTGAGGCAGCTGCATAAGTCTGGGAGACCAAAAGCGGGTCTGGGAGACTCCGAAGGCCAAGACAACTTAGGTGAGGAAACCCAAGTCTCAGAGGAGTGGGAGAGCTTGGGGTGTCAGGAGAAACCCTATCTAGAGGTCAGAAGTGGGCCCACACATCACATGCCTGAAGAAAGGGTCCTGGGTGGCTTCCAAATGTTGCATCTAAATCTTTGTGACGTGACCCATCAATGCAATAAAAGCTTTGGGCGACATTTCACGATCCAGGGTGTGCTGCCAAGTATGTGCGTTGTTTCCAAGACCCAAAACACCCCAGAACTCTTTTTTTATGTTCCAAAAAGTGTTTAGCATACGTGTCAAAGGAAGGCCATGCCACTATGGAAATGGATATAAAACTGGCACAGGATTCTCAAGGTTACAGACTGAGAAGCTCCGAGGCACTGCACTCAATGTTGGAGGGGTTTTATGTCCATGAGACCAGTAGAGCCGAGGCATTTACACGAGCCTGGGAGACCAAGAAACGGCCCGAGAGACTGAGAAGGCTGTGACAACTAGGTGAGGGAACCCAAGTCTCAGAGGAGCAAGAGCCCGGGATGTCAGGAGAAACCCTATCTAGGAGGTCAGGAGTGGGCCCACACACATCACATGCCTGCAGAAGGGGTCCTGTGTGGCTCCACAACGTTGCACCGGATCCTTTCTGATGTAACGCGACACTTCTGCAATAAAAGCTTTGGACCACATTTGACGATCCATGGTGTGCTGTCGAATATGTGCACCATTTCCAAGACTGCCACAAATTCAAAACGCCCCACAACTCTGGTATGTTCTTAAAAGTGTTTAGCATATGTGACCATGCAAGGACCTGCCACTATGGAAATAGATATAGAAATGACAGAGGATTCTCCAGGTTACAGATTGAGAAGCACCCAGAGACTGCACTCCATGGGACTGAGAGTTGAAGCAGCTACGCAATACGGGGAGACCAAGAGAGGATCTGGGAGACCAAGAAGGTTAGGACAACTAGGTGAGGGAACCAAAGTCTCAGAGGAGTGAGAAAGCCTGAGATGCCAGGAGAACTCCTAACTAGAGACAAGGAGCGGACCCAAGGTGCTGTACTCAAGGTTGAGAGAGCCAAGAGAAGTTGGGTGAGAAAGATCTGAGAGACAAGTCGACAAGAGAGCCAGGTGGCTCAGCGTTTTAGCGGACTTTTTACTTTCTGAAGCCAACACCCCTGCGTGGGAATCTTTATGTGAATTTTAACTCTGAACCACAGTTTGGACTGAAAGGACTTACTTAGAAACACACACCACCAGTGAGTTTAATCACTCTATATAACACATATTAGGCAGATTGTCCCAGAAGAAGTCACTTGTGACAAAACGTGTAGGATGGAGCAAGCATGCTGATGTCATCCTGAAAAACTGGAAGTGACGGAAAGTAAAAAAGCTATATATGCCAGCTGGAAGCTTTTTCTGTTGCGCAAGCCGATTTTATATATTGTGAGTGTATGTTTAACCACTTAAGCCCCGTCAAATACGCAGCATAAAGACCAGGCCCCTTTTTGCGATTCGGCACTGCGTCGCTTTAACTGACAATTGCGCGGTCGTGCGACGTGGCTCCCAAACAAAATTGATGTCCTTTTTTTCCCACAAATAGAGCTTTCTTTTGGTGGTATTTGATCACCTCTGCGGTTTTTATTTTTTGCGCTTTAAACAAAAATAGAGCGACAATTTGGAAAAAAATTCAATATTTTTTACTTTTTGCTATAATAAATATCCCCCAAAAATATATAAAAAAACATTTTTTTTCCTCAGTTTAGGCCGATACATAATCTTCTACATATTTTTGGTAAAAAAAAATAAAAAAAAAATCGCAATTGCCGTTTATTGATTGGTTTGCGCAAAAGTTATAGCGTTTACAAAATAGGGGGTAGTTTTATGGCATTTTTATAAATTTTTTTTTTTACTAGTAATGGCGGCGATCAGTGATTTTTTTCGTGACTGCGACATTATGGCGATCACATCGGACACTTTTGACACATTTTTAGGACCATTGTCATTTTTACAGCGATCAGTGCAATAAAAATGCACTGGTTACTGTAAAAATAACACTGGGCAGTGAAGGGGTTAACCACTAGGGGCGCTGAAGGGGTTAAGTGTGCCTAGGGGATTGATTACTACTGTGTGGGGGCGTGGCTACGAGTGACACGTGACTGATCTCCGCTCTGATTACACAGAGCGGAGATCCATGACATTGTCAGTAGGGGAGCGGGGAGATGTTGTGTTTACACTAACATCTCCCCGCTCCGAGCCTCCGTGAGACGATCGCGGGGATCCCTGCAGCAATCGAGTCCGCGGGACCCGCGGTCCGACTCACGGGGAAGGCAGGGGGGGTTGCGAGCGCGCCGCCGGCAGCGCGTGCGCGACCCCAAAGTCTGGCAGTTAAAGGGGACGTACAGGTACGTGATTGTGCCTGTACGAGCCATTCTGCCGACGTATATATACAGTGAGCGGTCCTTAAGTGGTTAAACTTTAACAAATGGTTTTAAAGTGAAGCTCCACCCTAAATAGCAACTTTTGCTATTTGGAACCCTCCCCCCCTCCGGTGTCACAATTGACACCTTTCAGGGGGGAGGGGGGTGAAGATACCTGTCTAAGACAGGTATTTTCACCCACATCCGGGAGTCCTCTCTCCGGGAATCTGCGGGAGTGACGTCACTTCCCCCAGACTTCCCGTAGTGTTCTGGGAGACACTCGGCTCCCAGAACACAGGAGCACCAATCAGAACGGCGCAGCGCGACTCGCGCATGCGCCGTAGGGAACCGGGCATGAAGCCGCAGGGCTTCACTTCCTGGTTCCCTCAGCGAGGATGGCGGAGGGAGCAGCAGAGCGACGAGCGGTCGCTCGTCCTCTGCTGCGGACGTCGCTGGACTCCAGGACAGGTAAGTGTCCAAATATTAAAAGCCAGCAGCTGCTGTAGCTGTAGCTGCTGGCTTTTAATATTTTTTTTTCCGGCGGAGCTCCGCTTTAAGGGGTTTATATGCTATGCGGTATATGTGTCTCTTCTATGTCTGTCTGAATGTGTGTTGGAAGGTGAGATGAGGAGGATATACAGGATATTGACATTTTCCAAACACCGCCAGTGGAAGTGACATGTCCCAGATGATGGTTATGTAGCGGGGTGTTCCCCTTTAATGCAGAGAGACAAGAAGTTCCAGGTGAGAGGTGAGTCGGGAGGAAGTAAAGAGACATTATGGAAGTGAAAGCAGAGGAGAGAGAGACTACATCTCCCAGTACATCTTGCAGCACCCAGGGTGCATTGCTCCAGAACAGAGACTGCTGGGGGAGACTTTATAAAGGGGAGGCGGAGTTTTGGTCGGTCTCTTTGGACCCCCCTCTCCTAGCAAGAGGATGTCGGTGCTGAACTGCTGTGTGCACAAGGCCTGAAGCCCGGGCCGTGTGCTCCTTTCCAAAGAGCCCTCTGCCAGCCTAGCAGAGCCTTAGAGACATCTAATCCTCCTTGCTGCAGTACACCAGAAGGATTGAAGACTTGGATGTCGGTGGATTCCTGTTCCCAGACGAATCGATGGAGGAAACGGACTTTGACTTGCCCGGGTGGTGAGAGCTGTTTAAAGACAGATACTTTATCTTTACTATTCGTTGGGATTACAAAGTTGTTCTTCAAGTGCACCACCGAAAAGATTGCTAGCGAATATTGTTTCACTGAACTTCCATTTAGATCAGTCAGGCCTGACTGCATAGGTAGACATTGCTGGGTGTTAGTCTACCCATGAGGGGAAGTAGCTGTAAAAGGGCAGCGCTAGAGTTGCATAGCAATACTTTATTATTCTGATTACTCTGTTTATCTTTATTACTGTTTATTGCAGGGATCTGCAACTTGTTATACTGTTGTTTATTACTTGCCCATTAGCCTCAGTAAAATATCTGGGTAAAGTACATTTGGTGTCAGTTCCGCTTACTTTAATAGGAGTTTTAAAGTATATTCTGTGTATGTTTGTTATAGGACTGCGTCACCAACAGTTGCGGTCACGCGGTCCTATCCCTCTATCACCAGCTGTGCCACGGGAGGTTAGAGCCGATTGCCAGGGGTTGACAGCAGTGCACTACAGGGCCCAAATCAATATCAGCGGCTCTCAACTGGGGGTAGCGCTACACGTGGGGGCTCGAGTCCGGGATCCTTGTACGTTGCACGCTGCAATCAAGCCGGTCAGAAGTACCAGCATGGACCCGCTGGCAATGTCACAGTGGTGCGCAGCGATTGGCGCCGATCCAACCGCGGCGGTAGTCATTGTACTCCCGGGGGAAAGATGGAAGGAAGAGGAGATAAAACAGCTCGTATTGTTACTGTCTCCGAGCCACAAAGCATGGGTGATGGATTTTAGGCCAGATCCAGTGATCTCGTTTACATACGCACTGGTAGAATGGAAAAACGAAATCCCAGAGCATTTTAAAAGTCAGAGTATACAAGCCATAGATAATCAGATCTATCACTTGATACATACGCTGCCAGTGAAGGAAGAATGGTTTCAGACACCAAAGCCATCACTCCCACAATTATCTCCACCACTATCCCCTAAAGCAGAAAAGCTTAAGGAACTATTAAGCCCGGGATCACCGCTGGCCGCTATAGGGCCTGAATTGTTGAATGCTCTAGGAGACCTTGTAATTAAGTGCCAGAAAAGCAGTACGGTGCATGTGGAGGCCGGTTACCGGAAGCTTAGCACCTTCTCAAGGAAGCTCCCCGTCCCTGCGGGGGAGGAAGATTTTGACACTTGGGTGGAACAGGCATTGCAGGCAGTAGAAGCATGGGAGGTGCCTGAGGCACAGAAGAGACAGCGAGTCTTAGAAAGTCTGAAAGGTGCCGCGGCAGAAGCGGTGAAGAGCTTCCGGTTTGGAAATGAAAACTGTACAGCTCAAGATTGCCTGGCCATGCTGCAGGAAGAGTTTGGTCAGCTGGAGAAGGTGTCAGAGATGATTTATCAAATTGAACACACTCTCCAGCAGCCGAATGAGAAACTGTCAGAATATGTTAGAAGGCTGAACAGGCAGTTATGCAAGATTGTACTGAAGAAGGGAATGCTGCCCAAAGATGCAGATGAAGCACGCATGAAGCAGATCATGAGGGGAGCGCGGCGCTCAGACCCGGTCTGGCTGCACCTGAAAACCTCAGGAGGAGGAATGTCACTAACCTACTCTGATCTAATAAAAATTATTAGGGACGAAGAGGCGCTGGAGGAAGATCAGCAGGTGGCCAAGGCGAATGTCACACCTGTACCAGTGTTGGTCCATTCGGTCAAGAGCCCAGAAAGAGATGCGGAGGTTGACACTCTGAAATCGCAAATGGCCCAAGTGTTGGAGATGCTGACCTCTTTGATGGAGAAAGATCAGAGAAGACGAGAGAAACCAAGCCCAAGAAAGGAGTTGTTCCCGAACACCTCAGCACCGGCCTCCCTACAGGACCGAGAAGAGGTGATTTGCTATAACTGCGGAGGGAGTGGCCACTTTGCTAACGTATGCTCCAGCCCAAAGAAGAAAACAGATAATTGCAAGCCGGCGGGAAACTCCAAAGGGGCCCCGGTGAAGGAGTCAACCGGGTGCCCATCATCTTCAGTGCGCTCCAAACTAAAAAAAAAGGCCAAGAATGGAGGAGACAAAACTCCTAGGAGGAGGTATAGTACACCCCCACCAAGATGTACCCCAGAGGGAGGGGGCAAGACCCCTCAGTGGAAGTACAGCACCCCAAAGAAGGAACATCCACCTAAAAGGAATAATAACATCCCTCAGCGGGTTTGTGCCCCCATTGAGAGGGAGAAAGTCAATGCATGCCAGTCTCAGGAAAAATTAAAGTCCAAAAGGAGCAGGGCAAGGGTCGAAAGCAAAAAAAAAGAGGTGACCCCAGTCCGGCCATACCCAAAGGAACTGGTGGGCCCGTCTCCTACTGTGCTCATTCAAGTGGAAGGAGTCTATACTAAAGCTCTTTTGGACACCGGAGCACAGGTGACTTTACTATACCGGGACTTCTATGATAGGCACTTGAGTCATCTGCCTATCCAGAAGATAGAAGAGCTGGAGATATGGGGACTTGGAACCCAGAGTTTCCCTTATGATGGGTACCTGCCCATAAAGATGACTTTCGACCCATCCGTGGCTGGGAAGGCTGAAGTGTTTGACACCCTGGCAGTTGTGTGTCCCCGGCCACCTGGAGCCAGCAAGATTTCCCTGATCATTGGGACAAACACGGATCTAGTCAGGAGACTCCTGACCCCTCTAGTGAAAGAGAGAAACCATTCAGCCACCAAAATCCATCCCATGCTAAAGACGGCCTACCAACGACTGGTCTTAGAGCAGAAGACCCCGGGAGAGGGGATAGGGAAGGTGTGGAGACTTGGCAGAGAAGGAGTAGTGCTACAGCCCGGAGAAGTAACCTGTCTTAGGGCCACTGTGAAGCTTTCGTGGGAACAACCTGGCCCCTTTGTCATGCTGGAATCAGACCCAAGGGAAGAGTCCTCAGGCCTGGAAGTGATACCAGAAGTGATTCCGTTCAAGGCCCTGAAGAAGGCCCATGGCAGAGTTCCGGTGAGTGTTAGGAACACTACGGGAGGACCCATGGAGATCCCTGCCAGAGTGTTGCTTGGTCAGGTGAGGCCTGCTGCCCCGGTCACTTGGTCCGAAGTCAAGGGGACGGGTGACGGAGGAGATGTTTGGGAGAAACTGTCCGTGGAAAACCCGAACCTACCCAGGGCTTGGAAAGAAAGAGCCAAGGCCAAGCTGACCAGGTGGGAGAAGATCTTTTCCGAAGATGAATTCGATGTGGGGTGTGCAAGAAGTGCCACCCATCGGATCCGCCTCCAAGAAGATAAGCCCTTCCGAGAGAGGGTCAGGCGGGTCCCCCTGGCAGATCTGGAGGATCTGAGGGAACAACTTGTAGAACTAAAGAAGACTGGTGTTATCCGTGAGTCTAGAAGTCCCTATGCCTCCCCAATCGTGGTGGTCAGAAAGAAGAATGGGTCGTTGAGGCTTTGTATCGATTACAGGACTCTCAACAGGAGAACCATCCCTGACCAATACACCACGCCAAGGATAGAAGATGCCCTACAAAGTTTGTCTGGAGCCAAATGGTTCAGTGTGATGGACCTCAAGAGTGGGTACTATCAAATCCCTATGCACCCAGAAGACAGGGAGAAGACAGCCTTCATAACCCCGGTGGGATTCTTCGAATTCAATAGGATGCCTCAGGGTCTGTCTGGAGCTCCTGCTACCTTTCAACGCCTTATGGAGAAGACTGTTGGAGACATGAATCTTATAGAAGTCCTTGTGTACTTGGACGATGTCATTGTCTTTGGAAGAACCTTGGAAGAACATGAAGCCAGGTTGGAGAAAGTATTGAGAAGACTCAGCGAAGAGGGACTTAAGCTTTCCCCCGAGAAGTGTCGGTTCTACCAGTCTTCTGTGAACTATCTGGGGCACATAGTGTCTGAAGAAGGGGTGGCCACAGATCCTGAGAAGTTGGAAGCAGTCACTTCCTGGCCACGACCCACCACAGTAACAGAGCTCAGATCCTTCCTGGGGTTCTGCTCCTATTATAGGAGGTTTGTGGAGGGGTTTGCTCGGATTGCCCGCCCGTTGAATGAATTGCTAAAGGCAGAAGGGGAAGAGGATGACTCAGGGCCCAGGAGGCCTGGTGAGTCAGTTCAAGATCAGTGGAACCCAAGGTGTGAAGAGGCCTTTCATGCTCTGAAGAGGAGCTTAACCACTGCCCCAGTCCTGGCCTACGCCGACCCTACCAGACCTTATGAATTACATGTGGATGCCAGCCATGAGGGTCTAGGTGGTGTACTCTACCAAGAACATGAAGGACAACTGCGACCAGTGGCCTATGTGAGCAGGAGCCTGACCCCCTCAGAAAAGAATTACCCCACTCATAAGCTGGAATTCCTGGCCCTCAAATGGGCGGTAGTAGACAAGCTAAAAGACTACTTGTATGGGGCAGAGTTTACTGTGAAGACAGACAACAACCCCCTGACCTACCTCTTCACCACCGCGAAACTAGATGCCACCGGACACAGGTGGTTGGCCGCATTGTCTGGATTCAACTTCAGTCTGAAGTACAGACCAGGAGCCGGAAATAGGGATGCAGATGCCCTGTCCCGGAGGTCTCATGCCACGACAAATGACTGGGAAGATTGGACCCAAGTGGCACCGGACGGGGTGCGGGCCCTTTGTCAAGGGGCTGAATTCCAAGCCAGAGGAGGCTCCAGAGCAGAAGAAATAGGGGTTACCATGGTAGGAGTCCCCAAACACTATTGTGGGGTAACTCAACTGGAGGAAGACAACCTACCGAGACTGTCCAAGAAGGAGTTGAGGTGTGGCCAATTGGAAGACCCCATGGGGAGATTGGTCCTCGAAGCCCTGGAGAATCAGGATCCCAACAAATTCCTACATCACCCCTCAAAGGAGGCTCGCCTGTTGAGGAAGGAATTGGACAGGCTACAGGTACATCAGGGAGTGGTCTACCGAAGGGGCCCCTCTGATGACTCAGAAGATAAGTGGCAGTTATTTCTTCCAGAGAAGCACCGAGAGACTGTACTAATTGCCCTGCATGACCATCATGGTCACCTAGGGGCAGAAAGGACCTTCCAGCTCGTCAGAAATCGGTTCTATTGGCCCTGCATGAGGGCAGAAGTAGAGGAGTATTGCCATTCCTGTGCACGATGCATTCAGAGAAAGACCCTACCCCATCAAGCTGCCCCAATGGGCCACTTACAGAGTCAAGGCCCAATGGATCTGGTATGCATTGACTTTCTCTGCCTCAAACCCGACCTGAGTGGATTGGGGAATGTTCTGGTAATAACCGACCATTTCACCCGCTATGCTCAAGCTTTCCCAACCAAAGACCAGAAGGCATCCACCGTGGCCAAGATACTTATGGAGAAGTATTTTGTCCATTACGGACTACCACAGAGACTCCACTCAGATCAAGGAAGGGACTTTGAGAGTCGGTTGATCCGAAGACTTTTGGATTCATTAGGAATAAAGAAGACCAGAACCACGCCTTACCACCCACAAGGAGATGCTCAGCCGGAGAGATTTAACCGGACCCTACTCAACATGTTGGGAACCTTAGAAACAGAGAAGAAGCAACACTGGAGTCAGCACATATCAGCCCTAGTACATGCCTATAACTGTACCACAAGTGACGCCACTGGCTACTCCCCTTATCGACTTATGTTTGGGAGAGAAGCAAGGCTACCTGTGGACCTGGCCTTTGGCACTTCTATAGACAATACCTCAGCTACATCCCACAAGGGATACGTGGACAGACTTAGACGTAGCTTGCAGGTGGCCTATGAACAAGCCCAGGCGGCTTCGGATCAAAGGGGGGCCCGCAACAAGAGAAATTTTGATCTGAAGGTTCGAGTGCAAGATCTGCAGCCCGGGGACCGAGTACTGCTATGCAATCTGGGGGTCCCTGGAAAACACAAGCTTGCCGACAGGTGGAGATCTGAGCCCTATGTTGTCTGTAGGAAGTTGCCCGGTTTGCCTGTCTACAAACTAAAGCCAGAAGGAAAGGTGGGTCCACTGAAGACGTGGCATCGGAACCACCTGCTCCCACTTGCTGAGGCAGTCAGAATACCTCCCGTGAGAGACTCCCCTGAACCGGCCTCTATCCTGGATATTCCTAGGCCGAACACTCGGTCCCAGACCTCTCGAGCCAAAGATGGGGAGGCCTCCCAATTGAGTACAGAAGAAGGTGGAGAACTGGACTGGCTGTGGCCTCCCTCGACTCTGGGAACGTCCGCCATAGATCTCCCAAATGGAGGGGATACCCCAGATGCAACGCTGAATCCGGAGGCTACTGAATTCATACCCTTCAGTCCCTCAGCTGATTACTGGGAAGATGTTCCTGACACTTGCGCAGAGGAGGACTCTAGAGATTCCATACGTCAGTCGACTTCTGAATCAGAGGTTCCAGAACCAGCAATGTTACCTGAACTTACTCCTGAAGAAGAGCCTGTGGTGCCAGAGTCAGAAGCACCAAGAGAGCAGAGGGCTCGCAGAGTCATCAGGCCTCCCAAGAAACTAACTTACCCCCAAATGGGGACGAGCTCAGAGGACTCTGTTGTAACGGCTAGGAGAAGTGTTGAACAACCTGATCCTTCCACCGTCCATTTGGTGGAGGGCAACCCCAGCTCACTCTCTGGCACAGTTAGGCAGGCCACTCATGGTAGTGTGACCTGTGGGCAAGAGAGTTCCATCCCAAAGTTTTGGTGGGAATTCCCTAGGCCAACATCATGCTCGACATTGTCCAAAATGGTAAACAGTATTTGTTGAAGTTTATCTTTGGGGACCAAAGAGTTCAAGTGGGGGGAGTGTGTAGCGGGGTGTTCCCCTTTAATGCAGAGAGACAAGAAGTTCCAGGTGAGAGGTGAGTCGGGAGGAAGTAAAGAGACATTATGGAAGTGAAAGCAGAGGAGAGAGAGACTACATCTCCCAGTACATCTTGCAGCACCCAGGGTGCATTGCTCCAGAACAGAGACTGCTGGGGGAGACTTTATAAAGGGGAGGCAGAGTTTTGGTCGGTCTCTTTGGACCCCCCTCTCCTAGCAAGAGGATGTCTGTGCTGAACTGCTGTGTGCACAAGGCCTGAAGCCCGGGCCGTGTGCTCCTTTCCAAAGAGCCCTCTGCCAGCCTAGCAGAGCCTTAGAGACATCTAATCCTCCTTGCTGCAGTACACCAGAAGGATTGAAGACTTGGATGTCGGTGGATTCCTGTTCCTAGACGAATCGATGGAGGAAACGGACTTTGACTTGCCCGGGTGGTGAGAGCTGTTTAAAGACAGATACTTTATCTTTACTATTCGTTGGGATTACAAAGTTGTTCTTCAAGTGCACCACCGAAAAGATTGCTAGCGAATATTGTTTCACTGAACTTCCATTTAGATCAGTCAGGCCTGACTGCATAGGTAGACATTGCTGGGTGTTAGTCTACCCATGAGGGGAAGTAGCTGTAAAAGGGCAGCGCTAGAGTTGCATAGCAATACTTTATTATTCTGATTACTCTGTTTATCTTTATTACTGTTTATTGCAGGGATCTGCAACTTGTTATACTGTTGTTTATTACTTGCCCATTAGCCTCAGTAAAATATCTGGGTAAAGTACATTTGGTGTCAGTTCCGCTTACTTTAATAGGAGTTTTAAAGTATATTCTGTGTATGTTTGTTATAGGACTGCGTCACCAACAGTTGCGGTCACGCGGTCCTATCCCTCTATCACCAGCTGTGCCACGGGAGGTTAGAGCCGATTGCCAGGGGTTGACAGCAGTGCACTACAGGGCCCAAATCAATATCAGCGGCTCTCTTAACTGGGGGTAGCGCTACAGTTACATCACGAGCCTTCAATGACTTCTCTTTCGTTAGAGTGTCATTATCTGTTGGTAAGCTTACATCTGTTTCTTCAAGGTGGCGGCTCTCTAAAGGAAGTGGTAGTGGAGGATCTTTGATAGAAGATAATCCGCTTTGTGGATTGTTTCACATGCATTATTCACTATTATTATTATTATACAGGATTTATATAGCGCCAACAGTTTGCACAGCGCTTTACATCAGGGAAGACAATACAGTCACAATACAATTCAATACAGGAGGGATCTGAGGGCCCGGCTCGTTAGAGCTTACAGTCTAGAAGGGAGGGTCACGTGGAACAAAGGGTAGTAGCTGTGGGGGGATGATTAAGTGGACAAAATGAAAATACAGTTGTTAGGTGTGGGTAGGACAGGCTTCTCTGAAAAGGAGGGTTTTTAGGGATCCTCTAAAAGCTAATAGAGAAGGAGATAGACGGTGTAACGGGAGGGCCCGTGGAACCCGAAAGTTCTTAGAAAGTATGAGCCATAAAATAATGGACATTGAGAATAGGTCTTGGATTGCTTTAAAATGGGTCTGTAATATTAATCCACAATATTCCCCAGGATATCTGTAAAAAACTATTTACTGGTTGTTGATTCTGAACACAACAGGTTAATTGAAAGATGTTAATGTCATCACCTCCAACCACCTGGCTGCCTGTGTCATGTAAATGAGTCCAGGCTAACTTCTAAAGATCTTTTTATTGTGGATTGTGATAATTAACTCTGTAATTGTATAAAGGTATTAATTAATGAACTCACCTGTTGTCTGCTAAGGGATGTCAGAATAATGTGTATTGGGGGCTCGTTGTGTAACCATTGTGTGATGTTATGGGTGGAGTTGGGTCATAGTTCATTTGGACTACAGTATTCTTTTAGTGTATATAAGAGCCTGCTTTCTCAATAAAGATTGTCAGACCTGCTGGAAACCTCAACACAGAGCGTTGTCTCGTTTATGGAGGGAGAATTATTTGTATGGGGGTCTTATTCGGCTGGTTGGGAGTGTCTGGTAGCTGCCGTCTGTTCGGGTATGGAATATCTTAACCACTTAACGACCGCCCACTGTAAATATACGTCGGCAGAATGGCACCGACAGGCAGAATCACGTACATATACGTGATTGCCTTTGTATAGTTGGGGGGTCCGATCGGACCCCCCTTCTTTACAGTGGGTGGTCGTTTTACCTTCGGGAGCGATCCGGCATGAGGGGACGGCCGTTCGATTCTGGCCACCCCCTCTCGATCGCTCCCGGCGAATGAGAGAGCTTCCCCTGCCTGCCAGGCAGGAGGAAGTGATGTCATCTCTCCTGCGGCGCTCACATATACCGAGCGCCGTACAGGAGAAGATGCAGGTTAGTGCACACAACACTACACTGACACCAGGACACATAGGCACATAAATCGCCCCCCCAGCCCCCCCCCAGCCCCCAGTCACAGTGTCACTGATTGCAGTGACCATTTATTTAGTGATCACTGCAATCAGTGACATTTGTGACTGTAAAAGTGTCACTAAAGTTAGTTTTAGGTCCAGTGTAGCCCCCTAACCCCCCCAATAAAGGTTTAACCCCCTGATCACCCCCCAGATAACCCTTTCACCCCCTAGCACCGCCGTCGCTAAGCAATCATTTTTCTGATCGATGTCTTAGCGTCGGTGATGCTGATCGGTAGCCAGTAATTTTTTTTAGGTTCGCCGCAGGTTTTTATAGCGTCGGGTACCCCCATATATTACCTAATAAAGGTTTAACCCCCTTGATCACCCCCCAGGTAACCCTTTCACCCCCTAGCACCGCCGTCGCTATGCGATCATTTTTCTGATCGATGTCTTAGCGTCGGTGATGCTGATCGGTGGCCAGTAATTTTTTTTAGGTTCGCCGCAGGTTTTTATAGCGTTGGGTAACCCCATATATTACCTAATAAAGGTTTAACCCCCTTGATCGCCCCCCAGGTAACCCTTTCACCCCCTATCACCACTGTCACTAAGCGATAATTTTTCTGATCGCTGTCTTAGCGTCGGTGATGCAGATCGGTAGACAGTAATTTTTTTTAGGTTCGCCGCAGGTTTTTATAGCGTCAGGTACCCCAATATATTACCTAATAAAGGTTTAACCCCCTTGATCCCCCCCAGGGTAACCCTTTCACCCCCTATCACCACTGTCGCTAAGCGATCATTTTTCTGATCGCTGTCTTAGCGTCGGTGATGCAGATCGGTAGCCAGTAATTTTTTTTAGGTTCGCCGCAGGTTTTTATAGCGTCACGTACCCCCATATATTATCTAATAAAGGTTTAACCCCCTGATTGCCCCCCAGGTAACCCTTTCACCCCCTATCACCACTGTCGCTAAGCGATCGTTTTTATGATCGTTGTCTTAGTGTCGGTGATGCCGATAGGTAGCCAGTAATTTTTTTTAGGTTCGCCGTCAGGTTTTTATATAGCGTCAGGTACCCCCATATATTACCTAATAAAGGTTTTAACCCCCTAATTGCCCCTAGTTAACCCTTTCACCAGTAATCACCATATAAGTGTTACGGGTGATGCTGGTTAGTTAGTTTGCTTTTTATAGTGTCAGGGCACCCGCCGTATATAACCCAATAAAGGTTTAACCCCCTGATCGCCCAGCGGGTGATATCAATTAGGTTTTAGCGTCAGAGAGGGTCTGCGTCACACCCCAGGCAGCGTCAGGTTAGTGCCAGTAGCGCTAACACCCACGCGTGAAGCATACACCCCCCTTAGTGGTATAGTATCTGATCAGCTTAATATCTGATCTGATCAGATCTATACTAGCGTCCCCAGCAGTTTAGGGTTCCCAAAAACGCAGTGTTAGCGGGATCAGCCCAGATACCTGCTAGCACCTGCGTTTTGCCCCTCCGTCCAGCCCAGGCCACCCAAGTGCAGTATCGATCGATCACTGTCACTTACAAAACAAAAACACACATAACTGCAGCGTTCGCAGAGACAGGCCTGATCCCTGCGACTCCAGTGCTGTAGGAGGTGATTTCACCACCACAGTTAAAAAAAAAAAGCATATATGCCGAAGCATTGGGGCAGCAGGGGCAGAGGAGCGATTTTGCTCCTAATGCCGCGTACATACGGTCGAAATTCCGACGGAGGCTTGCCAGTGGAAAAGTCTGACCATGTGTACGCGGCATAACTTTTGTGGGAGGATGCCCCCATGCTTCGGCATATATAAATGGTGCATGTATGCCCATCATTAGAAGTGGGTGGATGAAGGGCGGTATTCTAATGGTGGGCATACCCACCGATCAATCTTTTTTTTTCGTTCAGCCAACAGGCTGCATGAAAAAAAAGATTACAATACATGTCCAACAAGGACCAGCAACGTACTGGTATGTTGCTGGACTTTGAATGTTTATACCAGAATGATGCCTGCGGGTTTAGGTATCATCTTGGTATCATTCTTTTCAGCCAGCGGCCGGCTTTCATGTAAAAGCAATCCTAGTGGCTAATTAGCCTCTGGACTGCTTTTACAAGCAGTGGGAGGGAATGTCCCCCCCCCCCGGATATAAAAAGCGCCATTGGGAAATTGGGAAAGCATTTTATCACACCGATCTTGGTGTGGTTAGATGCTTTGAGGGCAGAGGAAAGATCTAGGGTCCAACAGACCCCAGTTTTTTTCAAAAAAGAGTACCTGTCATTACCTATTGCTATCATAGGGGATATTTACATTCCCTGAGATAACAATAAAAGTGATAAAAAAAAAAAATATGGAAGCAACAGTTTAAAAATAAAATAAAAAAGCAAAATTAATAATAAAAAAAAAAAAAAAAAGCACCCCTGTCCTGCCCTGCTCTTGCCCAATGGCGAACGCAAGCGTCGGTCTGGCGTCATATGTAAACAGCAATTGCACCATGCATGTGAGGTATCACCGCGAAGGTCAGATCGAGGGCAGTAATTTTAGCAGTAGACCTCCTCTGTAAATCTAACGGGGTAACCTGTAAATGCTTTTAAAGGCTTTTAAAAATGTATGTAGTTTGTCGCCAATGCGCGTTTGTGCGAAATTTTAAAGCATGTCGTGTTTGGTATCTATGTACTCGGCCTAAGATCATCTTTTTTATTTCATCAAACATTTGGGCAATATAGTGTGTTTTAGTGCATTAAAATTAAAAAAAGTGTATTTTTTCCCCAAAAAATGCGTTTGAAAAATCGCTGCGCAAATACTGTGTAGAAAAAAAAATGCAACACCCACCATTTTATTCTGTAGGGCCTTTGCTTTAAAAATATATATAATGTTTGGGGGTTCAACATAATTTTCTTGCAAAAAAAAAATCTGTTTTCATGTAAACAAAAAGTGTCAGAAAGGGCTTTGTCTTCAAGTGGTTAGAAGAGTGGATGTAAGCTTCCTAATGTTGTGTATAAAATGCCAGAACAGTTCAAACCCCCCCCCAAATGACCCCATTTTGGAAAGTAGACACCCCAAGCTATATACTGAGAGGCATGTCGAGTCCATGGAATATTTTATATGTTGACACAAGTTGCGGAAAAAATATAATTTTTTTTTTTTGCACAAAGTTGTCACTAAATGATATATTGCTCAAACATGCCATGGGCATATGTGGAATTACACCCCAAAATACATTCTGTTGCTTCTCCTGAGTACGGGGATACCACATTTGTGAGACTTTTTGGGAGCCTAGCCGCGTACGGGACCCCAAAAACCAATCACCGCCTTCAGGCTTTCTAAGGGTGTCAATTTTTGATTTCACTTCTCACTGCCTATCACAGTTTTGGAGGCCATGGAATGCCCAGATGGCACAAAACCCCCCCAAATGACCCCATTTTGGAAAGTAGACACCCCAAGCTATTTGCTGAGAGGTATTGTGAGTATTTTGCAGATCTCGCTTTTTGTCACAAAGTTTTGAAAATTGAAAAAAAAAAAAATGTTCTTTCTTCATTTTCAAAAACAAATGAGAGCTGTAAAATACTCACCATGCCTCTCAGCAAACAGCTTGGGGTGTCTACTTTCCAAAATGGGGTCATTTGGGGGGGTTTTGTGCTATTTTGGCATTTTATGGCCTTCGGAACTGTGATAGGTAGTGAGGAGTGAAATCAAAAATTTGCGCCCTTAGAAATCCTGAAGGCGGTGCTTGGTTTCCGGGGTCCCGTACGTGGCTAGGCTCCTAAAAAGTCCCACACATGTGGTATCCCCGTACTCAGGAGAAGCAGCAGAATGTATTTTGGGGTGCAATTCCACATATAACCATGGCATGTGTGAGCAATATATCATTTAGTGACAACTTTTTGTATTTTTTTTTTTTTTTGTCATTATTCAATCACTTGGGACAAAAAAAATAAAAATATTCAATGGGCTCAACAGGCCTCTCAGCAATTTACTTGGGGTGTCTACTTTCTAAAATGGGGTCATTTGGGGGGGTTTTGTGCTATTTTGGCATTTTATGGCCTTCAAAACTGTGATAGGTAGTGAGGAGTGAAATCAAAAATTTGCGCCCTTAGAAATCCTGAAGGCGGTGCTTGGTTTCCGGGGTCCCGTACGTGGCTAGGCTCCTAAAAAGTCCCACACATGTGGTATCCCCATACTCAGGAGAAGCAGCAGAATGTATTTTGGGGTGCAATTCCACATATAACCATGGCATGTGTGAGCAATATATCATTTAGTGACAACTTTTTGTATTTTTTTTTTTTTTTGTCATTATTCAATCACTTGGGACAAAAAAAAAAATATTCAATGGGCTCAACATGCCTCTCAGCAATTTCCTTGGGGTGTCTACTTTCCAAAATGGGGTCATTTGGGGGGGTTTTGTACTGCCCTGCCATTTTAGCACCTCAAGAAATGAGATAGGCAGTCATAAATTTAAAGCTGTGTAAATTTCAGAAAATGTACCCTAGTTTGTAAACGCTATAACTTTTGCGCAAACCAATAAATATACGCTTATTGACATTTTTTTTACTAAAAACATGTGGCTGAATACATTTTGGCCTAAATGTATGACTAAAATTGAGTTTATTCGATTTTTCTTATAACAAAAAGTAGAAAATATCATTTTTTTTCAAAATTTTCAGTCTTTTTCCGTTTATATCGCAAAAAATAAAAATCGCAGAGGCAATCAAATACCATTAAAAGAAAGCTCTATTTGTGGGAAGAAAAGGACGCAAATTTCGTTTGGGTACAACATTGCATGTCCGCACAATTTACAGTTAAAGCAGTGCAGTGCAAAATTCTGAATTCACCTCTGGTCCTTTAGCTACCAAATGGTCCGGGGCTTAAGTGGTTAAACAACGTTAACCCCTGTCGTTACAGACGGAGAGATTGGGGTAAGGAGTTCCATAGGCTTGGAGAGGCTCTGGAAAAGTCCTGGAGACGAGCATGGGAGCGGGTGATGAGAGAGCTAGAGAGCAGAGGTCTTGAGAACGATTCGTTTGGTATTTAGAGACTAGGTCAGTGATGTAGCCGGGGGCAGAGTTGTGGATGGCTTTGTAGGTGGTTGTTAGTATTTTGAATTTAATTAGTTGGGTGAGCGGAAGCCAGTGGAGGGATTGACAGAGAGGAGTAGCAGAGACAGAGCGGTTGGTAAGGTGGATGAATCTGGCAGCAGCATTCATGATGGACTGAAGGGGGGATAGAGTCTGCAGAGGTAAGCCAATGAGGAGGGAGTTGCAATAATCGAGGCGAGAGATGACCAGGGAGTGAATTAGGAGCTTTGTTGTGTCATTGGTTAGAAAGGGGCGTATTTCGGAGATGTTGCGGAGGTTGAGGCGGCAAGATTTGGACAGTGATTGGACGTGAGGCTTAAAGGAGAGTTCAGAGTCCAGGACTACTCCTAGGACCTTGGCATGTGGGGATGGCCTGATAGTTCTGCCATCAATTTTGACAGAGAGATCGGGGGAGGGGCACGTGGGGGAGGAAAAATGATCAGTTCAGTTTTGGATAGATTAAGTTTGAGGAAGTGGTGTGACATCTAAACTGATATATCGTAAGTGAACATTTATACAGGATATTGATATGTGGATTATTCACCAATGGACATTATACGATTTCATATTTAGATTTTTTTTTTTTTCGCATCCAGGTATTTTAGGTTTACTTAGCGCAACATTTTATTTACACTTGATATTCGGCTGATGGTCCATGTAGCCTTCAAATCTTGGTGACTACATAGGAAGTGAGGGGACATCTTAGCAACAGTTACAAAGAACCTAGTGCACACTTTACAGCAACTGACCATACTGCGGGTGCTTTGGTGATAAGATAGATAGCACATATGTATTAGTCTAAAGCGAGCATTCTCAACCATTTTACCCCAGGGGAACCTTTGAAAGAATTTTCAGGTTTTAAGGAACCCCTGCTAAAATTTAATTAAGGTGAGTCAGTGGAAAGGATGCCCCCCTTACAATGATGATAAGAATGCCACCATTAAGACAGAAAAAATATATAGTTGGTTTCACGCCGCTGGCTCTGACAGGTGCGGCAAGACCCAAAACTATGCAGGCACCAACAGATGGGAGGTCAACCGGCCATAGCTCAAGGAACCCCTAGTAACCTCTAGAGCAGGGGTAAGCAACTTCGGCCCTCGCGCTGTTTTGAAACTACAAGTCCCATGAGACATTGCAAGACCCTGACAATCACAGGCATGACTCCTAGAGGCAGAAGCATGATGGGATTTGTAGTTTCACCACAGCTGGCATGCCGAGGTTGCCTACCCCTGCTCTAGAGGAACCCTAGTGTTCCATGGAACCCAGGCTGAGAATGGCTAAAATACAGAACATACAGACACAAACACACACACACATATATATATATATATATATTACCAGTGGGGCAAAAAAGTATTTAGTCGCCACCAATTGTGCAAGTTCTCCCACTTAAAAAGATGAGAGAGGCCTGTAATTGTCATCCTAGGTATACCTCAACTATGAGAGACAAAATGTGGAAACAAATCCAGACAATCACATTCTCTGATTTGGAAAGAATTTATTTGCAAATTATGGTGGAAAATAAGTATTTGGTCACCTACAAACAAGCAAGATTTCTGGCTCTCACAGACCTGTATCTTCTTCTTTAAGAGGCTCATCTGTCCTCCACTCATTACCTGTATTAATGGCACCTGTTTGAACTTGTTATCAGTATAAAAGACACCTGTCCACAACCTCAGACAGTCACACTCCAAACTCCACTATGGTGAAGACCAAAGAGCTGTCAAAGGACACCAGAAACAAAATGGTAGACCTGCACCAGGCTGGGAAGACTGAATCTGCAATAGGCAAGCAGCTTGGTGTGAAGAAATCAACTGTGGGAGCAATAATTAGAAAATGGAAGACATACAAGACCACTGATAATCTCCCTCTATCTGGGGCTCCACGCAAGATCTCACCCCGTGGGGTCAAAATGATCACAAGAACGGTGAGCAAAAATCCCAGAACCACACGGGGGGACCTAGTGAATGACCTGCAGAGAACTGGGACCAACGTAACAAAGGTTACCATCAGTAACACACTACGCCGCCAGGGACTCAGATCCTGCAGTGCCAGACGTGTCCCCCTGCTTAAGCCAGTACATGTCCGGGCCCGTCTGAGGTTTGCTAGAGAGCATTTGGATGATCCAGAAGAGGATTGGGAGAATGTCATATGGTCAGATGAAACTAAAGTAGAACTGTTTGGTAGAAACACAACTCGTCGTGTTTGGAGGAGAGAGAATGCTGAGTTGCAACCAAAGAACACCATACCTACTGTGAAGCATGGGGGTGGCCACATCATGCTTTGGGGCTGTTTCTCTGCAAAGGGAACAGGACGACTGATCCGTATACATGAAAGAATGAATGGGGCCATGTATCGTGAGATTTTGAGTGCAAACCTCCTCCCATCAGCAAGGGCATTGAAGATGAAACGTGGCTGGGTCTTTCAGCATGACAATGATCCCAAACACACCGCCCGGGCAACGAAGGAGTGGCTTCGTAAGAAGCATTTCAAGGTCCTGGAGTGGCCTAGCCAGTCTCCAGATCTCAACCCCATAGAAAACCTTTGGGGGAGTTGAAAGTCCGTGTTGCCCAGCGACAGCCCCAAAACATCACTGCTCTAGAGGAGATCTGCATGGAGGAGGGGCCAACATACCAGCAACAGTGTGTGACAACCTTGTGAAGACTTACAGAACACGTTTGACCTCTGTCATTGCCAACAAAGGATATATAACAAAGTATTGAGAGGAACTTTTGATATTCACCAAATACTTATTTTCCACCATAATTTGCAAATAAATTATTTCCAAATCAGAGAATGTGATTGTCTGGATTTGTTTCCACATTTTGTCTCTCATAGTTGAGGTTTACCTAGGATGACAATTACAGGCCTCTCTCATCGTTATAAGTGGGAGAACTTGCTCAATTGGTGGCTGACTAAATACTTTTTTGACCCACTGTATATACATACACACAGACACAGACACCTGATTCTGCTTTTTTGGTTAGGGGCGTGCCGGTGTCCTGCCGAGAATTTCCCCCCAGCGGATTCTGCCCGCTCTGTACTGCGTAGGCGCGGCGCTTGCCTCCGAAAATAGCCGAACATGTAGAGCTGAGGGTCAGCTCTACATGGCGCCTGCGCACACCAAATTGTGCTACGCTTCTGACATCCAGGCTCTTTCTTTACTATCCCCGTGGACATGGAGGATGTTAAAAAAAAGAGCCAGGAGGCCGACTGGCCACTTACAGCTAGGTCCACGCAGGCGCCGTCTAGAGCTGACTCTCAGCTCTACACGTTCGGCTATTTTCGGAAGCTCATTCACGTTCGTACTGCGCAAGCGCCGCGCCTGCGCAGTACAGGTGGGGGCAGAATCCGCCGGGGGGACGTTTCTCGGCAGAACACCGGCTGTGCTGTGATTTTTTACAGCACAAGCCAATCAGCAGGTACTGGCCAATAATGCTGACACCTGCTGATCGGTGAGGAGGAAGACAGGACAGAGCTCTGTCTATGGAAACAATGCAGAGCTCCATTCTGTCAGTGGGAATGTTCCGATTTTTGTTTCCCTGCAAAGCACATCCCTTCGTAAAAAGCACCTCACAGTACACATAAACACTGGTTAGGCACACAGTTAACCCTTTGATCGCCCCTGATGTTTAACCCTTCCCAGCCAGTGCCATTAGTACAGTCACAGTGCATAGTTTTAGCACTGATCACTGTGTTAGTGTCAGTTAGTGTCGATTGCCCACCATACTATTGTAGTCCTGCTAAAAGTCACTGATCACCGCCATTACTAATTCCAGTATATATCCCATAGTTTGTAGACGCAATAACTTTCACACAAACCAATCAATAAAAAAAACTTGATGGGATTTTTTTTTACCAAAAATATGTAGAATATATATATTGGCCTAAATTTATAAAGGAATTCGATTTTTTATTGGATATGTTTTATAGCAGAAATTCCAATATACAGTATTGTTTTTTTCTTTCAAAATTGTTGGTCTTTTTTCGTTTATATTGCAAAAAAAAAAAAACACAAAAACAAACACTCAGTGATGATCAAATACCACCAAAAGTGAGTTACAGCGCTGTATGACCGCGCAATTGTCAGTTAAAATAACGCAGTGCCATATCACAAAAAATGTCCTGGGTCACGATCGAAGGGGGATCAAGTGGTTAATATTCACTTATCTGTATTTTTCTTTAGCAAAAATATGTAGCAGAATAACTATTTGGCCTAAATTTATGAAGAATTTTTTTTATTAGATATGTTTTATAGCGGAAAGTAAAAAATATATTTTTTTCTTCCAAAATGTCAGTCTTTTTATGTTCATATAATAAATAACCCCCCCCCCCAAAAAAAAAAACAACAACACAGTGGTGATCAAATACCGTATATACTCGAGTATAAGCCGAGGCACCCAATTTTACCACAAAAAACTGGGAAAACGTATTGACTCGAGTATAAGCCTAGGGTGTCCATCTGCATGCCTCACTGTGCCTCACTTTGCTCTACTGTGTTCATGTGCATGCCTCACTGTGCCCATGCCTCACTGTGCCCATGCCTTACTGTGCCCATGCCTTACTATCACTGTGCCCATGCCTCACTGTGCCCAATCTCCCTACCTGAACTCCGGCGCTGTGTGACTAGACTGACGTTTAACATGGGAGTCTATGGAAGGGGTGCCCGGCTTTGAAAAATCGGTGCTCCCCGGCCGTAGGTCTCCTGGACAACAAACGTTGAACACTTGTAGATGAAAAGTGGCGCTACATGTGTGCCAAGTTCCGGGTCCAGGGGACCTACGACCGGCCGGTACAGGGTACCCAAAATCACCAGAGAAATGACCATTTAACATGGGAATCTATTGAAGGGGTGCCCGGCTTTGAAAAATTGGTGCTCCCCGGCCGTAGGTCTCCCAGACAACAAACTTTGCACACTTGTAGAGAAAGAGTGGGGCTACATGTGTGCCAAGTTCCGGGTCCAGGGGACCTACGACCCGCCGGTACAGGGTACCCAAAATCACCAGAGAAATTACCATTTAACATGGGAGTCTATGGAAGGGGTGCCCGGCTTTGAAAAACTGGTGCTCCCCGGCCGTAGGTCTCCATACAGCAAACTTCGCACACTTGTAGAGGAAGAGTATGGCTACATGTGTGCCAAGATTGGGGTCCAGGAAACCTACGACCGGCCAGTACTGGGTCCCCAAATTCTGGGAGATCAGGCGCAAAAAGGTGACTTGAGTATAAGCCGTGGGGGGCATTTTCAGCACAAAAAAATGTGCTGAAAACCTCGGCTTATACTTGGTAATCATTAAGAATTAAATAAGAAATAAAATAACCCCTAACAAAATAAACCCCCAACTCATACCCCAAGCCAAATAAATAAAAATAAATAATAAAAGCAAATGAAAAAGCTAAAAAAACATAGCAACAAATAAAGAAACAGATGATATTTTGCTCTATAGGCTAGTAAAAAAAGAAAAAGCCAAATGGACCTAGGGCCGGCCAGTACCGGGTCCCCAAAATCACCGGAGAAAATACAGTTTAACATGGGAGTATATGAAAGGGGTGCCCGGCTTTGAAAAATCGGTGCTCCCCAGCCGTAGGACCCCATGACAACAAACTTTGCACACTTGTAGAGGAAGAGTGTGGCTACATGTGTGCCAAGTTTGAGGTCTAGAGAACCTACGTCCGGCCGGTACCGGGTCCCCAAAGTTTGGGAGGAAAAATGTGCTGAAAAACTCGGCTTATACGGTACCACCAAAAGCTCTATTTGCGGGGGGAAAAAAATTACAAATATTATTTGGGTACAGCGTTGTATGACCGAGCAATTGTCAGTTAAAGTAACGAAGTGCCGTATCACAAAAAATGGCCTGGTCATGAAAGGGGGCAACTCTTGCGGAGGTCAAGTGGTTAATATTCACTTATTGGGATTTTTTTTACCAAAAATATGCAGCAGAATACATTTCGGCCTAAATTTATGAAGAAATTCGTTTTTGTTTTTTATTAGATAATGTTTTATACCCGAAAGTAAAAAATATTGTTTTTTCTTAAAAAATTTCAGTCTTTTTATGTTCATATAATAAATAAAATAAAAAAATGCAGAGGTGATCAAATACCACCAAAAGAAAGCTCTATTTGTGTGAAAAAAAAAATAAAAAAAAAATGTCATTTGGGTACAGCGTTGTATGACCGTTCAATTACCTGTTAAAAGTAGAATGCTGAATAGCAAAAATTGGCCTGGTCATGAAGGGGGTAAAACCTGCTAAAGGCCAAGTGGTTAAAAAATATAAAATAAATATATATATATATAAAAAAAAAAAAAAAAGAAGATGACATTCCTTTCAAGTGAATAGTCTCTAAATATACCGCGGCACAGTTTAGCGGTTGTCGGCGTGCACGGCTGTCAGCTGGTTTCCTAACTTTGCGCGGATAACAGGCGTGAAAAAACACGGACAAAGAGCTATGCAAATGAGCTTCCAGCTAATCAGCCTTGTCAACATGACGGCTTTGATCGTGGGATTCGCTCCGCGCTTTTTTTGGGATTCGGGTCTTCAAAGAAAAAGATAAACTAAATTCAAATCAACAGATGTACGGTGTGATCGGGGAGCTTCAGAAGTGGCGGGGACGCGGGCGTCTGATCGCCTGATTAGAAGGAAGGTGCCCATCTCGCTGGTCTGGTGAAAAACGGTGCCAAGTCAGCATTAAAAGCCCGGCCTGTGATCACACATTAAACGAAGCAGCTTGTCATGCCAGCCGTAACATAAAAACATGAATGCCGGTGTTCTGACGAAAACTCCAACTCGCCAAAATCTCCAACCACGTCACTTCCGGTGACTCTACAGCTGCAATAATTGGAGGAGATTTGGATGAGTTACTGTTTTCACAGACCACCGGCAGCCAATACACTACGGTACACGACCAGTTGCCTGATCTCACAGAACACAGAGTAAGGAGGCGGCCATGTTGTTGGTTAGCAGCGGGGTGGACTAACAATGTCCACTCATTATAGCATGTACCGTATTGTATAGGCTGCCAGTGGTCTGCGGAAACAGCAACTCGTCCGAATCTCTAATTATTGCTGCTGTAGAGTCACCGGAAGTGATGAGGTTGGAGATTTTGGTGAGTTGGGAGTTTTCGGCAGAACACCGGCAGACGTAGACGAGGCTGGAGGGCCGTAGGAGGAGACGAGGCTGGAGGGCCGTAGGAGGAGACGAGGCTGGAGGGCCGTAGGAGGAGACGAGGCTGGAGGGCCGTAGGAGGAGACGAGGCTGGAGGGCCGTAGGAGGAGACAAGGCTGGAGGGCCATAGGAGGAGACAAGGCTGGAGGGCCATAGGAGGAGACGAGGCTGGAGGGCCATAGGAGGAGACTAGGCTGGAGGGCCATAGGAGGAGACGAGGGTGGAGGGCCGTGGGAGGAGATGAGGGTGGAGGGCCCTAGGAGGAGACGAGGGTGGAGGGCCGTAGGAGGAGACGAGGGTGGAGGGCCGTAGGAGGAGACGAGGGTGGAGGGCCGTAGGAGGAGACGAGCGTGGAGGGCCGTAGGAGGAGACGAGGGTGGAGGGCCGTAGGAGGAGACGAGGGTGGAGGGCCGTAGGAGGAGACGAGGGTGGAGGGCCGTAGGAGGAGACGAGGGTGGAGGGCCGTAGGAGGAGACGAGGGTGGAGGGCCGTAGAAGGAGACGAGGGTGGAGGGCCGTAGGAGGAGACGAGGGTGGAGGGCCGTAGGAGGAGACGAGTGTGGAGGGCCGTAAGAGGAGACGAGGGTGGAGGGCCGTAGGAGGAGACGAGGGTGGAGGGCTGTAGGAGGAGACGAGGGTGGAGGGCCGTAGGAGGAGACGAGGGTGGAGGGTCCTAGGAGGAGACAAGGGTGGAGGGCCCTAGGAGGAGACGAGGGTGGAGGGCCGTAGGAGGAGACGAGGGTGGAGGGCCGTAGGAGGAGACGAGGGTGGAGGGCCGTAGGAGGAGACGAGGATGGAGGGCTCTAGGAGGAGACGAGGGTGGAGGGCTCTAGGAGGAGACGAGGGTGGAGGGCTCTAGGAGGAGACGAGGGTGGAGGGCTCTAGGAGGAGACGAGGGTGGAGGGCTCTAGGAGGAGACAAGGGTGGAGGGCTCTAGGAGGAGACGAGGGTGGAGGGCTCTAGGAGGAGACGAGGATGGAGGGCTCTAGGAGGAGACGAGGGTGGAGGGCTGTAGGAGGAGACGAGGGTGGAGGGCTGTAGAAGGAGACGCCCAATAGACCCCTGATGTCTCCCCTGCCCTCCTGCCCTAAGCACAAATCATGCTTGCTTAGCTACTCTTTTCTGGCTGTAACAGCCAGGGAATGATAACCGACGCCGGAAGCAACTAAATCCTACATGACAAAGACCCAGGGGCAGGATGAAACACGTCGGCTGTGCCTTACAAAGAGCTGGGCTGCAGCCACTTTCATTCAGCATACACTCAGGCTTTGCTGGTGTGCAGCAACTGGGGGAGGGGGTTCCTTTCTCTTAAAGGAAACTGTTGTCGCTTCCAGGTTCACTGGTCACAGAGGAGATCGGGGAACAGATCTACCTCCGTCTCTTCTGTGCGAAGCAATCCTGGCCGTCTACCGTGGCCTCGGAATCCCTGGATAATTGGGAGAGCCCGGGAACCACTGCGGGCCTCACTTCGCAGCGCTGTAAAAAAGTGATCACCTTTTCAGCCGGCTGAAAAAAGAAAAAATGTGCTGAAGTCTTGTAATTATCGCCTCCTGGCGCCTATACGTGCGTCGGTCAGCAAGCGGTTAAATAATTTTTTTTTTTATTGTCATTTTTTTAAAGCCTAATGAATTAGAATGTTGGAATTTTCGAATATTTTAGCACAGAGAGTGTCATCAAAAACGACCCAAACCCGTCCTGTTCCTCCCTTGTGTATCGACCTTCAATCCTCGTTGATAAAATGGCGCGGCTGCCCGGCTGGTAGTGACGGCGCACGCTCTGAAGTTAAGTCGGAGTCAGAGTTGAGTCTACAGGGAGCCGGCACATTAACACTCGCTGAACGCCGCGCCATTATTCTGCATGAGATGCCGGTTACGACATGAATATTCACAAGATCGCATTAGACAGAAGGGCCAATTTCTGTACCGCCTTCCCTAATCCTTCACAATATATTCCACATGAGCTCACGTCTGCGGGGAATTCGGAGCCGTCTGAGTCATGAGGACGTTTTGTAAGTGCGGGGGGGGGATAAAAGGTGCCGGCGCAGAACTGACCGACTTAAAGCGGACTTATCGGTAGCTTGGCAAGTCTGCAGGAATACGTTCCGGAAACGCCACGCTGCGCAGAACGGGCTTATTATTTTGGTTTGCACCTGTTATCATTGATAAAGACAAGGTTCCTCAAAAAGTAGGACTTTAGAGGACCATGAACACTCCAAAAAAGTCGAAAATTTATAAAATATTATATCTTATTTTAATTAATAAATTTTTTATTTTATAAATTTTCTACTTTGAGTGTTCATGGTCCTATAAAAGTCCCTTTTTTTGAGGAACCTTGTCTTTACATATTGTATTGGGGATGTGGACCTGAACCTCCGTCCTTCCAACTAGTTAGCCAACATTATTTTGTTCTGGTATCATTGATATGCAGACAAGTGACCGTGCCTAGGCAAAGGCCTGCCCGAGGGGTGCGTCCCGGGGGAATGATGTCATCAGACAGTGCAGGCCGGAAAAATAAAAATTTCCCTAACCACTTCCCCTAGGTTGACGTCATATGACGTCGGGGACTTGAAGTGGAGATATCTCGATGATGGGTGCAGCTGCCGGCATCACCAGGATATCTTTTTTTTTTTTTTTTTCAGCAGACAATTCCCTGCAATCTAAAAGCCATCATAGCGGCTGTTGAGCCGCTTGATTGCTTTTAAAGGCGGCGGAAGGGGACATATCCGACCCCCCCTCCCACCACCGTCCAATGCTTCCCCAGTCTCGCCCGTGTGATCGGGGAGTCTGACAATGAATCCGCTGGTTTAACATAGAAGCTGGCCATGGACCAGATGGTCCCTGGCCATCTATCTCTATGACCCTCGGAGGCCGCAAGCGACGTCATGACGTCATTTCCGGCGTCGGCAGATGTAAACACTGCCGTTTTTTGTTATATATATATATAATATTTGGGGGTTCTGAGTAAATTTCTAGCAAAAAATAAAATGTTTACACGTAGGAGAGAAAAGTGTCAGAATAGGCTTGGGTGGCAAGTGGTTAAAGAGGTTCTTCACCCGGTTTGGAAAAAAAAGTAAAAGATAAAAATTACTAATTCAAAATTCTGTCATGACGTCACTTCCGGCGTCGGCAGATGTAAACACTGCCGTTTTTTGTTGCTGGGATTTTTAGATCACTTTTACTCCTATTACAAGGAACGTAAACATTCCTTGTAATAGGAATAGGGCAGTGGTGTCAAACCTTGACGCCCCAGATGTTTTGAAACTGGGGTTTCAAAACAACATGAGCCGCTTGATTGATTTTAAAGGCGGTGGGAGGGGACATATCCGACCCTCCCCCCCCTCCCACCACCGTCCAATGCTTCCCCAGTCTCGCCCGTGTGATCGGGGAGTCTGAGAATGAATCCGCTGGTTTTAACATAGAAGCTGGCCATAGACCAGATGGTCCCTGGCCATCTCTATGACCCTCGGAGACTGGAAGCGACGTCATGACGTCACTTCCGGCGTCGGCAGATGTAAACACTGCCGTTTTTTGTTTTTTTTTGATCACTTTTACCCCTATTACAAGGAACATAAACATTTCTTGTAATAGGAATAGGGCAGTGTGGCAAACCTTGACGCCCCAGATGTTTTGAAACTGGGGTTTCAAAACAACATTTTAACCCCTTCCATACCGGGCCATTGTCAAATGACGCCGGCAGGAACCCTCTCTCCCTCCGGGTGGACGTCATATGACGTCCTGGGCTTTGTGGGGGGATATCTGAATGATGCCTGCAGCTAGAGGCATCATTCAGATATCCTTTTGTAGTGCCGGCGATCCTGCGCACCATAAGAATGATCATAGCGGCAGTTCCGCCGCTTGATCGTTCTTATAGGCGGCGGGAGGGGACATCCCGCCCCTCCCGCTACCATCCGGTGCTTCTCCGGGCTCCCCGTGCCATCGGGGACCCGGAGAGAATCGTCCGGCGCCGGTGGTGGGTCACGTGACGAGCATAGAGATGACTGGTGACCAGATGGTCACCAGTCATCTCTATGATCGTCGGAAGCCCGGGCGCGATGTGATGACGTCACGCCCGGGTCCTCAAATGTAAACAAAGCCGCCATTGCGGCTGTAAGTATGAGATCAGTGAATTTTTTTTCACCGATCTCATGCTTTCTAGCCTGGAGGAGAGATGTGGGGGTCTTATTGACCCCGCATCTCTCCATAAAGAGGACCTGTCACACACATTCCTATTACAAGGGATGTTTACATTCCTTGTAATAGGAATAAAAGTGATCAAAAAAAAGAAGTGTAAAAAAAAAAGTCAAAATAAAAAAAAAAAGTCAAATAAATTTTTTTTTTTAAAACGCCCGTCCCCAATAGCTCGCGCTTAGAAGCGAACACACACGCAAGTCCCGCCCGCATATGTAAACGCCGTTCAAACCACATATGTGAGGTATCGCCGTGTGCGTTAGAGCGCATGCAACAATTCTAGCACTAGACCTCCTCTGTAACGCTAACCTGGTAACCTGTAAAAAATTTCAAAGCGTCGCCTACGGAGATTTTTAAGTACCGAAGTTTGGCACCATTCCATGAGTGTGCGCAATTTTAAAGCGTGACATGTTAGGTATCTTTTTACTCGGCGTAACATCATCTTTCATATTTTACAAAAAAATTGGGCTAACTTTACTGTTTTGTTATTTTTTAATTCATGAAACCATTTTTTTCCCCAAAAAAAGGCGTTTGAAAAATTATTGCCCAAATACCGTGCAAGATAAAAAGTTGCAACGACCGTCATTTTATTCCCTAGGGTGTCTGCTAAAAAAAAACATTTATAATGTTTGGGGGTTCTGAGTAATTTTCTAGCAAAAGAATGATGATTTGTACATGTAGGAGAGAAGTGTCAGAATAGGCCCGGTATGGAAGTGGTATAAAAAGCCCGGTATGGAAGTGGTTAAAGGTGTAACCTTGAGTTGACTTTATAGGTTGGACTTGATGGACTTGATGGTCTTTTTTCATCCTCACCTACTATGTAACTATGTACACTATACTTTTCACTGTAGTTGAGCATCATGGGAAATATAGTTCCAAAACACCTGGGGTGCCAAGGTTTGCCCATCACTGGAATAGGGCATGACAGGTTCTCTTTACAGAGAGATCTGAGGTCTATAAGTCCCCACATCTCTCCTCTATACTGCAAAGCCTGAGGTAAAAAAAAAAAAATTGATCTCAGGCTTTCCAGCATAGGAGGAAAGATGTGGGGACTTATAGACCCCAGATCTCGCTGTAAAGAGGACCTGTCATGCCCTATTCCTATTACAAGGGATGTTTACATTCCTTGTAATAGAAATAAAAGTGCAAAAAAAAAATTTTTTTTAAAGTGCCCCCATCCTCTCACGCAGAAGCAAACGCATACGTAGGTCGCGCCCGCATATGTAAAGGGCATTCAAACCACACATGTGATGTACGGCTGCGATCAGAGTGAGAGCAATAATTCTAGCACTAGACCTCCTCTGTAACTCTAAGACCCCTTTCACCATTGTGCGACCTGAAAATTGCGCGATTTTGCCGCAATTTTGATGCGACTTTAAGTAATGCCTGTGTAAACATGAGGTCTATAGACCTCAAATCGCGTCAAAGTCGGACCAAAAGTAGGGGACTACTTTAAAGTCGCTGAGACTTGAAGTTGCACAGATATGAACGGTACCTCATCGGAAAACATGGGGAAAGACTTTTCATGCGACTATGCAAGTCCCAAGTCGTAGGACAAGTCGCACAAGTGTGAAAGGGGCCTAAATCTGTAACCTGTAAACATTTTTTAAATCGTCACCTATGGAGATTTTTAGGTATTGAAGTTTAGCGCCATTACAGGAGTGTGCGCAATTTTAAAACGTTGGGCATCTATTTACTCGTAACATCTTTTACATTAAAAAAATATGGATTAAATATACCGTATATACTCGAGTATAAGCCGACCCGAATATAAGCTGAGGCACCTAATTTTACCCCAAAAAACTGGGAAAACGTATTGACTCGAGTATAAGCCTAGGGTGTCCATCTGCATTCCTCACTGTGCCTCACTGTGCCCATGCCTCACTGTGCCCATGCCTCACTGTGCCCATGCCTCACTGTGTCCATGACTAGACTGACGTTTAACATGGGAGTCTATGGAAGGGGTGCCCGGCTTTGAAAAATCAGTACTCCCCAGCCGTAGGTCCCCTGGACAACAAACTTTGCACACTTGTAGAAGAAGATTGGGGCTACATATGTGCCAAGGTTGGGGTCCAGGGGACCTACGTTTGGCCAGTACCGGGTCCCCAAAATCCGGGAGATCAGGCGCAAAAAGGTGACTCGAGTATAAGCCGAGGGGGGCATTTTCAACACAAAAAAATGTGCTGAAAAACTCGGCTTATACTCGAGTATATACGGTAATTCCTAATTCAAGATTCTGTAGCTGCTGACTTTTAATAAAAAAGGACACTTACCTGTCCAGGGATTGAGCGCCGTCCTCACCCAGGCTGGCCCTTCGCTGGTCTTTGGGTCACCGATGCCGGCAGGTTAACTGTGGTGAAGCCAACTGCGACTCCACAAATGGTTTCCACAGATATGAATAATCCCGCGGCCTTCTGGGACCCATGACGTGAAGTTTTGGGGCAAGGGGGGGGGGGGGGAGATGGAGAACTTCTGGTGGAATCACCTAAGCGATCTGACCAAAGTGGGAGTGGGTTACCTGTCAAAACTAGGTACACAAATTCTTGCCCAAGCCCATTGAGGACAGGTGCTCTTTAAAATATTACCCACGCCTGGCATTACCGCTAGTTATTCTAGCAGCTTGCACACGGGGAGAATGTAATGGCACGGGAAAGGATTCATTTGTCACCATTAATCCGTGCATTAAACACAGCGGCTCCACGGAATCACTTTCAGGTTCGGGTGTCGAAGAAAAATGAAACATTTAAAGCGTCGGAGATAAGTGACAATAACGGTCCCTCTGTCTCTGGGGTGGGGTGGGGGGGGGGACGTCTCGTCACGCAGCCCTGAGCTGTTTATCTCGCAGGAACGGAGGAACGCACCGCGGCGCTGAGCCGTAAAACCCGCCGTATAAATCGCGCTATTTACATTCATTACAATAGCACTTTTATCACCTCGATCGGCTGAAAAGTAGAAATAAGGCGGAGAAGCGTTTTATGCGGCCACTTATCTTCCAGAAGTCTTCTTCTAAATGTTTCATGTCTGCCAGACGCACTCCTAAATTGCACGCCAGCCACTCAGCTGCGGATAATGGACGCGCTCGTCACTAAATCTCCCACAAAAGAAGATTTTAAAAAAAAACGCCGTAACCTTTCCTGACGCTCGACCCGGGATGGAATCCGGGTGCTGCATTGACCAACGCTATGAAAGCGAGGGGAGCGGCACTCAGAGAAGACAGTCGAAGACGCAAATACAGTGGGGCAAAAAAGTATTTAGTCGCCACCAATTGTGCAAATTCTCCCCCTTATAAAGAAGAGAGAGGCCTGTAATGGTCATCATAGGTAAACCTCAACTATGAGAGACAAAATGTGGAAACAAATCCAATCTCATTGTCTGATTTGGAAATAATTTATTGGCAAATTATGGTGGAAAATAAGTATTTGGTGAATATGAAAAGTTCCTCTCAATACTTTGTTATATATCCTTTGTTGGCAATGACAGAGGTCACACGTTTTCTGTAAGTCTTCACAAGGTTGTCACACACTGTTGCTGGTATGTTGGCCCCTCCTCCATGCAGATCTCCTCTAGAGCAGTGATGTTTTGGGGCTGTCGCTGGGCAACACGGACTTTCAACTCCCTCCAAAGGTTTTCTATGGGGTTGAGATCTGGAGACTGACTAGGCCACTCCAGGACCTTGAAATGCTTCTTACGAAGCCACTCCTTCGTTGCCCGGGCGGTGTGTTTGGGATCATTGTCATGCTGAAAGACCCAGCCACGTTTCATCTTCAATGCTCTTGCTGATGGGAGGAGGTTTGCACTCAAAATCTCACGATACATGGCCCCATTCATTCTTTCATGTACACGGATCAGTCGTCCTGTTCCCTTTGCAGAGAAACAGCCCCAAAGCATGATGTTGCCACCCCCATGCTTCACAGTAGGTATGGTGTTCTTTGGTTGCAACTCAGCATTCTCTCTCCTCCAAACACGACGAGTTGTGTTTCTACCAAACAGTTCTACTTTGGTTTCATCTGACCATATGACATTCTCCCAATCCTCTTCTGGATCATCCAAATGCTCTCTAGCAAACCTCAGACGGGCCCGGACATGTACTGGCTTAAGCAGGGGGACACGTCTGGCACTGCAGGATCTGAGTCCCTGGCGGCGTAGTGTGTTACTGATGGTAGCCTTTGTTACGTTGGTCCCAGCTCTCTGCAGGTCATTCACTAGGTCCCCCCGTGTGGTTCTGGGATTTTTGCTCACCGTTCTTGTGATCATTTTGACCCCACGGGGTGAGATCTTGCATGGAGCCCCAGATCGAGGGAGATTATCAGTGGTCTTGTATGTCTTCCATTTTCTAATTATTGCTCCCACAGTTGATTTCTTCACACCAAGCTGCTTGCCTATTGCAGATTCAGTCTTCCCAGCCTAGTGCAGGTCTACCATTTTGTTTCTGGTGTCCTTCAACAGCTCTTTGGTCTTCACCAGAGTGGAGTTTGGAGTGTGACTGTTTGAGGTTGTGGACAGGTGTCTTTTATACTGATAACAAGTTCAAACAGGTGCCATTAATACAGGTAATGAGTGGAGGACAGAGGAGCCTCTTAAAGAAGAAGATACAGGTCTGTGAGAGACAGAAATCTTGCTTGTTTGTAGGGGACCAAATACTTATTTTCCACCATAATTTGCAAATAAATTCTTTCCAAATACTGGCTTTGTGATTGTCTGGATTTGTTTCCACATTTTGTCTCTCATAGTTGAGGTATACCTAGGATGACAATTACAGGCCTCTCTGATCTTTCTAAGTGGGAGAACTTGCACAATTGGTGGTGACTAAATACTTTTTTGCCCCACTGTATATACAAAACGCATGGTGCCCGACCTGCGGTCTCAGCTTTGTGTTGTCTTTTGCAGCATCTCCCCCACCAAAATGTATCCTGTCCTCACTCTCTGACCCTCATTCCCTATATTAGGTTTGCAGTATGTTCAGTAGAGGAGTATGGAGGGAAGGACAGTGGGCAGTATTGTTCAGTAGAGGAGTATGGAGGGAATGACAGTGGGCAGTATTGTTCAGTAGAGGAGTATGGAGGGAATGACAGAGGGCACTATGTTCAGTAGAGGAGTATGGAGGGAATGACAGAGGGCACTATGTTCAGTAGAGGAGTATGGAGGGAATGACAGAGGGCAGTATGTTCAGTAGAGGAGTATGGAGGGAAGGACAGTGGGCACTATGTTCAGTAGAGGAGAATGGAAGGAAGGACAGTGGGCACTATGTTCAGTAGAGGAGAATGAAAGGAAGGACAGTGGGCAGTATGTTCAGTAGAGGAGTATGGAGAGAAGGACAGTGGGCAGTATGTTCAGTAGAGGAGTATGGAGGGAAGGACAGTGGGCAGTATGTTCAGTAGAGGAGTATGGAGGGAAGGACAGTGGGCAGTATTGTTCAGTAGAGGAGTATGGAGGGAATGACAGTGGGCAGTATTGTTCAGTAGAGGAGTATGGAGGGAATGACAGAGGGCACTATGTTCAGTAGAGGAGTATGGAGGGAATGACAGAGGGCAGTATGTTCAGTAGAGAAGTATGGAGGGAAGGACAGTGGGCAGTGTGTTCAGTAGAGGAGAATGGAAGGAAGGACAGTGGGCACTATGTTCAGTAGAGGAGAATGAAAGGAAGGACAGTGGGCAGTATGTTCAGTAGAGGAGTATGGAGAGAAGGACAGTGGGCAGTATGTTCAGTAGAGGAGAATGGAAGGAAGGACAGTGGGCACTATGTTCAGTAGAGGAGAATGAAAGGAAGGACAGTGGGCAGTATGTTCAGTAGAGGAGAATGGAAGGAAGGACAGTGGGCACTATGTTCAGTAGAGGAGAAGGGAAGGAAGGACAGTGGGCACTATGTTCAGTAGAGGAGAATGAAAGGAAGGACAGTGGGCAGTATGTTCAGTAGAGGAGTATGGAGAGAAGGACAGTGGGCAGTATGTTCAGTAGAGGAGTATGAAGGGAAGGACAGTGGGCAGTATTGTTCAGTAGAGGATATGGAGGGAAGGACAGTGGGCACTATGTTCAGTAGAGGAGTATGGAGGGAATGACAGAGGGCACTATGTTCAGTAGAGGAGTATGGAGGGAATGACAGAGGGCAGTATGTTCAGTAGAGGAGTATGGAGGGAAGGACAGTGGGCACTATGTTCAGTAGAGGAGAATGGAAGGAAGGACAGTGGGCACTATGTTCAGTAGAGGAGAATGAAAGGAAGGACAGTGGGCAGTATGTTCAGTAGAGGAGTATGGAGAGAAGGACAGTGGGCAGTATGTTCAGTAGAGGAGTATGGAGGGAAGGACAGTGGGCAGTATGTTCAGTAGAGGAGTATGAAGGGAAGGACAGTGGGCAGCATGTTCAGTAGATGAGAATGGAGGGAAGGACAGTGAGCAGTATGTTCAGTAGAGGAGTATGAAAGGAAGGACAGTGGGCAGTATTGTTCAGTAGAGGAGTATGAAGGGAAGGACAGTGGGCAGTATTGTTCAGTAGAGGAGTATGGAATGGAAGGACAGTGGGCAGTATGTTCAGTAGAGGAGTATGGAGGGAAGGATAGTTGGCAGTATGTTCAGTAGAGGAGTATGGAGGGAAGGACAGTGGGCACTATGTTCAGTAGAGGAGTATGGAGGGAAGGACAGTGGGCAGTATGTTCAGTAGAGAAGTATGGAAGGAAGGACAGTGGGCAGTATGTTCAGTAGAGGAGTATGAAGGGAAGGACAGTGGGCAGTATGGTCAGTAGAGAAGTATGGAAGGAAGGACAGTGGGCAGTATGGTCAGTAGAGAAGTATGGAAGGAAGGACAGTGGGCAGTATGTTCCGTAGAGGAGTGTGGAGGGAAGGACAGTGGGCAGTATGTTCAGTAGAGGAGTATGGAAGGAAGGACAGTGGGCAATATGTTTAGTAGAGGAGTATGGAGGGAAGGACAGTGGGCAGTATGGTCAGTAGAGGAGTATGGAAGGAAGGACGGTGGGCAGTGTGTTCAGTAGAGGAGTATGAAGGGAAGGACAGTGGGTAGTATGTTCAGTAGAGGAGTATGGAAGGAAAGACAGTATGTTCAGTAGAGGAGTATGAAAGGAAGGACAGTGGGCAGTATGTTCAGTAGAGGAGTATGGAAGGAAGGACAGTGGGCATTATGTTCAGTAGAGGAGTAAGGAGGGAAGGACAGTGTGCAGTATGTTCAGTAGAGGAGTATGAAAGGAAGGACAGTGGGCAGTATGTTCAGTAGAGGAGTATGAAAGGAAGGACAGTGGGCAGTATTTTCAGTATAGGAGTATGAAGGGAAGGACAGTGGGCAGTATGGTCAGTAGAGGAGTATGGAAGGAAGGACAGTGGGCAGTATGTTCAGTAGAGGAGTATGGAAGGAAGGACAGTGGGCAGTATGTTCAGTAGAGGAGTATGGAAGGAAGGACAGTGGGCAGTATGTTCAGTAGAGGAGAATGGAGGGAAGGACAGTGGGCAGTATGTTCAGTAGAGGAGTATGGAAGGAAGGATAGTGGGCAGTATGTTCAGTGGAGGAGTATGGAGGGAAGGACAGTGGGCAGTCTGTTCAGTAGAGAAGTATGAAGGGAAGGACAGTATATTAAGTAGAGGAGTATGGAGGGAAGGACAGTGGGCAGTATGTTCAGTAGAGGAGTATGAAGGGAAGCACAGTGGGCAGTATTGTTCAGTAAAGGAGTATGGAAGGAAGGACAGTGGGCAGTATGTTCAGTAGAGGAGTATGAAGGGAAGGACAGTGGGCAGTATTGTTCAGTAGAGGAGTATGGAAGGAAGGACAGTGGGCAGTGTGTTCAGTAGAGGAGTATGAAGGGAAGGACAGTGGGCAGTATGTTCAGTAGAGGAGTATGGAGGGAAGGACAGTGGGCAGTATGTTCAGTAGAGGAATATGGAGGGAAGGACAGTGGGCAGTATGTTCAGTAGAGGAGTATGAAGGGAAGGACAGTGGGCAGTATGTTCAGTAGAGGCGTATGAAGGGAAGGACAGTGGGCAGTATGTTCAGTAGAGGAGTATGGAGGGAAGGACAGTGGGCAGTATGGTCAGTAGAGAAGTATGGAAGGAAGGACAGTGGGCAGTATGTTCAGTAGAGGAGTATGGAGGGAATGACAGAGGGCACTATGTTCAGTAGAGGAGTGTGGAGGGAAGGACAGTGGGCAGTATGTTCAGTAGAGGAGTATGGAAGGAAGGACAGTGGGCAGTATGTTCAGTAGAGGAGAATGGAGGGAAGGACAGTGGGCAGTATGTTCAGTAGAGGAGTATGGAAGGAAGGACAGTGGGCAGTATGTTCAGTAGAGGAGTATGGAGGGAAGGACAGTGGGCAGTACGTTCAGCAGAGGAGTATGAAGGGAAGGACAGTGGGCAGTATGTTCAGTAGAGGAGTATGGAAGGAAAGACAGTATGTTCAGTAGAGGAGTATGAAAGGAAGGACAGTGGGCAGTATGTTCAGTAGAGGAGTATGGAAGGAAGGACAGTGGGCATTATGTTCAGTAGAGGAGTAAGGAGGGAAGGACAGTGTGCAGTATGTTCAGTAGAGGAGTATGAAAGGAAGGACAGTGGGCAGTATGTTCAGTAGAGGAGTATGGAGGGAATGACAGAGGGCAGTATGTTCAGTAGAGTATGGAGGGAAGGACAGTGGGCAGTATGTTCAGTAGAGGAGTATGGAAGGAAGGACAGTGGGCAGTATGTTCAGTAGAAGAGTATGGAGGGAAGGACAGTGGGCAGTATGTTCAGTAGAGGAGTATGGAAGGAAGGACAGTGGGCAGTATGTTCAGTAGAAGAGTATGGAGGGAAGGACAGTGGGCAGTATGTTCAGTAGAGGAGTATGGAAGGAAGGACAGTGGGCAGTATGTTCAGTAGAAGAGTATGGAGGGAAGGACAGTGGGCACTATGTGCAGTAGAGGAGAATGGAGGGAAGGACAGTGGGCAGTACATAAAAGCGTTCAGTAAAAAAAAAAACATCTTGAACATTCCCACTACTTCCTCTTCTACATGATTAGAAAGCCTCCTCGTCTGTGACTGGAGCCTCGCTGCCCGCTTCCCATCACCCCAAAAGTGACGGTTTATCATTCACTCAGATGTGACATTTCTGCATCACAATCTCATCACCGCCGGCCTCTCTGATGTTTGTCGTTAGTGGAACATGATGCCATGTGGTGCCCCTGGTGGCTCAATTATCGGGAATTTCGTTTTTACAAGTGCCAGAGAAGAGCAGACAGAGGCAGAACAGCATGCAGACTGACTGCAGACGCTTAATGATGGCAGACTGACACGTCGGAGCAGAGCGAGGTTCCCCGACACATTACACAAAGTACAAATTCCACGTTCACATTTCTCACACTCAAAGGAAACTCGTCCTTCACCCATGCAGGGCAAAGCAACGGGCTCACTCTAATGTCGGCTCCATCAGCTGCAAACACCTACCCATCGCTTCTCCCCCACCATCCACTTTCTAAAAGGATTTTATTTCCTTTTATTTGCAAGTCATTGGTGTTGGTTGTTTGTGCCGGTCCCTCCCGGTACTGGAAATTCCCATTAAAAACCAAGCCGATAGAAATATCTACACTCACCGGCCTCTTTATTAGGTACACCTTGCTAGTACTGGGTTGGACCCCCTTTTGCCTTCATTCTTGGTGGCAGAAATACAACAAGGTGTTGGAAACGTTCCTCAGAGATTTTGCTCCATAGTGACATGATGGCATCACGCAGTTGCTGCAGATTTGTCGTTTCACCCGTTCCACCACATCCCAGAGGTGCTCTATTGGATGAGATGTGGTGAGGTGTGGAGGCCATTGGAGGACAGTGACCTCGTTGTCCAGTGGTGAGATGATTGGAGATTTGTGACATGGGGCATTATCCTGCTGGAAGGAGCCATCAGAAGATGGGGACACTGTAGTCATAAAGGGATGGACATGGTCGGTAACAATACTCAGGTAGGCCGTGGTGTGTAAATGATGCTCAATTGGTACTAAGGGGTCCAAAGTGTGCCAAGAAAATCTCCCCCCCACCATTACACCACCACCACCAGCCTGAACCGGTGATACAAGGCAGGAAGGATCCATGCGCCAAATTCTGACCCCACCATCTGAATGTCGCAGCTGAAATCCGACTCATCAGACCCGTCAACGTTTTTCCAATCTTCTATTGTCCAATGTTGGTGATCCTGTGCCAATTGTAGCCTCAGTTTCCTGTTCTTAGCTGACAGGATTGGCACCCAGTATGGTCTTCTGCTGCTGTAGCCCATCTGCTTCGAGGTTGGATGTGTTGTGCATTCAGAGATGGTATTCTGCATTCCTTGGGTGTAACGAGGGGTTATTTAAGTTATTGTTGCTTTTCTATTATCTGGAACCAGTCTGCCCATTCTCCTCTGACCCCAACAAGGCATTTTCCTCCACACAACTGCCGCTCACTGGATATTTTCTCTTTCCCACCATTCTCTGTAAACCTGAGAGATGGCTGTGTGTAAAAATCCCAGAAATACTCAGACCGGCCCGTCTGCCACCAACAGGCCAGTCAAGTTCCTCCACCCCAAACTCGCTCATCCATGTCTTTATGGACCTTGCTTTGTGCACTGGTGCGCAGTCATGTTGGAACAGGAAGGGGCCGTCCCCAAACTCTTCCCACAAAGCTGGAAGCATGAAATTGTTCAAAATGTCTTGGTATGCTGACGCCTTAAGAGTTCCCTTCACTGGAACTAAGGGGCCAAGCTCAACCCCTGAAAAACAACCCCCACACCATAATTCCCCCCCCCCCCCTCCACCAAATGATTTGGTCCAGTGCACAAAGCAAGGTCCATAAAGAACATGGATAAGCGAGTTTGGGGTGGAGGAACTTGACTGGCCTGCACAGAGTCCTGACCTCAACCCGATAGACCTTTGGGATGAATTAGATCAGAGACTGCGAGCCAGGCCTTCTCGTCCAACATCAGTGCCTGACCTCACAAATGCGTTTCTGGAAGAATGGTCCAACATTCCCATAGACACCCTCCTAAACCTTGTGGCCAGACTTCCCAAAAGAGTTGAAGCTGTTATAGCTGCATAGGGTGGGCCAACCCAATATTGAACCCTACAGACTAAAGCCTCGGGCACACGGGCGGGAATCCCGTCCAAAAAAACACGTCGGTTTTCTCGACGGGATTCCTTGTCTTGCCAAGCCCTGTGTACACACGCGCCATTCAAAAGAACCGCCGTTCTTTTGAATGGCAAGAACGCGGTGACGTTATCGACTACAACGAGCCGGCGCTCGTCACATTCTATGCCGTCGCTGCCATCTTGCTACACCCTACACTAACCTTGTATGCTACCGCGCATGCGCCAAAGTCTCATCGAGCATGCGCGGGTTTACCTTGGACAGGTAAGCATACAGACGACCGGGTTTCTCGGCAGGAAACACTCTGCTGAGAATCCCGACGAGAAAAATAGAGAGCAGGTTCTCTATTTTTCTCGTTGAGATTCCCGGGAGTTTTCCTGTCGAGAAGCCATACACACGAACGGTTTTCTCGAAAAAAAAAACTCCCCCAGCAGTTTTCTTGCCGAGAAAACCGGTCGTGTGTACGAGGCTTAAAGTGGTTGTAAACCCACTTGTACAACATGCACCTACGGGTAAGCCTAGATTAAGGCTTACCTGTAGGTGCAAGAAACATCTCCTCAACCTACACGGTTAAGGAGATATTTGCTTTTGAAACCGGCGCCGCTGACGTCACGCGCATGCGCACTATCGATCCGGCATAGTAGCCGGCTTTCTGAATGGCCCGAGCGTGCATGCGTGTGACGTCATCGCCTCTCCGGGGGCCAATCACAGCGCCGGAGCGGCGATACACGGAAGGCAGAGGGGGAGCAACATGGTGGCAGTGACAGAGGTGTCCGAGCACCGCTGCGGGGGCTTCGATCTCAGGTAAGTGATTGATAATGAGCTAGAATGCTATGCATACTAGCTCATTATGTCTTTCTTTTGCAGGTTGTAAAAAAAAAAAAAAAAAAAAAAAAGGATTCGGGGGTTTACAACCACTTTACGACCGCTCACTGTATATATACGTCGGCAGAATGGCACAGACAGGCACAATCACGTAGAGTGTACGTGATTGCCTTTGCATAGTTGGGGGGTCCAATCGGACCCCCCTCCTATACAGTGAGCGGTGGCTAAGTGTCCGGGAGCGTTCCGGGATGAGGGGGCAGCCATTCGTTTCTGGCCACCCCCTCGCGATCGCTCCCGGCGAATAGAAATGCCCCCTCTGTCTGTGTCAGGCAGAGGAAGCAGGAGGAAGTGATGTCATCTCTGGTGCGGCGCTCACATATACCGAGCGCCGTACAAGAGAAGATATCAGGTCAGTGCACACAACACTACACTGACACCAGGACACATAGGGACATAAATCGCCCCCCCAGATCACCCCCCCAGCCCCCAGTCACAGTGTCACTGATTGCAGTGACCATTTATTTAGTGATCACTGCAATCAGTGACATTTGTGACTGTAAAAGTGTCAGTACATTCAGTTTTAGGTCCAGTGTAGCCCCCTAACCCCCCCCTAATAAAGGTTTAACCCCCTGATCACCCCCCCAGATAACCCTTTCACCCCCTATCACCACTGTCGCTAAGCTATCATTTTTCTGATCGATGTCTTAGCGTCAGTGATGCCGATCGGCAGCCAGTAATTTTTTTTAGGTTCGCTGCAGGTTTTTATAGCGTCAGGTACCCCAATATATTATCTAATAAAGGTTTAACCCCCTTGATCGCCCCCCAGGTAACCCTTTCACCCCCTATCACCACTGTCGCTAAGCGATCGTTTTTCTGATCGCTGTCTTAGTGTCGGTGATGCCGATCAGTAGCCAGTAATTTTTTTTAGGTTCGCCGCAGGTTTTTATAGCGTCAGGTACCCCCATAAATTATCTAATAAAGGTTTTAACCCCCTAATTGCCCCTAGTTAACCCTTTCACCAGTAATCATCATATAAGTGTTACGGGTGACGCTGGTTAGTTAGTTTGCTTTTTATAGTGTCAGGGCACCCGCCGTATATAACCCAATAAAGGTTTAACCCCCTGATCGCCCGGCGGGTGATATCAATTAGGTTTTAGCGTCAGAGAGGGTCTGCGTCACACCCCAGGCAGCGTCAGGTTAGTGCCAGTAGCGCTAACACCCATGCGTGAAGCATACACCCCCCTTAGTGGTATAGTATCTAAACAGATCAATATCTGATCAGATCTATACTAGCGTCCCCAGCAGTTTAGGGTTCCCAAAAACGCAGTGTTAGCGGGATCAGCCCAGATACCTGCTAGCACCTGCGTTTTGCCCCTCCGTCCAGCCCAGGCCACCCAAGTGCAGTATCGATCACTGTCACTTACAAAACACAACACACATAACTGCAGCGTTCGCAGAGACAGGCCTGATCCCTGCGACTCCAGTGCTGTAGGAGGTGATTTCACCACCACAGTTAAAAAAAAAAAAGCATATATGCCGAAGCATTGGGGCAGCAGGGGCGGAGGAGCGATTTTGCTCCTAATGCCGCGTACATACGGTCGAAATTCCGATGGAGGCTTGCCTGTGGAAAAGTCTGACCATGTGTACGCGGCATAACTTTTTTGCGGGAGGATGCCCCCATGCTTCGGCATATATAAATGGTGCGTGTATGCCCATCATTAGAAGTGGGTGGATGAAGGGCGGTATTCTAATGGTGGGCATACCCACCGATCAATCTCTTTTTTCGTTCAGCCAACAGGCTGCATGAAAAAAAAAAGATTACAATACATGTCCAACAAGGACCAGCAACGTACTGGTATGTTGCTGGACTTTGAATGTTTATACCAGAATGATGCCTGCGGGTTTAGGTATCATCTTGGTATCATTCTTTTCAGCCTGCGGCCGGCTTTCATGTAAAAGCAATCCTAGCGGCTAATTAGCCTCTGGACTGCTTTTACAAGCAGTGGGAGGGAATGCCCCCCCCCCGGATATAAAAAGCACCATTGGGAAATTGGGAAAGCATTTTATCACACCGATCTTGGTGTGGTCAGATGCTTTGAGGGCAGAGGAAAAATCTAGGGTCTAGAAGACCCCAGTTTTTTCAAAAAAAGAGTACCTGTCACTACCTATTGCTATCATAGGGGATATTTACATTCCCTGAGATAACAATAAAAATGATAAAAAATAAATAAAAAATACTTGGAAGGAACAATTTAAAAATAAAAGAAAAAAGCAAAATTAATAATAAAAAAAAAAAAAAAAAAAAAAAAGCACCCCCTGTCCTGCCCTGCTCTTGCCCAATGGCGAACGCAAGCGTCGGTCTGGCGTCATATGTAAACAGCAATTGCACCATGCATGTGAGGTATCACCGCAAAGGTCAGATCGAGGGCAGTCATTTTAGTAGTAGACCTCCCCTGTAAATCTACTGGGGTAACCTGTAAAGGCTTTTAAAAATGTATGTAGTTTGTCGCCAATGCGCGTTTGTGCGAAATTTTAAAGCATGTTGTGTTTGGTATCTATGTACTCGGCCTAAGATCATCTTTTTTATTTCATCAAACATTTGGGCAATATAGTGTGTTTTAGTGCATTAAAATTAAAAAAAGTGTATTTTTAACCCAAAAAATGCGTTTGAAAAATCGCTGCGCAAATACTGTGTAGAAAAAAAAAATGCAACACCCACCATTTTAATCTGTAGGGCCTTTGCTTTAAAAATATATATAATGTTTGGGGGTTCAACATAATTTTCTTGCAAAAAAAAAAAATGTTTTCATGTAAACAAAAAGTGTCAAAAAGGGCTTTGTCTTCAAGTGGTTAGAAGAGTGGATGTAAGCTTCCTAATGTTGTGTATAAAATGCCAGAACAGTTCAAAACCCCCCCAAATGACCCCATTTTGGAAAGTAGACACCCCAAGCTATATACTGAGAGGCATGCCGAGTCCATGGAATATTTTATATGTTGACACAAGTTGCGGAAAAACGTCAATTTTTTTTTTTTGCACAAAGTTGTCACTAAATGATATATTGCTCAAACATGCCATGGGCATATGTGGAATTACACCCCAAAATACATTCTGTTGCTTCTCCTGAGTACGGGGATACCACATGTGTGAGACTTTTTGGGAGCCTAGCCGCGTACGGGACCCCAAAAACCAAGCACCGTCTTCAGGCTTTCTAAGGGTGTAAATTTTTGATTTCACTTCTCACTGCCTATCACAGTTTCGGAGGCCATGGAATGCCCAGATGGCACAAAACCCCCCCAAATGACCCCATTTTGGAAAGTAGACACCCCAAGCTATTTGCTGAGAGGTATTGTGAGTATTTTGCAGATCTTGCTTTTTGTCACAAAGTTTTGAAAATTGAAAAAAAAAAAAAATATATATATATATATATATATATATATATATATTTTCTTTCTTCATTTTCAAAAACAAATGAGAGCTGTAAAATACTCGCTATTCCTCTCAGCAAATAGCTTGGGGTGTCTATATTCCAAAATGGGGTCATTTGGGGGGGTTTGTGCTATTTTGGCATTTTATGGCCTTCGAAACTGTGATAGGTAGTGAGGAGTGAAATCAAAAATTTGTGCCTAGAAATCCTGAAGGCGGTGCTTGGTTTTCGGGGTCCCGTATGCGGCTAGGCTCCCAAAAAGTCCCACACATGTGGTATCCCCGTACTCAGGAGAAGCAGCAGAATGTATTCTGGGGTGCAATTCCACATATAACCATGGCATGCGTGAGCAATATATCATTTAGTGACAACTTTTTGTAATTTTTTTTTTTTTTTAGTCATTATTCAATCACTTAAGACAAAAAAAATAAAAAAATTCAATGGGCTCAACATGCCTCTCAGCAATTTCCTTGGGGTGTCTACTTTCCAAAATGGGGTCATTTGGGGGGGTTTTGTACTGCCCTGCCATTTTAGCACCTCAAGAAATGAGATAGGCAGTCATAAATTTAAAGCTGTGTAAATTTCAGAAAATGTACCCTAGTTTGTAAACGCTATAACTTTTGCGCAAACCAATAAATATACGCTTATTGACATTTTTTTTACTGAAAACATGTGGCTGAATACATTTTGGCCTAAATGTATGACTAAAATTGAGTTTATTCGATTTTTCTTATAACAAAAAGTAGAAAATATCATTTTTTTTCAAAATTTTCGGTCTTTTTCCGTTTATATCGCAAAAAATAAAAATCGCAGAGGCAATCAAATACCATTAAAAGAAAGCTCTATTTGTGGGAAGAAAAGGACGCAAATTTCGTTTGGGTACAACATTGCATGTCCGCACAATTTACAGTTAAAGCAGCGCAGTGCAAAATTCTGAATTCACCTCTGGTCCTTTAGCTACCAAATGGTCCGGGGCTTAAGTGGTTAAGACTGGGATGCCATTAAAGTTCACGTGCGTGTAAAGCAGGGATATGCAATTAGCGGACTTCCAGCTGTTACAAAACTACAAGTCCCATCATGCCTCTGCCGCTGGGTGTAATTTTTGTGGCTGTCAGAGTCTTGCTATGCCTCATGGGACTTGTAGTTTTGCAACAGCTGGAGGTCCGCTAATTGCATATCCATGGTGTAAAGGTAGGCGTCCCAATACTTTTGACAATATAGTGTATGTCAGTGCCACAATGGAAATGGATATAGAACTGGCACAGGATTCTCAAGGTTACAGATTGAGAAGCTTTCAGAGACTACAATCCATGTTGGAGGGGTTCTGTGTCCATGGGATTGAGAGAGTTGAGGCAGCTGCATAAGTCTGGGAGACCCCAAAAAAAAAGGAGGGTCAACTCAATATTGAACCCTACGGACTAAGACCATTAAAGTTCATGTGTGTGTAAAGGTAGGCGTCCCAATACTTTTGGTAATATAGGGTAATGGTGGCACGGTGGGGGGGGGGGTGACTGTTGGCTGTCAGATGGAAGTGATATGACGGCACGCCCCCTTGCCAAATCAAATCAAGAGCTCTCCACTCAACAGGGAGCACCGGTTTTCCTAACAGCAGTGCTATAGGTCTGGACTCAGCAGGGGGGGGCATGCCGGACCTCTGCAGAGAGACCGCTGCTTCCCGCAGAGAGCGAGGGTCTCATTCGGCAGCACGCTGGCAAGGGAAAGACTTTTCTACTAGCAGCTTTAGAAAGAAAGAAAAAAAAACGGCTTTGCACACCTTTTTAGTTTTCATGCACCTGCCGTGTATTTAGCGGATTTAAAAATAAAGTTCAGGGCTCTGCTGACAATTAGCTGGCGGTTGTGTCAGACATTCGAATTCTAATCTAAAAAAGGGGATTTTCTTTTGGCTTCACACGCCTTGTACGGGTTTGTAGTGATGCAGAAACTCCATTAGTAAATGAAATCAATTAAGGTACACGAGAGTCCGCCGCTCTCATCCACATTGGCAAGACTCCGACAGCTTGGCACAGGAACAGAGGAACTGGAAACCGCAATCACTGCGCAGCACGGCTAAAGCAGGAAGCAAGGGGCTGCCTAAACAATGAGAAAAGAATGCACAGCTTTATTTACAAACCACACAAATGTCTGACGCAGATTAGCCCCGTGCTGTAGCCTTCCACCTTGTGACTTGCTATAAAAGATACAGTGGAAAAAATAAATGATTTGATCCCCTGCAGATTGTGTAAGTTTCCCCACTTACATAGAAATGAAGGGTCTATCATTTTTATCATAGGTGTATTTTATATGATAGAGACAGAATATCAACCAAAAACCCAGAAAAAAACACACAATACAAATGTTATAAATGGATGTCTATGGTTTTTATGGTCTGACTGATGGTGGGCACCATATATCACGCACCTCATCCCCAAATTATTTAATTAAAGAGCAGCAGAGAGGAAACGGGACTATAAAGGTGCCTATTAACCACTTAAAGTGCTTGTAAACCAGGGGAGGGCTGGTAGCCTTAGGCCTGGGGGGCAAGTCCAGTCAAGTGGCCCACTGAACCGCCGAATCAGCTCACCATCCATGGCCCACCTGGTTTTTCAATGCAGCCTTACCAGTGTCCATCAGTGCAGCCAACTCCAGTGCCCATCAATGCAGCCTGATCACTGGGGCAGGTTACATGGGGTGTATGGGGGGGAGATGGGGGGTCAGCTAAGGGTGTCAGGGTCTCTCACCTCAGAGATCTCAGCTCAGCAGGTCCTTGCACGCCGCGGTCTCCTGGGGGGGGTAACGCTCCCGATCCTGGGGTCAAGTTGCAGCCAGCGCCCAGCCCTGCGTCCCGACTCCCTGGCACGCCCTGCCTCTGCCTGCTTCCAAGAATCCGGTCCCAGGGAGTTGTAGTTTCCTCTGCGCTGCTGTGTTTTCCACCCACCGGAAGCTTGAGTGCGGACTACAACTCCCAGATTGCAACAGCTAGTGGTCGGCCGCCATGGCCATGCCCCCGGCCCGACTTCTTACACCAGAATAAAAAATAAAATGGTAGAGGGCAGCGGCTGCCGGACATTTTGAACATAAGTTAGGGCGGCCTGGGAGGCAATTGCCACCCTGCCCCAGCCCTCCCATGTTGTAAACCCACTTATGCAACTTGCACCTACAGGTAAGCCTAGATTAAGGCTTATCTGTAGGTGCAAGAAATCGCTCCTAAACCTCCACGGTTTAGGAGATATTTGCTAAAAATGACATGCATCGGTGTCTACGGCGCATGCGCGCCGTAGACAATGGCGCATTAATAGGGTTAATCCCATTCACAAATCCGGCTTAGCCGGATTTGACAGCTCCCACGCACATGCGCGGAGTCACGTCTTTGCCGCTCCGGCCAATCACAGCGCCGCTCTTGGCTGGAGCGGCGATACCCAGAAGTAACATTCCGGCTATCGCCGCAGCGATGGCTGCGGCTGGAGAGGGAGACGAGGATGGCTTCGGGGGCCCCGATCTAAAGTAAGTGATGCATAATGAGCTAGTGTGCTAGTCATACTAGCTCATTATGCCTTTGTCTTGCAGGTTGTTTTAAAAAAAAAAAACATTTTTTACAGGGTTTACAACCACTTTAAGCCCCGGACCAATACGCAGCATAAAGACCGGGCCCCCTTTTTGCGATTCGGCACTGCGCCGCTTTAACTGACAATTGCGCGGTCGTGCGACGTGGCTCCCAAATAAAATTGGAGTCCTTTTTTTCCCCACAAATAGAGCTTTCTTTTGGTGGTATTTGATCACCTCTGCGGTTTTTATTTTTTGCGCTATAAACAAAAATAGAGCGACAATTTTGAAAAAAAATGCAATTTTTTTTAACTTTTTGCGATAATAAATATCCCCAAAAAATATATAAAAAAACATTTTTTTTCCTCAGTTTAGGCCGATACGTATTCTTCTACATATTTTTGGTAAAAAAAAAAAAAAAAACGTAATCAGTGTTTATTGATCGGTTTGCGCATAAATTATAGCGTTTATAAAATAGGGGGTAGTTTTATGGCATTTTTTTTTTACTAGTAATGGCGGCGATCAGCGTTTTTTTTTCGTGACTGCGACATTATGGCGGACACATCGGACACTTTTGACACATTTTTGGGACCATTGCCATTTATACAGCGATCAGTGCTATAAAAATGCACTGATTACTGTATAAATGACACTGGCAGGGAAGGGGTTAACCACTAGGGGGCGAGGGAGGGGTTAAGTGTGTCCTAGGGAGCGATTCTAACTGTGGGGGGGATGGGCTACCAGTGACACGACAGTGATCACTTCTCCCGATGACAGGGAGCAGAAGATCAGTGTCCTATCACTAGGCAGAACAGGGAAATGCCTTGTTTACACAGGCATCCCCCCGTTCTGCAGCTCCGTGACACGATCGTGGGACACCGACAGACATCGTGTCCACGGGTCCCGCGGGCACGGTCACGGAGCTTGCGGCAGGCGCGCCCGCACGGCGCAAAATTAAAAGTGATGTAAATATATACGTTACTTTGCGCAGCCGTGCTATTCTGCCGACGTAAATGTACAGGCGGCGGTCGGCAAGTGGTTAATATCAATAAACTGTTTTAAAATCGTCATACAAATATACATTTGAAATCAAATCTTTATATTATTTTGGGCAATAACATGGTGTGTCTTAGAATAAGAGGGAGGTGAAGCCTCCATCAATCTACACGTAATATCCCGCCCACCAATGTGTTTATCTGGTTAGTGGGCGTGGAGGAGGAGGGAGGGAGTGTTCTGTCATTTAGCACTGTGTATACGCCCACATGTGTGGCTCTATAGTCACATGTGCTGCTCAGATGTGATAGGGAGGAAATGCTCAGCATAGAAACTCACTGAAAACTGAGCATGTGCAAAGCTGCCAACACAGCTCTGCAAAATCCCTAACTGCATCAGGGGCATGGACAGAAGGGGGAGATAGAGAGCAGCAGGGTCAACCAGATTTTTTGCAGAATACAGAAAAGGAATCTCATAGTGACTGAGCGAGTATGAACAGCGTGTAATATACCATTTATTGAACTTTTTTTTATGATGTCGGTTTAATGACACTTTACTCCCCAGTTACAGGTGATAAGGAATCTTCAGGGGGCTCCGAGCTCTTCAAGGTTTGTAATCCATCCAATAAAACCTGAATCTGTCTCACGATGACGGGACGACACGTACGGGAGGATTGGTGCTCCTCCAATCTGTCCAATTAATTGGGAATCTTTGCCAGGATGACAGCAGGATAAGGAACAACGCAATGAAGAGCAGCGCGGAGTGAGGTGTCTATAAACTCTTCTATTAGTTATGACGCCATCCCATAATTTTTTTTATCTTCACACGTTTCTGTTCTTAAAATTTTGATGTGTTTTTTTAAATGGCATGAAAATTATGTAATTATTTCTTAATTAGCCGGCTGAAGTGCACATTGTGCAGAATTCATCATCCACAAGGACCGGGATGCAGGCGGTGGGGAACGTTGGCGGGATGGGAGAGGAAAGTGAGCAGACGACGAAACCCGTCAGAGCCCAAATCTCTTCAATGCTCCTCATGGGCCGTATTTCAGGACAGAATTGTATCATCGAGGGGGGCGGGCGAGAACGATACGCTCACTTCAACAAAGAGTGCGGCGGGTGTAAAAGCAATTTACATCACCACTTAAGCCGACCAGGCTTTTCTGGTGCTTTTTGTTTAACAAGTTTAAATCAGTATTTTTTGCTAGAAAATTACTTAGGACCCCCAAACATTATAGATTATTTTTTTTAGCAGAGACCCTAGAGAATAAAATGGAGATCGTTGCAATTTTTTTTATGTTGCACGGTATTTGCACAGCAGTTTTGAAAATGCATTTTTTTTTTTTAGCAAAAAATACACTTTAATAAAAAAACAAAACAAAAGCTACCCCAATTTTTTGGTATAATGTGAAAGATGATGTGTTACACCGAGTAAATAGATACCCAATATGTCATACTTTAAAATTGCGCACAATCGTGGAATGGTGACCAACTTCAGTACTTAAAAATCTCCAATTTAAATGCTTTTACAGGTTACCAGTTTAAAGTTACAGCGGAGGTCTGGTGCTAGAATTATTGCTCTTGCTCGAACGATCATGGCGATACCTCACGTGTGTGGTTCAAATACCGTTTACATATGCGTGCGCGACCCTAGAGAATAAAATGGCGATCATTGCAATTTTTTTTATGTTGCAAGGTATTTGCGCAGCGGTTTTGCAAACGTAATTTTATTTAAAAAAAATACACTTCAATAAAAAAAATATAAAAATGCACAATAGCAACCCCATTTTTTTGTATAAATGTGAAAGATGATGTTACGCCGGGTAAATAGATACCCAACATGTCATACTTTAAAATTGCGCACATTCGTGGAATGGCGACCAACTACGATACTTAAAAATCCCCATAGGGGACACTTAAAATGCCTTTACAGGTTACCAGTTTAACGATTGTGGCAATACCTCACGTGTGTGGTTCGAATACTGTTTACATATGCGTGCGAGCACGGAGGGATAGGGGCGCTTTAAAAAAAAAAAATTATTTAACTTTTTTTTTTTTACACTGTCCCTTTTTTAATTTATTTTTATTATCACTTTTATTCCTATTACAGGGAATGTAAACATCCCTTGTAACAGAAATAAGGATGACAGGTCCTCTTTATGGAGAGATCTGGGGTCAAAAGGACCCCAATTCTCTTTTTTAACCTTTAAAAGCAAAAGATCAACATTTTATTTTTGATCTTTCGCATACATTTTTTTATTTTCTTCCAGCCTGGACCGGAAGTGACGTCATGACATCGCTCAGGTCTTCCAAGGCCATAGAGTCGATCAAAGCGTGTTAACTCTTTGATCGCCTATGGGAGCAGCCGGCCGCACCTTCGGACGGTTTCTCGGGCGAACTGGCAGAAACGGTAAGCCCAAGAAACACATTTGTGTCTCTGCCCCTCCCACAACGGGAAGATTTCCCTGCAGTAATTTGAGTCCCTTCCCTGCCCCTCCCACAATGCTGAGCTCAGCAATTTGAAGACATCAATACCTATTCTCACGAATTTCATTTCATTTGCTGTTCAATAGGATTTCATTAGGAGTCTTATAATTAGAAGATACGTTGACGACATTTAGGAAGAACCCAAAGCGTTGAATCCTCTCCTACCTGATAGAGCCAATCATATATGGCTGTGCCAGCTGGACCACAATGGCACCACTGCCGAGCTGGTGGCAGGTGTAACCCGAGTCCCAGTCGTAATTCTTGGTGTCTCCATTTAGCAGGGCGTTGCGGCTCCGACTCACGCCTTCAATCACGCTGGCCGATTCGGTGATGGTCGCCACGTTTTCTGTGGGGACTAAAGAGTCAAAAAAAAGAATGAGGAGAAATTTCGAAACATTCAGTGGGATGGTCACAGAGTCAAACACAGTCAGACAAAATAAAGGTGTTACAGTGAAGGCGCTACAGTGATTAATATTAAAAATACTGAAAGAAATTTAATAAATAAACAGTCCAGAAAAATCAGGTCTCTCAAATGGACCATAATGGTCGAATGGCACACTCCATTATTCAACTGTGGATAAGTTTATCCAATCCCTTCACCAAGTGAACACGCCACCACCACAATAGGTTGGACTCCCTCCAGAGAGCCTGGACCCTTTATTACAAAAGGTCAAACAGGCTTGATGAATATGTCCCGGTAGGGGTCATCAGCAGGGGATATACAAAGGAAACACGTCAGGAACAGCTCCAGAGCATCCAGGGGACTCCACCCAAACGATGATCGTGTAGTCAGATCCAAATAAAACATGAGACGCTGGATAGTGTAAAACCTCTTAAAGGGGTTGTAAACCTTCATGTTTTTTCACCTTAATGCATCCTATGCATTAAGGTGAAAAAACTTCTGGCAGTCGCCACCCACCCCCCCGTTTTACTTACCTGAGCCGTGGAATTCGATCGGCGGTGACGCGCTCTGCCTCTCTCCACGGGGTCCTGGCTCTTGATTCAAATCCAATGACGCGGGCGTCAGGGCCGAGTCATACAGTCAGCGCTTCTCAGAGGGGGGGGGGTTATCTGATGTGGGGAGGAGCTGCGAGAGCCACTGAGGGACCCCAGAAGTCGGTGTTCGGGGCCACTCTGTTCAAAACGAGCTGCACAGTGGATGTAAGTATATATATATTTTTTTTTTTAAATAACAAACGATCCTTTAGTATCACTTTAAGGGTTGCATTTAATATAAAGTATTGCACTTACACATATCCATAGTAAAAAAAAGGCGGCGGCCGCCACAGAACATCCAAACATGTAAAACGCGCGATAACAGGAACATACAGCTCAGCCCGACCGGTTTCGTCGACAAAAGGACTTCTTCCAGGGCATTTTGGAGGGTGTCTGTGGGAATTTGCGCCCATTTGTGAGGTCGGGTACAGATTTTGGATGAGAAGACCTAGCTTGCCATGGGTGTTCCAATTAATTCCAAAAGGTGTTCAGTAGGGTTGAGGTCAGGGCTCTGTGCAGGACACTCAAGTTCTTCCATACCAAACTGGTCACACCATGTCTTTATGGATCTGGCTTTGTACACAGGGGCACAGTCATGCTGGAACAGAAAAGGGTCTTCACCATACCGTTACCACAAGGTTGGAAGACACAATTGTTTACAATGTCTTTGTATGATGTCGCATTAACCGTACCCTTCACTTAAAACCATGGCTATTAATATGGAGTTAGCCCCTTCCCCCATGGCCATTAATATGTAGCCGACACCCTTTGTGGCTATATTATCCTCAGATATTCACAGAAGGCTTTCCACAGGGTTTTAGAGGATGTCTGTGGGATTTTGTGCCCATTTGTGAGGTCATGAACTGATGTTGGGGCAAAAGATCTGGCTAGCATCAGGGTTACAATTCATCCAAAGGGTGTTTGGTAGGGTTGAGGTCCAGAGGTGTTTGGTAGGGTTGAGGTCCGGAGGTGTTTGGTAGGGTTGAGGTCCAGAGGTGTTTGGTAGGGTTGAGGTCCAGAGGTGTTTGGTAGGGTTGAGGTCCAGAGGTGTTTGGTAGGGTTGAGGTCCAGAGGTGTTTGGTAGGGTTGAGGTCCAGAGGTGTTTGGTAGGGTTGAGGTCCAGAGGTGTTTGGTAGGGTTAAGGTCCAGAGGTGTTTGGTAGGGTTGAGGTCCAGAGGTGTTTGGTAGGGTTGAGGTCCAGAGGTGTTTGGTAGGGTTGAGGTCCAGAGGTGTTTGGTAGGGTTGAGGTCCAGAGGTGTTTGGTATGGTTAAGGTCCAGAGGTGTTTGGTAAGGTTAAGGTCCAGAGGTGTTTGGTAAGGTTAAGGTCCAGAGGTGTTTGGTAAGGTTAAGGTCCAGAGGTGTTTGGTAAGGTTAAGGTCCAGAGGTGTTTGGTAAGGTTAAGGTCCAGAGGTGTTTGGTAAGGTTAAGGTCCAGAGGTGTTTGGTAGGGTTAAGGTCCAGAGGTGTTTGGTAGGGCTGAGGTCCAGAGGTGTTTGGTAGGGTAGGGCTGAGGTCCAGAGGTGTTTGGTAGGGTTGAGGTCCAGAGGTGTTTGGTAGGGTTGAGGTCCAGAGGTGTTTGGTAGGGTTAAGGTCCAGAGGTGTTTGGTAGGGTTAAGGTCCAGAGGTGTTTGGTAAGGTTAAGGTCCAGAGGTGTTTGGTAAGGTTAAGGTCCAGAGGTGTTTGGTAAGGTTAAGGTCCAGAGGTGTTTGGTAGGGTTAAGGTCCAGAGGTGTTTGGTAGGGTTAAGGTCCAGAGGTGTTTGGTAGGGCTGAGGTCCAGAGGTGTTTGGTAGGGCTGAGGTCCAGAGGTGTTTGGTAGGGCTGAGGTCCAGAGGTGTTTGGTAGGGTAGGGCTGAGGTCCAGAGGTGTTTGGTAGGGTTGCTGTCAGGACTCTGTACAGGACACTCAAGTTCCTCCACACCAAACTGATCAAACCATGTCTTTATGGAGCTGGCTTTGTACACAGGTTGGAAACGATTGTCTTAAAAATAAAATGTTTTTTTTTTTATTTTTATTTTGAAAGATGTCATATTAACAGTAACAACCTATTCACTTTATGTTGGCAAGCTGCTTCGGCTAACGGAGGCGTTTTATAAGAGCATTTATCCTTCCGATGGCCAATAAGAACAGCCAGCGTCATCCCACTCCATGGCGTGCTGAAGGTTGGCAATGTGCTACACGCCAAGCTCTCCCTGGCTCTTTGTAAGTGGCAAGTTAACAAATGGTTATAATTGCAGCGCAAACTCCAATTCTTATTCTGCCTTGAGGGGTCCGATCCACGTGCCGCTCCCATCCCGAATTCCCATCCCGTCTTTCATGGCTGCATAATAAATTTATTAAAAAACACCATCTGGAAGGGACGGTGCTGCCGGCCGTTGTTACCCTTAGGAGTTTCTATCCTCCGCTCCTGTCACTTTGTTTACAGGAACATGTTGCCAAACATTGCAATATCCTTGGAATCCGAGTCTCCTTCTGCACAAATAAATACAATTTAAAGAGAACCATTCAGTTTCTCACTTATCTGATCTTGGGGGGGGGGTTAGATAGGACCAAGTGCAGTCTTCATAATTGTAGAAAAAATAAAAAAATAGAATAAAAAAAAATAAAGGAGCACTAAGCTTGTATCGATCATCCTGGTAGTGTTTTTCCTTTGCATTCAAAAGGTAAGTAGGAACCTGGTTGGAAAATTGGTCGTCTATTTATCCATGCCATTTATGAACGGCATTGGGTAAATATAGCACTGCCAACCCACTGTTTAAAGACGCATCCCAGGTGTTAAAGACCATGAAAGTAAGAATACTATAGCTGTTGACTTTTAAAGATCAAGTACTTACCAGTGGCTGGAGTCCAGTGCGGTCTTCCCCAAGCCGGTCCTTCTCTCTACGAGTTACTAGCGCTGCCATCTTGAATAAGGGAGTCAACTGTGGCTTCCTAAAGGAACCTCTCTGGTTTCTATGGTAGCAAGCCCTTGTAGAAAGCTAACTCAGGGTACGGAATCTAGGGTACGGAATCTAAGCCCCAGCCTGCTTCTTTACCAGGGCCCCTGATGGTGTGGATGGACTTGCAGCAAAGTGAAACCTGGTCGTCAGCCCTCAGGCACGCCTGGCTGACAATGTGGAGACCACTCGTGTGTTCAGAGTACAGATGGTCTTCTATTTATCCATGCCATTTATGAACGGAATGGGGTAAATATAGCACTGCCAACCCACTGTTTAAAGATGCACCCCAAGTGTTAAAGACCATGAAAATAAGAATACTGTAGCTGTTGACTTTTAAAGTCCAGTGCGGTCTTCCCAAAGCAGGTCCTTCTCTCTGCGGGTTACTGGCGCAGGAGACTGCGGGAAACGAGCTGAAATCAGGCCTGGCATCAGGCAAGCCAAAATGCTAGACAAAGCCGGGTAGTAAGACACAGAATACAAAGTAATACAAGGAAAACCAGGAGCTCAGAGAAACTAGGAAGTTGCTCAGGCAACCCAGGCTGCACTGAGCATGTCTATATATAGCGAAGCAGACTGGGAGGCGGGCCAGGAAGTGATAGAAGGGAAAAGGATATGAATTCACAGTAGAGCAGGAGACGCCCATAGGTGAACACAGAAGCCAGCACGCATGAAATTATTGCTAGGAGGTAAGAATTTCACGAACAGAACATTTGCAAGCTAGACCGTGAGAACCACAACCGCCCCCCCCCCCCCCCGCATGGGCAAGCTCATGCAGGGTTTTCTGAATAGTCCTGCAGGCTGCGGGCGGGGCAAGGAACGTCAAGCCTAGGCGGTGATTGCGGATGTAGAAGTGATAAAAATCGATACTTACTCCCCCCCACCGCAAAAAAAACCTGCAACTCAGTTACAGGAAGGAGCGAAACCAGTATGAATGACATTTTTCAGTGAAGTCCCGCTTTCAAGAAATATATGCAAGGGAGGAGGAGGGAGGAGACCATAAACACCCGTCCGTAGCAGCAGGACGACTGGTAGGCTCACCACAATAGAGCCCAAAACGTTTCCAATTTGCGATCCATCTAATTCTATCTTGGATCCATCTTGAGTCACCTGGAAGCTACGAGATTTAGAAAGCAAAACACGTTTAGCACGCTTGCTTTTGTGGTGAAAATGTAAGCGCGTCACTTTTAATTATCTATTAAATGAGTCCTGTGCAATCCAGTGCCCTTTTGGTTATGTGCTTTTAGTAGAAGATAGATGGTCTTGGCTTATTTTTAAAGATGTTCTTCGCCCGACTGTCATGTTGATCCAAAAGGTTTAACACCAAGCCATATCCTGAGTTGGACTTGGACTGCAAGTCATTGGGTGAGTACTGAAGCCAGATAGAGCCAGGGATATTCTGAAGGGGAGCAGATAGGTGCAGGAGGAGATAACCGGATCCAACACCAGGGAAGACTCGGCAGATCTAAGTAAATTAAAAGGGCCGCAACATGTTATGTGCTCGGAACATACCGTCCTATAGAGAACCTCAGATTGGAGCTGCAGCATTGTAGATGGACTTTATCCGTAAAAAGCTTCTCTCATAGGGAAGAGCTGGCCCACTCCCAGGGAGAATCCACGATTAAACTCATAAATGCTTTATTTTCCAAGTCCACCTAAAGCACTACAAATTCCTCACCATTCCAATAAAGCAGAAAACTCTTCCAGGAAGTTCCCTTTCCTTCTAAAATTAGTCTGTAATTAGTTTGACTTAAAATCAATCAGGTAATTAGTAACAGAAGCTTGGACATCTATATCAGAAGTCTTATTTCCTTCCAGTGTCACTTTTTTTTTACTGATCTACAACTAAGGAGGAATAACGCAGATGTGCTGTTAGCATGTCACTACTATAGTGAAGAACTTTCACAGGGAGTACAGGAGCCGCCCGGGTCAACTGCCCGGATCACAGGAGCCGCCCCCGCCGACTGCCCGGAGAACAGGAGCCGCCCCCGCCGACTGCCCGGAGCACAGGAGCCGCCCCCGCCGACTGCTCAGAGCACGGGAGCCACCCCCCCCCCGACTGCCCAGAGCACAGGAGCCGCCCCCACCGACCGCACAGAGCACAGGAGCCGCCCCCGCCGACCGCACAGAGCACAGGAGCCCATCCCGGCCGACCGCACGGAGCACAGGAGCCCATCCCAGCCGACCACACGGAGCACAGGAGCCCATCCCAGCCGACCGCACGGAGCACAGGAGCCCACCCTGGCCAACCGCACGGAGCACAGGAGCCCACCCTGGCCGACCGCACGGAGTACAGGAGACACTCTGGCCAACCGCACGGAGCACGGGAGCCCATCCTGGCCGACCGCACGGAGCACAGGAGACGCTCTGGCCAGCCGCACGGAGCCCACCCTGGCCGACCGCATGGAGCACAGGAGACGCTCTAGCCAACCGCACGGAGCACAGAAGACGTTCCGGCCAACCACACAGAGCATAGGAGCAGCCCCCGCAGACCGCACAGAGCATAGGAGACGCTCCGGCCGACCGCACAGAACACAGGTGACGCTCCGACCGACCGTACAGAGCATAGGAGTAGCCCCCGCTGACCGCACAGAGCACAGGAGACGCTCCTGCCGAATGCACAGAGCACAGGAGACGCTCCGGGCGAACGCACAGAGCACAGGAGACGCTCCGGGCGAACGCACAGAGCACAGGAGCCCATCCCGGCCGACCGCACGGAGCACAGGAGCCCACTCCGGCCGACCGCACGGAGCACAGGAGCCCATCCCGGCCAACCGCACGGAGCACAGGAGCCCATCCCGGCCAACCGCACGGAGCACAGGAGCCCATCCCGGCCAACCGCACGGAGCACAGGAGCCCATCCCGGCCAACCGCACGGAGCACAGGAGCCCATCCTGGCCAACCGCACGGAGCACAGGAGCCCACCCCAGCCAACCGCACGGAGCACAGGAGCCCACCCCGGCCAACCGAACGGAACACAGGAGCCCACCCCGGCCAACCGAACGGAACACAGGAGCCCACCCCGGCCAACCGCACGGAGCACAGGAGCCCACCCCGGCCAACCGCACGGAGCACAGGAGCTCAACCTGGCCAACCGCACGGAGTACAGGAGACGCTCTGGCCAGCCGCACGGAGCACAGGAGCCCACCCTGGCCGACCGCATGGATCACAGGAGACGCTCCGGCCGACCGCACGGAGCACAGGAGACACTCCGGCCGACCGCACGGAGCACAGGAGACGCTCCGGCCGACCACACGGAGCATAGGAGCAGCCCCCGCAGACCGCACAGAGCATAGGAGACGCTCCGGCCGACCGCACAGAGCACGAGAGACGCCCCCGCCGACTGCACAGAACACAGGAGACGCTCCGGCCGACCGTACAGAGCATAGGAGTAGCCCCCGCCGACTGCAAAGAGCACAGGAGACGCTCCTGCCAAACGCACAGAGCACAGGAGACGCTCCGGCCGAACGCACAGAGCACAGGAGACGCTCCGGCCGAACGCACAGAGCACAGGAGACGCTCCGGCCGAACGCACAGAGCACAGGAGACGCTCCGGCCGAACGCACAGAGCACAGGAGACGCTCCGGCCGAACGCACAGAGCACAGGAGACGCTCCGGCCGAATGCATAGAGCACAGGAGACGCTCCGGGCCGAACGCACAGAGCACAGGAGACGCTCCGGGCCGAACGCACAGAGCACAGGAGACGCTCCGGCCGAACGCACAGAGCACAGGAGACGCTCCGGCCGAACGCACAGAGCACAGGAGACCCCCCGGATGACCTCACTGAGCACAGGAGACCCCCCGGATGACCGCACTGAGCACAGGAGACGCCCCGGACGACCGCACTGAGCACAGGAGATGCCACGGACGACCGCACTGAGCACAGGAGACGCCACGGACGACTGCACTGAGCACAGGAGATGCCAAGGACGACCGCACTGAGCACAGGAGACGCCACGGACGACTGCACTGAGCACAGGAGACGCCACGGACGACTGCACTGAGCACAGGAGACGCCACGGACGACTGCACTGAGCACAGGAGACGCCCCGGACGACTGCACTGAGCACAGGAGACGCCCCGGACGACTGCACTGAGCACAGGAGACGCCCCGGACGACTGCACTGAGCACAGGAGACGCCCCGGACGACTGTACTGAGCACAGGAGTGGCCCCGCGGCTGCACTGAGCACAGGAGACGCTCGGGCCGGCTGCACGGAGCACAGGAGTGGCCCGGCGGCTGCATGGCTCAGAAAGAACTCTTTGACTGAAAGAATTAAACAGGACACACAGGAGTAGCCAAATGCTGCAGAACTTGTAGTGCACAGTATATTTGAATTTAGTAAATCAACCTCAATGTATCTAAGATAGTTCAGGTATAATTAGATCATGATGGGATTAAATATATAAATGTGTATCTTTAAGGAAGTTAATTTCTATACAAAAGCCATGGAGACTGTGGCCATCACAACTAATGAACTTCTTTCTTTCAGTCATCTCTTTGGGGATCCATGGATCATTTCTGAAATTCTAGAATTCGGGAACGGGTGATGAAACTCTAGAATTCGGGAACGGGTGATGAAACTCTAGAATTCGGGAACGGGTGATGAAACTCTAGAATTCGGGAACGGGTGATGAAACTCTAGAATTCGGGAACGGGTGATGAAACTCTACAGATCTGATCACAGAAGAACAGGGGCGGGTAGAGTCGTGCCTCTTACCTATCAGGCCTCTCTCCAGGGTGAAGGTTTTATGGGTGAACGTACATTCAAAGGCCACCAGATGGAAGACCTTGTTGACCGTGTTGTGAGTCCCCACAATCCTGATGTACCTGAAAGACATAAAAAAGACGAGGTCAGGCCCACATCGCCCCGGGGTGTACAGCCTATTTAAGATCAGCAATACAAACTCAATATGGCACATTCTAGGTAACTGGCCCTCAATTGTAATCCAATATTGAGGTTCACATTTTGGTTGTATAGGATTAAGGTCAATGTGTTGTATAGGATCGAAAAAGTGAGCGGGAAGTGGGAGCGGGTACCTGGTCTTCCCCTCCCCCCAAAAGGTGCCAAATGTGGCAGCGGAAAGGGGGGGGGAGTCAGACAAGCGGAGCTTCCACTTTTGGGTGGAGCTCTGCTTTAAGGCACCGAACCCCATATTGATTGTTGAATCCAACATGAACGGAAACAATTCCGACTCTTAAAGGGAACAGTTTATATTATAGCTTTGTATCCCCAGAACAAGTCACATAGACTCAGTGCGGCAGGGAGAGAGAGTTCTACTGGCACACAACGCGTTTCGCACGCTGTAGTAAGCCCAGAGGATGCTTGGCATGTCTTTCTTACCGGATACCAGCCACAGGTTAATTGCAATAATTGTTTTTAGCCGAGGCCCAGAGTTCTCTGCCATATTACAGCAGCCTGGCAGAAAGGCAGCCGACCAGCCCGAGGCAAGGTGAGCACCGCCAACTGTGCAAGTCTCTGCTCCCGATTGTACTACAAGTCGGAGGAAATATTTATATTGCTATACACCCTTTCCGGTTTAGCTTAAAATGAAACAAAACTAATATATTTATTTTATTTATTACAGGTACTTCTATAGCGCCGTCAATCTGAGCAGCACTTTACATAGACATATTGTACATTTACATCAGTCCCCGCCCCCAAGGAGCTTACATTCTAAGGTCCCGAACTCACATTCATACATACTGGGGCCAATGTAGACAGGAGCCAATTAATCCACCAGCGTGTCTTTGGAGTGTGGGAGGAGACCCAGGCAAGGCACGGGGAGATCATGCAAACTCCATGCAGGTACTGCCGTGGTTGGGATTCGAACCGACGACTCTAATGCTGCTACTGTGCTGCCTATATATACACTGTATATATTGCAACTTACCAATCCTTAACCACTTCCATACTGGGCACTTATACAGCTTCCTGCCCAGACCAATTTTCAGCTTTCTGCGCTGTTGCACTTTGAATGACAATTGCGCGGTTGTGCTACACTGTACTCAAACTAGATTTTTATCATTTTGTTCCCACACATAGAGCTTTCTTTTGGTGGTATTTGATCACCTCTGCGGTTTTTTTTTTTTGCTAAAATTTTAAAAAAAAGACCGAAAATTTTGAAAAAAACCCATCTTTTTTTTGTTTCAGTTACAAAACTTTGTAAATTAGTAAGTTTTCTCCTTCACTGATGGGGCTGCACTGACAGGCACTGATGGGCACCATTGAGGCGGCGCGGATGGGCACCAATAGGCAGCGCGGATGGGCACCGATAGGCAGCACGGATGGGCACCAGTAGGCGGCACGAATGGGCACAGATAGGCAGCACGGATGAACACAGATAGGCGGCACGGATGGGCACAGATAGGCGGCACGGATGGGCACAGATAGGCGGCACGGATGGGCACAGATAGGCGGCACGGATGGGCACAGATAGGCGGCACGGATGGGCACCGATAGGTGGCACGGATGGGCACCGATAGGCGGCACGGATGGGCACCGATAGGCGGCACGGATGGGCACTGATAGGTGGCATGGATGGGCACTGATAGGTGGCACTGTAATGTGCTAATGGATGCCAATCAGTGCCAAACAATAATGCCTGCCAATCAGTGATGCCCATTGTGGGCACTGATTGGCATCCATTAGGGGGCACTGATTTCAATCCCTGGTGGTCTAGGGAGGCATACCTTGTAATGGACATCCCTGGTGGTCCAGTGGCATCCCTGGTGGGCCAGTGGGGGCATCCTCGGGGGGTTGTGCTGATAACATATCCCCCTGTCAGAGGAGCAGCCGATCGGCTCTCCTCTACTCTACCGGCTTTTCCTTTTTACATGTGATCAGCCGTGATTGGACACGGCTGATCACGTGGTAAAGAGTCTCCGTCGGGGGCGCGCAGCGGCTTAAAATCCTGAGGACGTCATATGACGTCCAGTCAGGATTTTAAAACCACTTTGCCGCCGTTAATCTGCTATAGGGCGGGCGGCAAGTGGTTAAAGAGGAACTGCTCACATAATTTGTAATAAAAACATCTTTGCCATTCTGAAGCTTCCCTCCAACCACTTTGCCTATTATTTTACATATACTGCGATTCTGTACTTGCCAAATATGCTGCAGAAATCTCCCTCCACTGAGTCTGGCTGCAGGCATTTTAACTGTGGGCAGCCGAAGCTGCTGCCTGTTCACTTCCTGGATTTACACAGACACACAGAGGAGGCACAACTCGAGTTCTGCAGCTCTCATTGGCTCTCTTATGACTCACCCCCCCCTCCCTTCCTGGCAAACGCTCATGAGAGTGAGTGAGAGAGAGAGCTGTGCATGATGTCATAAGCCTAGGCTAATGACCAGACAAGAAACAGGAAGTGGGCTGCATAAGGGATTTACTGGCAGAAAAAAAAATGTTTTACTATCCAAAGTTAAAACAACAACAACAAGGACAGAAGATTTAATAGATGGAAAGATGAAAAAAATGACTAAAGTTCCACTTTAAATGTGGTGGCTGCATTCGTTTTCTTTTTTCTTCCTTTATTTTCATTTTCACCTGGTGATCTGGCTAGTAACACACTTCCTGTCCTAGGGTGTCTTCACTCTGGGTGAAGGAGAAACAGAGACACCCTTAAACAGCAGCATTGTCAGTCTGGGGGGGAGGGGTAGTGTTCGATAGACTTGCAGATTTAGATGCACGTTACTGCTTTGGTGGGTAGGGAAGACATCATAGGTCTAATACATCTCTGATGTCTACATAAAAAAAAAAAAAAAAGGAGGACCTGTCACCTGCCCAAAGCTATCACAAGGGGGATTTTTAGTGTCACTAAACCCGCAGCATAAAAAAAAAAAAAAAAAAAAAAAAAAACTACCAATAAATGGTGTATGCCATGCTGTTCATACTCAGTCACTATGAGATTGATTCTCTGTATTCTGCAAAAAAAAAAACCTGGTTGAACCTGCTGCTCTCTATCTCCCCCTTCTGTCCAAGTCCCTAATCCAGCTAGAGATCTTGCAGAGCAGCGTTGGCAGCTCTGCACATGCTCAGTTTTCAGTGAGTTTCTAGGCTGAGCATTTCCTCCCTATCACATCTGAGCAGCCCATGTGACTATAGAGTCACACATGTGGGCGTATACACAGTGGTAAATGACAGCCCACTCCCTCCCTCCTCCTCCACGCCCACTAACCAGCTAAAAACAATGGGGGCAGGATATTACATGTAGATTGATGGAGGCTTCACCTCCTGCTTATTCTAAGACACAAGCTGGAAGGGCATAACTAGTGGTGGCTGCTCAATTAGGCGCCCCCCCCCACCCAATCAATGCGCCTGGCCCCTAATCTACATGCAGGGCTCCGAACGTATGGTTTTTATTAGGGTTTTTTTTTTTTTATTGGAAAAACACGATTAGAGCCGGAGGCTCGAATTGGCTTAAAAAAAAAGGGTGGGCTCGGGGGGCAGAGCACTGCGCTCCTAGCCCACCCAGTTCTGTGACATTAGCGAATATTTGCTATGTCTTAGAGCTGGGCGATTTTTTTCCATAAAAAAATATGCGTTTTTTTTTTATAAAAAACTTGATTTCCGATTCAAATATTTTTTTTTTTGATGGACACCGCGCCGGTCTTAAGGAGCTGCAGGCAGGAGTTTTTAGGCGAGGCCGCAGCTTCGGCCTAGTCCGCCGCGATCCTGGGAAAAGGCAGCGAGGCCGGACGCCTAAAAAATCCTGCCCACAGCTCGCCGCAATCCTGGAAAAAAGGCCGCAGCTTCGGCCTAGTCCGCGGCGTCCGGCCTCTTCCCAGGATCGCGGCCTTTTCCCAGGATCGCGGCAAGCTGCAGGCAGGATTTTTTAGGCGAGGCCGTGGCTTCGGCCTAGTCCATGGCTTCGGCCTAAAAAAAAACAAAAACGATTTTCTGAAAATCTGAATTGATTTGACCTCGCAACTCGATTCACGATTAAAATCAAGCCCTACTATGTCTTTCTGCTATTTCCCCCCCGGCCAATCAGGAAGCGGGTGCTGAGACCCGATTGGCCGGAAGGAGAATCACTCCCAGCCAATCGCGTCTCAGGACCCACTTCCTGTTTGGCCGGGAGGAGAAGCAACAACCCAGCACCTCCCATGACAAGCTGGAGCAAGGAGTAGCCTGGATTGCCGCCTTCCCGTCCGTCTCTTGCAGCGCGGGGGGGGGGGGGGGGTTGGCTGACGGTCGCGGTAGTGCTACTGCCCCCCCTACAAATATTGAGCACCGGCCGCCACTGGGCGTGACACAGCCTGTGACTGGCAGAAATCCACCCACACCATTTTATTGCCAAAAAATAAAATAAAGATTTGATTTCAAAATTAGATTTGTATGACAATTTATAACAGTTTATTGATATAAATTATTTCTTACTCTGTATTCCAAAGACTTTTTTTTTTGAACATGTGATCAGCAGCAGAGGACTAGAAGCTCCTCCTGCTTATGTTTCCCTGCAGACAGGCTGGGAGAGAGCCGGGTCATGTGACAGCTGTACATGGATTAGAAAAAAGGTTCCTAGATTTTTTTTTGTCCTTTATAATTACAGTGCCGTCATCCCCATACAGAAATAGGAGAACGATTGTAAGATTGTTCTATTCTCCCAGCACAGGAATGTTTTCTTACATCAGTCACCATAACCTTTTAGTTCTTGGTATTTGGTGGGGATCCTTCAAGCGGAGGTTCACCCACATTTTCAACTTTATCCATCAACATAAACATATGCCTAACTTTTTTTTTTCGGCGGGTGTAATAAGCGTGAATCTGCTGTCTTTAATCCTACTTCCGGGTTTTTACTCCCGCAGGAGTAGGCGTGTCCTTTGCTTCCCGCGGGAGTAGGCGTGTCCTTTGCTTCCCGGCGGGAGTAGGCGTGTCCTTTGCTTCCCGCGGGAGAAGGCGTGTCCTTTGCTTCCCGCGGGAGTAGGCGTGTCCTTTGCTTCCCGCGGGAGTAGGCGTGTCCTTTGCTTCCCCGCGGGAGTAGGCGTGTCATTTGCTTCCCGCGGGAGTAGGCGTGTCCTTTGCTTCCCCGCGGGAGTAGGCGTGTCATTTGCTTCCCGCGGGAGTAGGCGTGTCATTTGCTTCCCGCGGGAGTAGGCGTGTCCTTTGCTTCCCGCGGGAGTAGGCGTGTCCTTTGCTTCCCGCGGGAGTAGGCGTGTCCTTTGCTTCCCGCAGGAGTAGGCGTGTCCTTTGCTTCCCGCAGGAGTAGGCGTGTCCTTTGCTTCCCGCAGGAGTAGGCGTGTCCTTTGCTTCCCGGCGGGAGTAGGCGTGTCCTTTGCTTCCCCGCGGGAGTAGGCGTGTCCTTTGCTTCCCCGCGGGAGTAGGCGTGTCCTTTGCTTTCCCCGGCGGCGCTATGTATGCCGGGAGGTCTCCGCAACGTCTCCTGTGAGCAAAGTGTCATGCTTCCCAGGAGACAAGGAGTAACGCCTTCCAGCGAAAGGTCTCGTGCTTTCACTCGTCACGTGACTCATCTTACCCGGTCACGTGACGAGGGCGGATCTAATTCCGCCATTTTGAATAAGGGCACGCAGGTGAATTTTGCCATTAAGCACCATTACAAAAAGATATTTGACTATAGTGAGTTAATATTATATTTTATTTCAAAAAATTCAATATGATTTAGCAAGCCCTCATGCCAGAGGGAGAAAAATACATTACCCGCACAGCTGATTGTCCGGAGAGTGTTCTGAGCTGTCCCTGCTGTTTATTTAGCTGTGAATGCCATCACAAACGGGGCGTGTACTTTTAATGTTGACGCCCCAGGAAAAGTGTTGACGGCGCTGCTCATGCGCGAGATACAGCGGTGAATGCCGGGAGACGCGCATTCATCGCTACCCGGAAGTCTGTGATTGTGGGCTTCATGATGCCCACAAGCAAAATGAAAAATGCCCAGGAAATGTTTTTTTATAAATGTTTATTTTTAACGAAAACGGACGGGGGAAGATTTAAAGCGCAGGACGAGTGAGTACTAAAGAGTCACCTGTAACCACATTGAATGGGCTGAAAAAAAAAAAAAAAAAAAAAAACTATGGACCGCAGAACCTTCGCTTTCAGTTTCTGTCCTCTGGCAACGTTCTCAGGCGATGTCTGTACTACGCGTTTGCTCGGGGGCTCGCAGGGAACCCAAGGGGGCCCCTGAAACTTGATCCCGTTGCCTCTGGATCTGGGCCCAAGGTCTGCTGCCCTCCAGGCGGCCTCTCTGGATTCCCTTGTTCGGAACTCATATTAACCTCGGCACCATCTGCCGGAGGACTGAATGGCCGCAGGTTAGCTAGGAGATGAGTTTTATATGAAGGGGGGGGGGGGGGGGGGAGAGAAAACCCAGCAGAGTGTATTCAGTGCTGCGAAACGCATAAATGTGTAATAAGAAGCCGGATGTAAAATCCACCCAGAAAATGGAGATGGCTTCAAGTAGGGAAGACATCCAGAACTTTCCGTGTTGAAAAGGCTGGACATAAGCACCAGGGTTCATATAAACACATTGGATGGCGGTTATGGCTGACTGATCTCATACTTTTGTTGAAATTTGCATAAAACCCCCCCCACCCCGCCCCAAAAAAAAAAAAGCACCTAGCTTCGGGACCTTGGCACTGTAGGACTTGGCTCAGTTTATAAACAAAGCCACATCATACCCTGTCTTTGTGTGGCAACACAATCATGTGTAAGCAAGGTCACCAGTTCTCAACGTTCTGCTAGGGGGGGGGGGGGCTCACTACATTACAGGTCTATACAGGGGACCAAGACTTCAGGCCCAACTACCTCACTGCCCATGCAGACCTTCACCGTCTAAAAGAACGAAAGGATGTTTGGACAGCCGCACTCCAGAAAAAGATTTCTTTATTCGTAAAAATAGGATTAAAAAACACTACAAGCCACAGCAAGAAAAATAGGACACACATTTGACGCGTTTCGCACTAGTACTTCGGGCTTGCTCAGTGTGAAACGCATCAGCTGTGTGTCCTATTTTTCTTCCTGTGGCTTGTAGTGTTTTTTTATCCCATTTTTACGAATAAAGGCAACCAAAGAAATATTTTTCTGGAGTGCGGCTGTCCAAACATCCTTTCGTTCTTTGCTATACGCATTGCCAGCACACTGGGTCTTTGAGAGGAGGCTGATTACCAAAGCATACCCACCTGGAGCGGTTACTTCCCTTTTCAGACCTTCACTGTCTGCCTCGGTCTACAGTTGGTGGATTTAAAGTGGAGCTCACCCTTAAAAAAAAAAAAAATAATATTAAAAGCCAGCAGCTACAAATACAGCAGCTGCTGACTTTTAGGCCCCTTTCACACTGAGGCGTTGAAAAAACGCAAAAAAATTATGGGATTTTGTACCTCTATTTTACCGCGATCGCGGTAAAAATAGCGCTAACGCCTATGCGGTTTTACCACGATTTTACCGCGTTCGCGCTAAAATTAGCACGAACGCGGTAAAAACGCATAGGCGTTAGCGTTATTTTTTAACATGACGCTTATGCCTATGCGTTTTTACCGCGAATCCCATTCATTTCAATGGGGATAGGCGTTTTTACAGCGCTATTTTATGCGCCCTAAAGTTGCTCTAAAAAAGCTGTTTGCAGGATTTTTTTCAACGCCCAGCCAGCAAAACGCCTCAATGTGAAAGCCCTCAGGGCTTTCACATTGAGAATGCTGGGGCAGGATTATTTCAGGCGTTATTACAGCGCTATTTTTACCGCGAAAACGCGGTAAAAACGCCTCAGTGTGAAAGGGGCCTTAATAAATGGACACTTACCTGTCCAGGGTGCCCGCGATGTCGGCAGCAGAAGACGAGCAACCGCTCGTCACTCGGCTGCCCCCGCCGCCATCCTCGGGTGAGGGAATCAGGAAGTGAAGCGTTGTGGCTTCACTGCCCGGTTCCCTACTGCGCATGCGCGAGGCGCGCCTTCACTGGTCCCCGTTGTGTTCTGGGAACTGTGTGTTTCCCAGAACACAGGGGGGGGGGGGCGTTATTCTGCGGCTATCTAACAGGTATCTGCACCCCCCTGAAAGGTGCCAATTGTGGCACCGGAAGGGGGGAGGAATGCGATGAGCGGAAGTTCCACTTTAGGGTGGAGCTCCGCTTTAAAATCCTACACTACACCATACCATACCCTTGGTGCAACTTCGCTCCGATCCATAAGTGGCTGGAAGTTCTCACGTTGAAGGGCACTGCATTTCTCTGCAGTTCTAGGTCAGTGCTCTGACTGTCTAGCCCAGCCTTTCTCAACCTTTTCAACACAGAGAAACCCTTGAAATAACTTCCCGGTCTCACTGAACCCTCTGCTAATATTGACTATATCTACAACTCATGATAGAGTAGTGTGATGGTCAGGGGGAAGAATTGAATAACAGACATGGATGAGCGAGTTTGGGGTGGAGGAACTTGACTGGCCTGCACAGAGTCCTGACTTCAACCCAATAGAACACCTTTGGGATAAATTGAAGCGGAGACTGCAAGCCAGGCCTTCTCCTCCAACATCAGTGCCTGACCTCACAAATGTGCTTCTGGGAGAATGGTCAAACAATCCCAGAGACACCCTCCTAAACCTTGTGGACAGCCTTCCCAGAAGAGTTGAAGCTGTTATAGCTGCAAAGGGCGGGGCCAACTCAATATTGAACCCTACGGACTAAGACTGGGGATGCCATTAAAGTTCATGTGCGTGTAAAGGCAGGCGTCCCAATACTTTTGGTAATATATAGTGTATATGCTTTCTGCTCGCCCCTAGACAAAACAAGCAGCTTACCTGTGCACAGCCCTACTGTATGGGAATTTTTTTTTTTTTTGGGTTGGGCTTTAAAAAAAGGCAAACAAAATCTTTGGAGATTTTTCGTACAATTTTACCTAATAACTTTAGTTTGAAATTCTATCGATTTATGGCCAGAATTAGGCCATTTAACACGCAGCTATACCCAATAAGCCCCTTACTGTGCCTGTATAGATTTCTTCAGGGTGTTTAGGAAAATGCAGACAGAAGGGTGGTTAAGGTTCTAAAAAGGGTATTAATATCGGCTCATCTCCATTCATCTTCAACGAGCGGATAATGTTTGGAGCACACAATGGCGCGACACTGAGAAGAGAATCGTAATATGACAATTTTAAACTCTGAGTGATTAGTATGACCGGCGGACGACGGCTGAGAATCTCATCGTGTTCCTCTAATGAAAGTCAATATTTTTATACGGTGTCACTCAAACAGCTCAAATATTCTTCATTAAAATCTCTAACAGGCGTGCCAAGCAGACGGCTCCACGGTCCTCACTGGGGACCATTACCAAATGGCACAGGTGCACCCCCACTCCATATTGTGCAGATAATTACCATGTGCGAGGAGCGGAGGAGACGAGCGCAGAGCGTCGCCACCGAGGATGAAAGAAAAGGAATTCAGATTTATATCAGATTTATATCAGATACATCAGTGGGAAGACTCAAAAAAGGAACTTTTCTCTGCAGTATATAGATCTTTAATAACTATAACCTAAAGCAGACTTCAGATCGAAAATGTAAGGTCCAGTTATTGTTTAGACCAGTGGTCTCCAAACTGCAGCCCTTTCTTTGCTTTTATCTGGCCCTTGGGGCAAGGTTTCATCCATTGGGCACAATTCCTCCAATGACACCAACAATGGGGGACAATCTCTCCCAAGGACACCAACAATGGGGGACAATCTCTCCCAAGGACACCAACAATGGGGGACAATCTCTCCCAAGGACACCAACAATGGGGGACAATCTCTCCCAAGGACACCAACAATGGGGGACAATCTCTCCCAAGGACACCAACAATGGGGGACAATCTCTCCCAAGGACACCAACAATGGGGGACAATCTCTCCCAAGGACACCAACAATGGGGGACAATGACACCAATGATGGGGAAACAATTTCTCCCAGCGACAACAATGGGGCACAATCCCTCCCAAGGACACCAACATTGGGGGACAATCCCTCCCAAGGACACCAACATTGGGGGACAATGTCTCCCAAGGACACCAACATTGGGGGACAATGTCTCCCAAGGACACCAACATTGGGGGACAATGTCTCCCAAGGACACCAACATTGGGGGACAATGTCTCCCAAGGACAGCAACAATGGGGGACAATGTCTCCCAAGGACACCAACAATGGGGGACAATGTCTCCCAAGGACACCAACAATGGAGGACAATCTCTCCCAAGGACACCAACAAGGGGGGACAATCTCTCCCAAGGACACCAACAATATGGGAAAATCTCTCCCAAGGACACCAACAATAGGGGACAATCTCTCCCAAGGACACCAACAAAGGGACCCAATGACACCAATGATGGGGGAACAATTCCTCCCAGCGACAACAATGAGGCACAATTTCTTCCACTGACACCAATGCTAGGGCACAATTACTCCCAATGAAACAAACCGATGGCGCATTATTTTTTCCCACTGATGTCGGGACCTTTTCTACTTCCAATGACCACAGACTGGCCCCCCTAAAGTCTGAAGGACAGGAAACTGGCCCTTTGTTTAGAAAGTTTGGAGACCCCTGGTTTAGACCAAGGTTTCCAATCAGAGTTCCGTGGAACCCTAAGGTTTCCTTCAGAGGTTTCTAGGGGTTCCCTAAGCCTTTGAGCGTTTTTTCTGGTTGTTTTGTTGTGCGTTTTTAAAGTGTTTTTGAGCCAAAACAGCCAAAAGAAAAAAAAAAATCTTCTTTATCATTTGTTGCTGTTTTTCAGCTTTTGAAAGGGTTTGATTTTTTTATTATTTATTTTTCGTTTTTATTTTTTGTTCAGATTAGTGGTTATGTTTAGGGTTACAGGAGGGTTAGGGGTTGATTATTTTTATAAAAAATACATTGGTTTTTTTTATTTATTTTTTGTTAGGGTTTTATTTATTTACTCTATTTATTTATTTTATTTTTTGGTTAGAATTGGGGGTTATGGTTAGTTTATTTTTACTTAGGATTAGTGGGTTATGCCCTGTACACACAATCGGACTTTCCGATGGGATAAAATCCAATGGAATTTTTCGTCGGAATTCCGTTCAAGCTGTCTTCCATCAGTCTTGCCTTAGTCCAAATTCCGACCGTCCAAAACGCGGTGATGTACAACACTACGACGAGCCAACAAAAGGGAAGTTCAATGCTTCCGAGCATGCGTCGACTTGATTCTGAGCATGGGTGGGTCTTTTCTCCGTCGGAGTTCCACACAGACGATAGGGGACGATGGGGCCCACACACGATCGGAATTTCCATTGAAAAAAGTCCATCGGACTTTTTTCATCGGAAAATCCGATCGTGTCTACAAGGCATAAGGGGTAATTTAATTTATAATTATAATTTATTTAATATTTATTCACGTATTAACGAAGGGGCACAATTCCTTCCAATGACACAAACCATGAGGCACAATTTCTTCCAATAACACCAACGATGGGTCACAATTCCTGACTCGACTACGCAAACTCCCTCTACATAGGACTACCAAAATACCAGATTTCACACCTACAAGTCATCCAAAATACGGCAGCCAGACTGCCAACAAGGAAAAAAACGTGGGAATCCATCACCCCTGCCCTGAGGACCCTTCATTGGCTAACCGTAAAGCATCGGGTCACATTCAAGACCCTCTGCCTCACCCACAAGGAAACGCTCCTCAATACTTGTGCGAGAAAGTAAAACACTACACCCCCAATCGCGTTCTCCGATCAACCAACCAAAACCTCCTCCACATCCCCAAGTCCCGCTACAAATCGAAGGGAGAACGAAGATTTGCAGTCCAAGGACCACGGCTATTGAACGCTCTACCCACGAATATCCGCATGGAGGAAAACCATCGGGCCTTCCGGAAAAAACTTAAGACCCATCTCTTCTGAAGGATCAGGACGACACTGGATGGAAATAAGCGCCTTGAGGCGATTCAGTTCGCATTTGCAGCGCTATATACAAGTTATTCACTCACAATTCCTCTCCCCAACACCAATGATGGGGCATCATTTACTTCCACTGATGTCGGGACATTTTCTACTCCCAATGGTCACAGTCCGGCCCCCCTAAAGTCTGAAGGACAGTAAACTGGCCCTTTGTCTAGAAAGTTTGGAAACCCCTGGGAAAAAAGAAAGTTATCTACAAAATATATTTTTGGATTATTTATTTTCTTAGTTGCAGAGCAGCTTTATGAATTAGGAGAACCACCTGTATAGGAAAGATGTAGCAAAAAAAACAGATTTCATCTTTATACGAGGACCCCGGCTGATGGGTGAAGTGGGGGATAAAAATAGAGAATATGTTTACTTTATATAAACGAGGCGAATCGCCTCACCCTTGGCGGATGGCACAAAGCACATAATATGCGTGTCGCAGGGTGAAGTGATGGCAGCAAGTGCACCATATTAAAAGGGAAAATCACTAGCGTGTTCCCGTACAGCGCGCGCGGTCTGCAGCTGTCATCTGTAGAGTGTTTGTCGCTGTATGTAAACTAATTATAGAGCCATCAAAAAAGACAAACACAGAGGAGAAGAGAAGTATTGTATCAGGAGTCGCAGTACTGTAAGCATTATGTGCTTGCCAGAAACAGAGGAACAGAAATGTTGAGTTGTGTATTCGAAAAGAGCGAGTCAATCTGTTCATTCTCCAGGAAAACGAGAGGGGCCCCATGAGCTCCCCGAACGCCACTGGCCGCGTGCTATACAATGATTGTGGTCCTGTCCATTCACGGTACAAGGAAATATTCTAGAATATCAGGATCCTCAACTAGCAGTTCCGGCTTGTAGAAGGTCCTGCTGTGGCCTTGGAGCAGATCACATCTACTTATCCAGCTCAACGTATGTGCACATCACGTGACGTCCCACTAAATGATGGAGGTCGGGTGCTTCCAGTGAAGGGTCCTGTTCACACTTCATCACACAAAGACATTGTAGACAATTGTGCTCTTCCAACCTTGTGGTAACAGTTTGGTGAAGACCCTTTTCTGTTCAGGCAGGACTGTGCCCCCCCTGTGTACAAAGCCAGCTCCATAAAGACATGGTTTGACCAGCTTGGTGTGGAGGAACTCAAGTGTCCTGCACAGAGCCCTGACCTCAACCCTACTGAACACCTTTGGAATGAGTTGGAACTCAGATGATGAGCCAGGTCTTTTTATCCCATTATCAGTACCTGACCTCACAAATGGTCACAAATTCACACAGACACCCTCCAAAATCTTGCAGAAAGTCTTCCCAGAATGGGGGAGGATGTTATAGCTGCGGTTAATGGAGGGGGAGGGATTTCCCAATGTTGTTGACAGTTTTGATATTTAATAAGCTTATACAAGTGCAAAAGTTACGGCTTCTGGCCATATGCATGCGTATGAACTAGAAGCAAAAATTAAAACACTAAATACCATATTTATCGGCGTATAACACGCACAGGCTTATAACACGTACCCTAATTTTAAGAGGGAAGTTTCAGGAAAAAAACTTTTTGCAGCCCCAGCACAGCACACCGACCCCCAGCACAGCACACCGACCCCCAGCACAGCACACCGACCCCCTGCACAGTATATTGACCCCCAGCACAGCACGAGTACCGAGCCCCCTTTCATTATAAAGTCCCCCCCCTTCTCCTCTGCACTCCCAGCAGAACCCCAGTCTCCTGGGACAGCATTACCAGTGTACTCTAAAGTAAAGAAAAAAAAGCATTTAGCTTGTAGAGGCCATTGCAGCCTGAAGATGGCAGTTTGGCTCTGTTTAATACTGTAATTCTCTTATACAATTACAGTACAAAAAAAAACACGTTTTTTTTAAAACATTTTTGACAATACTAAAATCATAACGGGGCTTACAAAAAAGGAAGTAAAGAATAACAAAAAAAAGTACACCAAACAAAACTCTTAATTGTCCTTAAAAAACAAAGCTTGGTAAATTAGTCAAGATTAAAGCAGAGGTCCACACAAAAATGGAACCTCCGATTCTCAGAACCCCCCCCCCCTTCTGGTGTCACATTTGGCACCTTTCAGGGGTCCCAGAAGACAGCAGGAGGCCATTCGGATTGCGCAGCGCGACTCGCGCATTCGTAGTAGGGAACCAGGAAGTGAAGCCGCAAGGCTTCATTTCCTGATAACCTTGCCGAAGATGGCGGCGGCAGCATCCGAGGACCGAGCGACAGATCGGCCTCGGGTGCTGACATCGCGGGCGCCCTGGACAGGTAAGTTTCCATATTTTAAAAGTCAGCAGCTGCAGTATTTGTAGCTGCTGACTTTTAAAAAAAAATTTAAATCGGCGGAAACTCCGCTTTAACAGACACTGCTAAATTTGACCTAGGCATCTAGACTTCAATGACCTTAGGGAAGGAAAGGTTTGTATTTGGTAAATTCCTTCTTTGTCTTTGAATCAAACAATGTAGTTTGAATTGTAAAAGCCTCATTGATTTACTCATTGATTTAATAAAAAAAAAAATGGTAGGCTTTAGAACTTAGGACTTTAATTTTTCAAGATGCTCTCAAGAGCTGTCAAAAATAGTTCACGCCACCAGGCAAATTAGATTCAGCCTCTTCCTAACTGCAGGAGGTCAGTGGGCGACGCTGCGTATAAAAACAGCCATGTTTAGATTTTTAATATCACACGGTAATTGGGCCGGGGGCCAGGAGGAGTGATAGAATGCAACTATACAAGAAAAGCAGAGATGCGAGAAAAGATTTCTCTGCTGGCCTCGCAATGTGGGAAACATCACACTTCGCACAGAGATTCGAGAGCAACCTAGTATCAGCCAAGCGCAAATGCTGCACCGCTAAATCTGCTTAATCAGATGTCTAGACAGAACCTTTCCAATATGCAAGACACAGAGGAACCAGAACTACGGGGACACAACACAGTCTCGTGTCATTCCAATTAGGAAAGTAAGCCATTAAAGAAAATAAATACATTTATATATATACACACACACACACACACACACACAATTACACACTGCTCAAAAAAATTAAAGGATAATTTTGAAAACACATCAGATCCCAATGGGGAAAAATATACTTCTCAACCTACAGAGGGAAAAGGATTACCGCTCAGGTGTAGCTGATGTTTTTTTCACACAGGATCCAGAGCCGTGGGTGCGGCCAATGCATATGACAATGCAAAAGTGGGGAAGAAGCTTGGACTGCCGCACTCCAAAAAATTGGTTCTTTTTATTAAAATAAAAACATCAAATACATTCCACAGCAAAGAAAAACAGCAAGTATGAGCTGACGCGTTTCACCCTGCGATTCAGTGCTTAATCATAAGCTATGATTAAGCACTGAATCGCAGTGTGAAACGCGTCAGATCATACTTGCTGTTTTTCTTTGCTGTGGAATGTATTTGATGTTTTTATTTTAATAAAAGAACCAATTTTTTGGAGTGCGGCAGTCCAAGCTTCTTCCCCACTTCAACCTACAGAGGGCTGAATTCAAAGACTCCCTGAAAATCAAAGTGAAAAAATTATGCAGCAGGCTCGTCCATTTTGCTGAAATTTCATTGCAACAACACAAAATGGTCCTCAGTAGTTTGTATGGCGCCCCCAAGTGCTTGTACGCATGCCTGACAACATCGGGGGGGAAGCCACAAATGAGACGGATGGTGTCCCGAGGGTATTTCCTCCCAGATCTGGACCAGAGCATCACTGAGCTCCTGAACAGACTGAGGTGCAACCTGGCGGCACCAGATGGACCGAAACATAATGTCCCACAGGTTTTCTATTGGATTTAGGTCAGGTGAGCGTGGGGGCCATTCAATGGTATCAATTCCTTCATCCTCCAGGTACTGGCTGCATGCTCTCCCCACATGAGGCCGGGCATTGCCGTGCACCAGGAGGAACCCAGGACCCGCTGCACCAGCGTAGGGTCTGACAATGGGTTCAAGGATTTTATCCTGATACCGAATGGCAGTCAGGGTGCCATTGTGTAGCATGTAGAGGTCTGTGGGTCCCTCCATGGATATGCCTCCCAAGACCATCACTGACCCATCACCAAACCGGTCATGCTGAACGATGTTACAGGCAGCATAACGTTCTCCATGTCTTATTCAGATCCTTTCACGTCGGTCACATGTGCTTGGGGTGAACTTGCTCATCTGTCAAAAGCACAGGGCATCAGTGGCGGAACCGCCAATTCTGGTGTTCAATGGCAAATGCCAATCGAGCTCCTCGGTGCCGAGCAGTGAGCACAGGGCACGCTAGAGGACGTCGGACCCTCAGGCCACCCTCAAGTCTGTTTCTGATTGTTTGGTCAGAGACAGTCACATCAGTGGCCTGCTGGAGGTCATTTTGTAGGGCTCTGGCAGTGCTCATCCTGTTCCTCCTTGTACAAAGGAGCAGATACCGGTCCTGCTGATGGGTTAAGGACCTTCTACGGCTCTGTCCAGCTCCCCTAGAGTAACTGCCTGTCTCCTGGAATCTCCTCCATGCTCCTGAGACTGTGCTGGGAGACAAAGCAAACCCTCTGGAAATGGTATGTATTGATGTGCCATCCTGGAGGAGTTCAACCTCTATAGGGTCCAGGTATGACCTCATGCTACCAGTAGTGACACTGACCTTAGCTGAATGCAAAACTAGTGAAAACAGTCAGAAAAGAGGAGTAGGGGAACAAAAGTCAGTGGCCTCCACCTGTAAAACCATTCCTGTTCTGGAGATCATCTCACTGTTGCCCATCTAGTGCACCTGTTAATTTTATTAACACCAAAGCAGCTGAAACTGATTAACAACCCCCCCCCCCCTGCTACTTATCTGACCAGATCAATATCCCAGGAAAAAAAATTTGAGCAGTGTGTATAGAGAGATAGACGAGAGATCTGCCTTGAGATTACTTTTAAAGCTCTGATACAACTATCGCTCTTAAGGCCGGGTTCACACTACAGCGAATTGGATGCGGTTTTCTCTGCATCCAATTCACTTGTCAGGAGATTGTGACCAGCTCTCAATGGAGCAGGTTCACACATCTCCGGAGCGAATTGCACAGGAGTCCTGTGCCTCTTCTGGTCCGATTCAGGTCAGAATTCAGCCAAACATTTGTACCGAAATTGGACCTGAAACGGTGAACAGGGACGCACAGGACCCCTGCTGTGAGCTGCTCCGTACTGAGGTGTGAACCCGGCCTTAAAGTATAACCAAGGTCTGAAAATAAAAAGCCGATGGGAGTTTTTTTGGGAGATTTTTTGGTAGAAGAGACGAGTAAAGAGTCTTCTGCGAAAAAACAAAACAAAAACGTATTTTTGTTGATAGCAGTATTTAATTTTATGGAAGCTTTCTGAGGTGCATGCACAGTGCAGTTTACACCCATGGGATCATTCCTGGGATCTGTAAAATGCAGAGAATGGAGCTGGAGATGATGTCTCCACTTGACAGAAAGGCCACTCTGGGGGAAGTACTTGAACATTACGGCAAAAGCCCGCCCACGACAGCAAGAGCCCGCCCACTACGAAAGCGGTAAAGTACCGCATTATAATTCAACTTCAAAGCCCTTCACGCTAGTCACACACGAATGTGCACATGATCCATTTTAACATGTGGGCTTATGTTTATCGTGTGCCAGGGGTGGGGTGCGACCAGGGCGGGTGCTACCACTAGGCAGCCACCTAGGGCGCCCTGCTGCCTAGGGCGCCCAGCCACCGGGGTTCCTACTCTCTTCTCTCTGCAGCAATCAAATAAGTCTCAGCATCAGCAGGCAGCCGCCACTCCGTTCGCACATAGTGTCAGAGGCGCAGCGGCAGGGAAGGACTGTGTTTGTGTCCCGACTCCCGAATAAATGGAAGCAAGAAAACATTCATTCATGGGTCCTGGTGAGGCTGCATTTGATGGGCGCTGGCGAGGCTGCATTTGATGGGCGCTGGCGAGGCTGCATTTGATGGGCGCTGGCGAGGCTGCATTTGATGGGCGCTGGCGAGGCTGCATTTTACGGGCGCTGGCGAGGCTGCATTTTACGGGCGCTGGCGAGGCTGCATTTTACGGGCGCTGGCGAGGCTGCATTTGATGGGCGCTTCATTAAAAAGATGGGGTTTACATGGGCAGGGAAAAGGGGGTGAAGACAGGGGTGGAGCCAATGGGGGGGGAGGCGGCAAAATGAGGTTTCGCCTAGGGTGTCAAAAATCCTTGCACCAGACCTGGGTGCAACGCCTTGCATTTTTACAACATAAGACACGGTTTACTCTTCACCCCCCCCCCCTTTAAAGTGGGTGTAAACTCTGGGGAAAAAAACAAAACAAAAAAAAAACAACCTGCAAGACAAAGGCATAATAAGCCAGTATGCATCGCATACTAGCTCATTATGAAATACTTACCTTAGAACAAAGCTGTTGCAGCGGTCCCTGTACACCGCTGTGATGGACGACATGTCTTTGGAATGTTACTTCCGGGTTCGCGGGCTCCGGCGCTGTGATTGGCCGGAGCCGCAATGACGTCACGCACGCACGCGGGAGCCGCCGGTCACGGCACAGCAGCTGAAGAAACGGCACGAACGAGCAGTTTCTTCAGTGCGCATGTGCCGATGACTTCGGCACATGCAGATACAGTGAATATCTCCTAAAGTTTAGGAGAAATTCACGGCACCTACAGAAAAGCCTCATTATAGGCAAAAGTGGTTATAATAGGATTTTTATAACAGCTTACCTGTAAAATCCTTTTCTTGGAGTACATCACGGGACACAGAGCGACATAGTCATTACTAATGGGTTATATAGATACCGTCAGGTGCTGGCACTGGCAACTTCCAAAACCGGAAGTACCCTCCCCTATATAAGCCCCTCCCATCCGGGAGTACCTCAGTTTTGTAGCAAAGCAATAAGTGTCCCCAAAGAGGGGCGGGAGCTCTGTGTCCCGTGATGTACTCCAAGAAAAGGATTCTACAGGTAAGCTGTTATAAAAATCCTATTTTCTTTCTCGTACATCACGGGACACAGAGCGACATAGTCATTACTAATGGGATGTCCTAAAGCAATGCCAAATGAGGGGGGGGATACACCATATATAAGCTGAGCGCTATCAGACATGAGGATCTTTTGCGGCCTGCAACACACTGCGCCCAAAGGCGACATCCTCCTGACTTCTAACGTCCACCTGGTAGAACCTAGTAAACGTGTGTACTGAAGACCATGTTGCGGCCTTACAGATTTGAGCCAGGGAGGCCTGGTGATGCACTGCCCATGAAGTTCCAACTGCTCTCGTGGAGTGCGCTCTAACTTTGAACGGAGGCGGTCTCCTTCTCAAGCCATAGGCTTGTATTATGACCTGTCGAATCCACTTGGCTAAAGTAGATTTTGACGCTGCCTGACCCTTTCTGGGGCCTTCCGGCAGAATAAACAAAGTATCCGTTCTGCGAATCTGAGCAGTGGCTTTTAGATAAGCTTTAACTGCTCTTACTACATCCAAAGAATGCAATAACTTTTCCTCTACCGAAGTAGGTTTGGGGAAAAAAGAAGGAAGAACCACATCTTGGTTCAAATGAAACCTCGATACCACCTTAGGAAGAAAGGCTGGATGAGGACGTAATACTACTCTATCCTTATGGATAACCAGATATGGCTCCTTACAGGACATAGCTGCTAATTCCGACACTCTTTTAGCCGAACAAATGGCTACTAGAAAAATCAATTTCCTGGTGAGAAGAACCAAGGAAATATGCTGTAATGGTTCAAATGGTTGTTTCTGTAGAACCGACAGAACCAAGTTTAGATCCCATGGACATATGGGAATATTAACCGGAGGACTAATACGCATCACCCCTTGTATAAAGGCTTTGACTAGTGAATGCGAAGCCAAGGGCCTTTGAAAAAATATTGACAAGGCCGAAATCTGACCCTTGATAGTACTCAAGGCAAGCTTCCTATCTACAGCCCACTGTAGGAAGTCCAGAATCCTACCTATTACGTATTTACGTGGATGCCATTTCTTGGCCTCACACCACGCGATGTACGCCTTCCAGATTCTATAGTAGATCTGCCTGGATACCGGCTTCCTGGCATTGATCATGGTAGATACCACAGCATTAGAGAGCCCTCTCTTTTTTAGAATGTGGGCTTCAATAGCCAGGCCGTCAAACCTAGGGCTGGTAAGGAAGGGTGGTATATCGGTCCTTGTGAAAGCAGGTCCGGACGATGTGGGAGGGTCCAAGGACTCCCCACAGACATTTTTACAATCTCCGCGTACCATGCTCTTCGGGCCCACGCTGGAGCCACCAGAATCACTGGTTTCTTTTCTACCCTGATTCTGCGGAGCAATCGAGGTAACAATTGTGGCGGTGGGAATGCATATATCAGCTTGAACTGATCCCAAGGGAACACTAGGGCATCCGAGCCGCAAGCTAGGGGATCCCTTGCCCAAGAGACAAACCTGTCCACTTTTGTGTTGAATCTGGATGCTAGCAGATCTACATCCGGTGTTCCCCACCGCTGACATATTGTCCGGAAAACCTCGGGATGAAGGGACCATTCCCCTGGGCATAATTGTTGGCGACTTAGAAAGTCCGCCTTCCAATTCTCCACTCCTGGAATGAATACCGCAGATATGGCTGGGACATATCTTTCTGCCCATCTCAGGATGTAATTTACTTCCCTTTGGGCTGCACGACTCCTGGTGCCCCCCTGACGATTGATATATGCCACTGCTGTGGCATTGTCTGATTGAATTTTGACAGGGGACCCTTGGAGTTTGGATGTCCATGCCACTAGGGCATACCGGGCTGCTCGTATCTCTAAGAGATTGATGGGCAGGGCCTTTTCCGCATCCGACCATCTGCCCTGGAGAGACCATTGCTCCAGTACTGCTCCCCAGCCTATAAGGCTGGCATCTGTAGTGACCACCTTCCAGGAAATCGGACTGAAGGATTTCCCTCTTTCCAGATTCTGGGGAACCAACCACCAGCGGAGGCTCTTGCGAACGGAAGGGGACAAGGACATTGGTAAGTCCAGAGCCTGAACTTTTTTGTTCCAGGCTGACAGTATGGCCCTTTGCAAATTCCTTGAATGGAATTGACCGTAGGGTACTGCTTCGAATGATGCCACCATTTTTCCCAGCAGCCTCATGCACAGGCGTATGGATGGCTGTCTTTTTGAACCCACTAAGTGGATCAAATCTCTCAAAGACGACCCCTTTTCTTGAGGCAAGAAAAATTTTCTCTGGTCTGAATCCAGCCTTAGCCCCAAGTATTCCAGACTTTTGACTGGTTTTAGGGCTGACTTGTCTCGGTTGATAATCCAACCGTGATATTCCAGATACTTGATTGTCTCGTGAACAACCACTTCTAGTTTTTCCACTGAGTGGTCTATCAGCAACAAGTCGTCTAGATATGCCATTATCGTTACACCTCGTGTTCTTAGATTGGCCAATAATGGGGCCAGAATTTTTGTGAACACTCGTGGTGCTGTGGCCAGACCGAAGGGTAAGGCTCTGAACTGAAAATGGCGCCCTTCTACCGCAAAGCGTAGAAATTTTTGGTGGGCTGGAAAGATGGGAACGTGCAAATAAGCATCTTTGATGTCGATCGAGGCTAACCATTCCTCCCCTTGTAGGGCAGTGGCCACCGACCGGATCGACTCCATCCGGAAAGTCCTGATATGTAGGAATTTGTTTAGCCCTTTTAGATTTAATATGGGCCTCACGTCCCCGTTTGGCTTCGGGACTGTAAAGAGGTTTGAGTAAAACCCGAACCCCCATTCTTCCAGGGGAACCTCTATAATTACTGCTTGGAGCAATAATTGTTCTAGTGCCAACAGGAGGGATCCTCTCTTTTGGGGACCCCTTGGCACGTTTGACCTTATAAAGCGGGAAGGAGGGGAGTTTTTTAACTCCAATTTGTATCCCAGATTTACTGCGGAGAGCACCCATCTGTCTCTGATCGTGTCCCGCCAGGTCTCTGCGAACAACTGAAGTCTTCCCCCCACCCGATTGAGTGGGGGCAACCCTTCATGCATTTGACTTTGGGGGAGGTTTTGTACCTCTCCTGCTCCAGGGCTTCTTGTTACCCTGCAATTGTCCCTGATTTTTACCTCCGGGATTTGATCGAGGAGGCCGTCGGAACTGTTTCACAGCCGATGTCCTAGGGACTGGAGAAGCAGGCCTCTTAAAAGAGGGACCTCTAACTCTATTTTTAACCGGCAAAAGTGTACTTTTACCGCTGGAAATTCTCTGGATATATTTGTCCAGGTCTTCCCCAAATAAGCGTTCACCATGAAATGGGAAGCTGACCAGCAATTTTTTACAGGGAGCTTCAGCAGACCAGTTTTTGAGCCATAGAAGCCTGCGCATATGTACTACAGACAGCGTAAGGCGGGAGGCCTGATGGATTGAATCCTTTATAGCGTCCACCGCAAAGCATAAGGCTCTAGGTAGATCGGCTAGGGCAAGAGCCTGCTGATCTGTCAAGTCCCTTAAGACCTGCTTCAACTGATCCTTCACTGCTTGGCAGACCCCAATAGCTGCCACTGCTGGTTGTGTCACCAATCCTGCTGTAGAAAAAGCAGATTTTAATAAGGACTCCAATTTTTTATCTATTGGGTCCTTGAACATTTGGACATTATCCACTGGACATGTCAGTGATTTATTCACACAAGAGATGGCTGCGTCCACTGTAGGGACCCTCCATTTTCTGATGAACTTATCCTCCATGGGATAGACCACTTGAAATCTCTTGGGAGGAGTAAATATTTTATCAGGATGCTCCCAATCCTGGTAAATGAGCCCTTCCAGTAAAGGATGGATCGGAAAGGAACAAACAGTCTGGGGAGCTTTTAGCGACCCCAACGAGGAGACAGAAGTGGATGATGGCTCCGCAAGGGGCATTTTAAATGCTGATCGGACCATATTAGTCAGGGACTGAACCCATAACCTTTCAGCATGTGATGCTGAGAATGGCTCTTCCACTGTTGATTCCTCTACAACAGAATCGACCTCATCCTGATCCCCTTCAGGTAGGTCGATCCCTGTATGGGACTGTTGCTCTGTTAACAGGCACTCTGAGGGAGGAGACGGAGATCGGGCGCTTTTTTCCTGTGACAGGGAAGCAGCGATCAATGCTGACAATCTCTCTTCCAGCCCTCCCAGAGCTGAGGAAAAAACCTCCTCTGTTACATACACAGGAGCAGGTGAACTGAGGACAGCCACAGTACCAGGTACTCCTGAGGGTGCTCTACGGTCACTAACCTCTGATTCTTCAGGGGAGACTGGTGCAGCCGAAGCATGCCCAAGATCCTCAGAGCCCGATGGAGACCCCCTATTCCTCCTGGAATTTCTAGTCCCGGAGTTTTTAGACGGCATATTCCTAAGCCACAAAGCTGAGGTATTCCAGCCGAAATACACCAGTTACTGATAATAGTCTAGCATAAATGCTGCTATAAGAAACAGTTGGTGTCTACTAATGTGCCTTTCTAGGGGACGCCTGCATCAACCGCTTGCTGTATGCCTTTTTTAAATGTTGCCAGCTCTGTCTCTGCACTCTATAGCCAGCTCACAACACAACTTTGTGGTTTTTAACATGCTGGGACGCCCGCACATGCGCAGAAGCGCTGCGGCGCGCACAGAGCGTCATCCCCCAGGCTCCGCCCCCTTTCCCGGCTCACCTCTATATATAGAGGCGCGTGCACGCGCACGGCCACGTGCGCCTTCGGCGCTAATTTTGAAAAATGGAAACCAGGGACAAGAGCCAGGGCCCCTCTTTGCCGCAGGCCGGGGGATGGATGAGCATTGCAACATGGCAGAGGAAGCAGTTTCCCATAAGAGAACTCACCATCTGCCTGGACTTGCTCTGATGAAAAGAAACTAGTCCACATGACAAGAAACGTTCCACAGCGGCCTCTAGTGGACAAACACAGGTACCGCAGTCTAATATATTAAATATATATATACAAAAATAATTTTTTTTTTTTCTTGACCACTATTAAAATTATTACATTTTTTTAGTAGTTACAGGCATGCACAGATATCAGCGGGAATACCGTTAGGTAACAGACAGAAAGACAAATTAGGCTTGGGGGTCCCCCAATAGAACCAAGTTCCTGGGGGCCCCCACCTACCTGTTCCCCGCCGCAGGACTTTGTTTGGTCCACAAAAGCCCAAACTTCACCTATCACGGCAGGCATTGTAATCAAACCTTCAGGGACCGGGTTCCCAAGGATTCCACTCCCCTGGACCTGTATAGCACCCTGCACAGAAAACATCTTGGTCGTGGGTATGACCAGAGCTCTGGATCCCAGGGTCCAGCTCTCCTAAGAGAAGCATTACAGGCAAAACCTTGCTCTTCTCTGCAAGGCCCGGGTACCGACCGTTTAGCTATGAAGCTTTTTTGGTCGGATCCGGAATAGCTTACTGAGGCCCAAAAGAACCTGTACGCAAGCTCAGTGAAAAACACATGTTTCTTCTTGGCCAACACCTTAGACACTGGCAAAAAAACTGAGGTGCTCCCGGATGGGAGGGGCTTATATAGGGGAGGGTACTTCCGGTTTTGGAAGTTGCCAGTGCCAGCACCTGACGGTATCTATATAACCCATTAGTAATGACTATGTCGCTCTGTGTCCCGTGATGTACGAGAAAGAAAAAGGGTTTACAACCTCTTTAACCCCCCCTTTTTTTTTTTTTTTTTACGATGTGTATGCATATTTGCGGCTTTACTGAAGTGGATCTTCTTACACTGGGCTGCACATGTTTGTACCTGCGTTTGTGCTGGGAGCGTGTTGAACGAACCAGGAGCCAGGACTGGCCCTCGATCACATGACCGCTGTGGTAGCCTGTGATTGGCTAATCACAGGGACCAGTAATACAACAATCCCCCCCATGCTCTTTGCCCTCTTGAAAATAGGTAAAAAAAAAAAAAAAAGGTACATTGTAACTTTCTCTTTCTTAAAAGAGAAGTCGGTCATAAAAAAATAAATAAATAATTTTAAGAATTAAATAATCCAAAAGATAAAATAGCTTGATCAGGGTTTGATTCAGGTTAGTGGCAGGGTTGGGGTCATAGGTTATGGTCCAGGTCAGTGTGTTTTACTTAGAAACGTTTTTTTTCAGGTCAGTGAGTTTTAGGTGGGAAAAAAAAATAATAAAAAGAAGCAAAATGTGAATTTAAAGTAATAGTAAAGCTGGAATAGGGTGTCAGGACCAGAATCTGAACCCATGACCTCTACTGCGTCCGGCAGTAGCACATTTTCTGAGCCACCTGAGATGCTGGACCGCATCCTGTCGGATTCCTTCACTAATCTTGCCTTGTACCTCGTTTCTGGTGAACCTTGAACTCCTTGCTCCTCCCATGAACTTTCAATTTAAGCCATGCCTTTGCACTTCCTGTTTGCCAGATTATTGTGCTCTCTCCAGCCGATATCTTTCTCAATTGCGTACCTGCAGCTGTCCTTATCTCCATTACCACTTATTACCAACCTTCGGCTTATTCTCGAAGCCTAGTACACACGGCCGAGATTCTCGTCAGGAAAAAAAAAGTTGTTTTTCCTGACGAGATTCTTGACAAGAATCTTGTGCCGGCCGAGTGTACACACACTCCATTCCAAAGAACCGCCGTTCTTTTGAATGGAACCAACGCGGTGACGTCATCGACTACGACGAGCGTGCGCTCGACACATTCGATGCCGTCGCCGCCATCTTGCTACACCCTACCTATGTCAGTCATTTCGAGCATGCGCGGGCTTACCGGAGGACAGGTAAGCTTGTTGCCGCATACACATACACACACACACAGTTTTCTCGTCGGTCAACAGGCCGACGAGAATCCCGACGAGAAAATAGAGAGCAGCAGGTTCTCTATTTTTCTCATCGAGATTCCCGGCAGTTTTCGACAAGAAAACATACACACGACCGTTTTTCTCGGCAAGAAAGCTCTCCCAGCAGTTTTCTTGTCGTTTCTTGCCGAGAAAACCGGCCGTGTGTACGAGGCCTTAGACTACACTTCTGCTTGATCCCAACTTTTGGCTTGTTTACCGACTACACTTCTACTATATCTGCTACTGGCCCCCGGCTTGATCACCTCCTGGTGGGGCAATCCTGAGGACTGCAACCTGGTACTAAAAACATGCAGCAAAACCCATCCCCACCATCAGGAACGCTGGTGGTTACTGCTTAGACCCTGCGCCCCAGGTGAGCTCATGTCATCTTCTAGTTGGACGGTAGGAGTCTCTCTACTGCTATAGCTACTGGTCTCCAAGCCTGACCCCAGACCATGACACTGGGCTTTAATCGGGCTGGCCAAAGTCCCGTACATCAGGATAAACACTTCTTCTATGACCTGAGATTTGTCAGACGGTTTTTATTATGGCGGCCGTGATCCTTCACATACAGCCAGAAGCATCTTGTGTTTATTAGTCAATGACAAAGGTTGTTTTTCATAACCCAATACCAAACGGATTATTTGCATGCATGTCCTTCACCCGCCATCCCGGAAGCTCAGACCACACATAAAACTCGCACAGCAGCCGCAGTAAAATCTCTGCACAAGATAGTAACTTTTTACAGCGTTCTGTCCGGCCTTCATCACATCGAATGACCCTCGTCTTCAGGTCAGACATGGTGCTGTCAATTTATTACCGCAAGGTAATATTTTTTTGGGCTCTGCTGTCTGTTATTACACGCAGGATTTAAAAACGGATTTTCAAAGCGGATGCTGGAGAGACAAAACCACTTCACAGCTTTCTTATATCTCTATTGTATTGGTGAGATCTCTGCACTTTAGCCCAGGTTCACACTGGGGCTGCGGGAGTGAAGCCGTGCGAGTTCAGCTGAACTCGCACGATTTCACTCCTGCCTGTCAGTCCCGATTTCAGCCGCGATTACAGAGACATCTGACACAGATGTCAATGTAAATCGCGGCTGAAATCGCAAAAAGTAGTACAGAAACTACTTTTTGTAATCGGTGCAGCGCCGCAGATGCGGCGTCGCACCGATTAGGACGGTGCCATTGCCCGCAATTTGCGGAAAATTTCGCCGATTTGACATGCGATTTGACATGTCAAATCGCATGTCAAATCGCACCAGTGTGAACCAGGGCTAAAAGAGGGAATGAACTCTGGAAGTGGTTCCCCAAAAAAACCAGAGAGAGCGCAAAAGACTGGTCACCACGTGGGGGTTCCTTACAGCTGATATATGCCTTCCATTACCTTCCATGCCTTGCTCTGAGCTGTGTCTGTGTGCAGGCAGAAATCCTGGTATAAAAGCATGTGTTTATTCATATCATTGTCCCCCCTCCCCCACAAACCCAATGACTGGTGATCTGATGGACTCATGGAGTAACGACCGAGGTGGAGAAACCACAGATTCACAGAATTAATGAAACAGAAGCAGGGGGATCCTTGCACTGGAGGTCCTCAGGTAAAGCTTCCCCTCCAGCAAGAAGATCAGCGAACAGCACAGTAGTGACATCACAAAAGCCCACTCCAAATCTGGTGAGACAAGTAAGAGGCAGCTGTGCCCTAGATCAGCCTTTTTCAACCAGGGTGCTGTGGTGTCAGGGTGCTGTGCTCCTGCTATTTACTTGCAGCTCTTTCAGTGCACAGAGGCTGCTCAGCTGTCGGTTAATTACCAGCCATTCATTGTTTCCACAGTGACTCACCTGGTTACCATTACCTGCCCTATTAGTCCAGCCTACAGCCAGGCCCTTTTGGCTATTTAAACAGCTTTGTTCATTCCCCCCCCACCCCCCCGTGCCTGTGGTCAACATCTCCAGTGTGTTCCTGCTGTGTTCCTGTGTATGACTTGGCCTGGTTGATTTCTCTTCTGATTCCTGCTCCTGATTTGTGATTCCTGATTATGCTGACTTCTGGTTACCTGATCCTGGCTCGTCTGATCCTTGGCTTCTGTTTTTGACTGCGTTCCAGAACTGTTCTTATTTTTGCAACTACATTAACCACTTGCTGACCAGCTCCTGTACATTTACGTCGGCAGAATGTGTGTATATATATATATATATATATATATATATATATATATATATATATATACATACATACATACATATACACACACACACGTCACTTTGAACTTGCCGCCGCCATGCACGCGCCTGCCGCATGCTCCGTGACCGTGCCCGCGGGACCCGATGACTCGATGTCCGCCGGATGTCTGCGATCATGACATGGAGCTGAAGAACGGGGAGATGCCAGTGCAAACACAGCATCTCCCCGTTCTGCCTAGTGACAGGACACTGATCGTCTGCTCCCTCTCATCGGGAGCGGTGATCAGTGTCGTGTCACACGTAGCCCATCACCCAGTTAGAATCACTCCCTAGGACACACTTAACCCCTTCCCCGGCCCCCACTGGTTAACCCCTTCACTGCCAGTCACATTTACACAGTAATAAGTGGATTTTTATAGCACTGATCACTGTATAAATGTGAATGGTCCCAAAATAGCGGCAAAAGTATCCGATGTGTCCGCCATAATGTCGCAGTCACGACAAAAATCGCAGATCGCCGCCATTACTAGTAAAAAAAAAAAAATGCCATAAAACAATCCCCCTATTTTGTAGACGCTATAACTTTTGCGCAAACCAATCAATAAACGCTCATTGTGATTTTTTTTATCAAAAATATGTAGAAGAATACGTATCGGCCTAAACTGAGGAAATTTAATATATTTTTTGGGGATATTTATTATAGCAAAAAATAAAAAATATAGCTTTTTTTTCAAAATTGTCGCTCTATTTTTGTTTATAGCGCAAAAAACGCAGAGGTGATCAAATACCAAAGGAAGCTTTATTTGTGGGAAAAAAATAACGTCAAATTTTGTTTGGGAGCCACGTCGCATGACCGCGCAATTGTCAGTTAAAACAACGCAGTGCCGAATCGCAAAAAGTGGCCCGGTCATTTGGCAGCCAAATGGTCCGGGGCTCAAGTGGTTAAAGGAGTGATTTTTAACTGCATTTTCTGTCTCTGACTGGTTTATGGTTTCTGACACGTGGCACCCTGTGGTGCCTACAGAGTTTTTCATGAGTGCCTTGGCAAAATGCCTAAAAATTGGCCAAAAATGGGCAACAAACCAGCAAGTGGATCATCTTCCAGGCCAGGCATTAAAACAACCAAATGACATAGGCTGATAAGGAGGATGCTGGGCACCGGGTGACGTCTTGGTTTGCCCCTAATCCATCCCACTCTGTCAGCACTGGGGTCACAACAGCCGAGTTAGACCCCTTTAACACTGAGGCGTTTTTCAGGCGCTAAAGGGCTAAAAATAGCGCCTGAAAAACGCCTTCCCTGCAGCACCAGTGTGAAAGCCCCAGTGCTTTCACACTGGAGCAGTGCGCTTGCAAGACTTGGATAGGAAAGAAGGAGTGGATACTTTCACTCCCTTCCTGCCCAGATCAATTTTCAGCTTTCAGCGCTGTCGCACTTTGAATGACAATTACGCGGTCGTGCAACACTGTACCCATATGACATTTTTATCATTTTTTTCATACAAATAGAGCTTTCTTTTGGTGGTATTTATTCACCACTTGGGGTTTTTATTTTCTGCGCTACAAATGAAAAAAGACCAAATTTTCACAGCCTGGCCAGTAGCACCTTCAGCCATTATCCACTTAAAGACCAGGCCATCTGACACTTTTTGGAGAGGAGAGCCGATCGCCTAGCAACTGGCTCTTTATTTACATCACATGATGGCTGTGATTGGACACAGCCGTCATGTGATCAGGAGGGCAAATCACAGAGCCCTCCTGCCGATCGGGGATGCGCCGTGTCCGGGTGACACAAGTGCATCGGGATCGCGCCGCTGCGCGGGCACGTGCGCGCGCGATCCCCCCTCCTTCTGAGGGACGTTCCTGAACGTCCACTCAGGATGAAGCGCCCACCCGGCCGTATATATGCAGTGGCCGGGTGGGATGTGGTTAAAGCAAGCCAGAATGTCAACTGCAGAACAAAAGGCACCAGTCAATGAATTCTGAAATGATCTCCGAAGCATTTGAAAACTGATGCCATGGGGACAAGCCCTAAGCAACCAACATAGGCCTTCAATGTGTTCCTTGTATTGGGGAAAGCAGCTAAAGTGGACTAAAATTTTGGATACTCTCACAAGCAATGGATCTGTGCCCCCGTACTACAAAACATCAAGCTACATCAAAACATTAAAAGGCAGGACTTATTTTTCCTGGTTCAGTCCCGCTCTTCCATGGCATGCCAATGAGGAGGAAAGGGCCACAGAGAGGAGCTACGATTAAAATTTCAGCCCGTGTAGCTATCAGTTAGAAGGATAGGGGCACCATAAGCATAAGTCGCCTTCACATCCAAGCTTGTAGTTCATTTTCTAAAGTGATAATGGGGCTGTTTTACATAAAGATCGTGCTTAGCGCCGCCGGAAAAGTAGATGGAACACCGCGCCATCGTGTCACCTTGGACGTCCAGTCTCGGAGTTTAATCTCCCCGCTGCTGAAAAGCAATATATGGCTCCAACTCTCCGGGCTAATGAAGGAAAACCGAGCTTCAAAATTAGTCTGGAAACCGAAGACAATGCCGCAATTGACCAGGTCGTGCCTCGATCAGTGACGTGGGAAAGTGGTTTGTCCCCCAAGGGACGTGATCTTGATGAGGTCCAGATGGGAAGTGACATCTCTTAGCGAGGAGCTTCTCTGCTTTCTATTAGAACTTCTATAAAGTCAGACTGAGGATCTAATCGGGCAAAAGCCTGTTAATCCAGCTAACCTTGCTTTGCCTTTCACCCAGGGAAAAAAAAAAAAAACACGTCCTCAAGTCTTTACAGCAATTTATAGGAAGCCCGAGATAGATGGCCCTCCTTTTATGTTAAGGATTTCTGAGCCGGAGATATATCTCCTCCAGCGGCTTTTTAGTGCAGGACGTGCACTTCTATGTTAAGAAGCCGTATATAACGGCCGCGGAAATCATTCAACACACCTAAAATGGCGGCTCCAAGGGCGATCCCAGTTTCACAGGAGAGCATCAGATGTTCACTGAACGACTTTACAGTTTGCTCATCGCCATTATGAAGATTTAAAGCGGAAGTAAACCCATCGATTTTACAGTTTCAAAAAGCAGTTACATTCCCGGCATGCCGGGAATGCCAACTGTCACATTGGTTGTTCTCTCAACCAAACTGTCAAACCATCCAATGGCTGGTGTCATAATGGATCACATGTGCAGCATCATGGCAGTTGAAGATTAAACAGAGGCCAAGATGGCAGCTTCCTTGCCTGAAAATGATAGGGGGGTTTACTTCCACTTTAACCACTTGAAGACCGGGCACTTTGACACTTTGTTTACATGTGAAAATATGTTTTATTGCTAGACAATTTGTTAGAACCTCCCAATCATCATATATAAATTTTTGTTTAAAGCAGAGACCCCTAGAGAAATAAATTGGTGGGCATTCCAATTTTTTTTAATGTCACATGGAATTTGCATAGCGGTTTTTCAAAACGCAATTTTTGGGAAAAATACGCTTTACATTTTAACCACTTGCCATCCAGGCCAATACTGGCATTTCTTTCCTACATGGAAAAATCATAATTGTGTTGCTAGAAAATTAATCAGAACCCCCAAACATTATAAATGTTTTTTTTTTTTTAACAGAGACCCTAGGGATTAAAATGGTGGTCGTTGCAACCTTTTTATCTCGCACGGTATTTGCGCAGCAATTTTTCAAACGCGTCTTTTTTTTTGAAAAAAACAACTGTTTTACGCATTACAAAAAAAATAAAAAAAACCACAAAAAAAGTTACTGTATATACTCGAATATAAGCCGACCCGAATATAAGCCGAGGCACCTAATTTTACCACAAAAACTGGGAAAATGTATTGACTCGAGTATAAGCCTAGGGTGTGCCTCACTTTGTCCATGACTAGACTGACGTTTAACATGGGAGTCTATGGAGCGGGTGCCTGGCTTTGAAAAATCGGTGCTACCCGGCCGTAGGGCCCCCGGACAAGAAACTTTGCACATTTATAGAGGAGAAATGGGGCTACATGTGTGCCAAGTTTGGGGTCCAGAGGACTTACGGCCGGCCAGTACCGGCTCCCCAAAATCCAGGAGATCAGGCGCAAAAAGGTGACTCGAGCATAAGCCGAGGGGGGCATTTTCAGCACAACAAATTGTGCTTAAAAACTCGGCTTATACTCGAGTATATACGGTAGCTTGATATTTTAGTATAATGATGTTACGGCGAGTAAATAGATACCCAACATGTCACGCTTTAAAATTGTGCACACTTGTGGAATGGTGGCAAACTTTGGTACTTAAAAATCTCCATAGGCGACGCTTTAAAAATGTTTACAGCTTACCCGTTTAGAGTTACAGAGGAGGTCCTGGGCTATTGCACTCGCTCCAACGTTGACGGCGATACCTCACATGTGTGGTTTGAACGGCGTTTACATACGTATGAGTTTGCTTCTGCGAGCAAGCGCGCAGGGACAATTTTTTTTTTATTATTATTATTTTACTTTTATTTTTCTACTTTGACACTTTTCTTTTACATTTTTTTTTGATCACTTTGATTCCTATTACAAGGAATGTAAACATCCCTTGTAATAGGAATAGGGCCTGACAGGTCCTCTTTACAGTGAGATATGGGGGTCTATAAGTCCCCACATCTCTCCTCTAGGCTGGGAAGCCTAAAATTAAAAATTAAAATAAAAAACCCCAAAACAATCTCGGCTTCCCAGCCAAGGTAACTGAAGTGTTTACAACTGCAGAGGCTGGACGTGACATCATAACGTCGCACCCAGGCCTCCGAAGGTCATAGAGACTGTCAGGGACCATCCGGCCCACGGGATTCTCTATGGCAGGGATATGCAATTAGCGGACCTCCAGCTGTTGCCAAACTACAAGTCCCATGAGGCATAGCGAGACTCTGACAGCAGCAAGCATGACACCCAGAGGCAGAGGCATGATGGGACTTGTAGTTTTGCATCAGCTGGAGGGCCGCTAATTGCATATCCCTGCTCTATGGTGAACTTCTGCCGCCAGTGGATTCCTTTTCCAGTTCACTGATTGTATGGGTGAGCCGGTAGAAGCACCAGAGGGCGGCGGGAGGGGAGGTGGCCAACATAACTGTGCACCAGTGCACAAGGCAAGGTCCATAGTCATGTTGGAACAGGAAGGGGCCGTCCCCCAAACTGTTCCCACAAAGTTGGGAGCATAAAATTGTCCAAAATGTCTTGGTATGCTGACACCTTAAGAGTTCCCTTCACTGGAACTAAGGGGCCAAGCCCAACCCCTGAAAAACAACCCCCCACCATAATCCCCCCTCCACCAAATGGATTTGGACCAGTACACAAAGCAAGGTCTATAAAAGACATGGATGAGCGAGTTTGGGGTGAGGAACTTGTCTGTCCTGACCTCAACCTGATAGAACACCTTTGGGATGAATAAGACACTGTGAGCCAGGCCTTCTTGTCCAACATCAGTGCCTGAGCCATGACTAAACACTAGTTTTCAGTGTGAAACGCGTCGGCTGTACCCTCCCATTTCTTGCTGTGACTTGCAGTGCTGTAAGTTTTTTTTACCCAATAAAGGCAACCTTCATGTTTTTCGGAGTGCGGCTGTCCATTCATTCCACACGCCCTTTTTCCGCATCAGTGCCTGACCTCACAAATGGGCTTCTGGAAGAATGGTCAAACATTCCCATAGACACCCTCCTAAACCTCGTGGACGGCCTTCCCAGAAGAGTTGAAGCTGTTATAGCTGCAAAGGGTGGGGCAACTCAATATTGAACCCAACGTACTTAAGGCCCGTACACACGGTCTGACTTTTTGCCAAAAAACTTCAAAATTAGCAAGTTTTCCAAAAAAATCAGACCGTGTGTACGCTCCATCGGACAAACTTTTTCGGTTTTCATCGGACAAAAGTTTGCTCTGCAAACGGACAAACTTTTCGGGCAACAAAAGTCCGATGGTGCAAAGTCCGACCGTGTGTACAGAAATCCATCGGACTTTTGTCCGAAGTACAAAACACGCATGCCCAGAACCAATGTTAAAATCAACAAACAATAGCAGAAGTTGACCAAAGGGTGGCGGTAAAGAGCAGAAAAACCACGTGATGTTGGAAAAGTTTTGGGAAAGTTTGCAGAAAAGTCCTGCGGTGTGTATGCTATGGGTGTGCCCGGCCAACTCCCTTCGGACAAAAATCCACGGAAAAGTCCGATGGAAGTCCGACCGTGTGTACGAGGCTTTAGGCTGCATTTACAATAGTTTTTTCACCTTAATGCATAGAATACATTAAAGGGGTTGTAAAGGAAAAAGTTTTTTCATCTTAATGCATCCTATGCATTAAGGTGAAAAAACATTCGACAATACCGCCCCCCCCCCCCGAGCCCCTGTTTTACTTACCTGACCCCTCGAAAGTCCCGCGCTCGCTCCCGTCATCCTCCGAGTTCCTGAGCCCGGCCGTTGATTGGCTACAGTGGATGGATTGAAAGCAGCGCTGCCATTGGCTGGCGCTGCTGTCAATCACATCCAATGGCGCGCTGGGGGGCGGGGCCGAGTGATACAGTCGACGGCTATGGCCGCCGCTGTATCACGGGAGCGCACCCGCAGTAACCCCACACCATGAGAGCTCGTTTGCATTATGGTGTGGAGTCCTTGTGGGGAGGAGCTGAAACGCCAAGGGACCCCAGAAGATCAGGTCCGGGGCCAATGTGTGCAAAACGAGCGGCACAGTGGAGGTAAGTATAACATGTTTGTTATTTTTTTTTTTTAAACGGGAACCTTCAGTGTTCCTTTAAGGTGAAAAACCCTGAAGGTTTACATCTCTTTAACTTCTTCTCCAGGACTGTCCCCTGCAGTAACTTCTCTCCACCACTAGATGTCCTTGGTTTTCCTGGTTGAATGACACCCAGTATCATTCAACCCAGAAGACTGAGAACACACTGTAAGTGCGGGGCTTTACATGGGTGCGCCCGGCAAACTCCCTTCGGACAAAAATCCACGGAAACGTTTTTTTGAAGTCCGACCGTGTGTGCGAGGCTTAAAGGGACACTAAAGCTTCCCTTTTCTTTGCAAAAAAACAACAAACATGTTATACTTACCTCCACTGTGCAGCTCGTTTTGCACACAGTGGCCCCGATCCTGGTCTTCTGGGGTCCCTCGGCGGCTGTCTTGGCTCCTCCCCGCAAGGACTCTACACCATAATGTGAGCGAGCTCGCATGGTGTGGAGTTATTGCGGGCGCGCTCCCGTGATACAGCAGCGGCCATAGCCGCCGACTGTATCACTCGGCCCCGCCCCTCGGCGCGCCGCGTCATTGCATGTGATTGACAGCAGCGCCAGCCGATGGCTGCGCTGCTTTCAATCCATCCAGTGTAGCCAATCGGCGGCCAGGCTGAGAACCGAAGAGGATGACGGGGACGAACGCGGGACTTTCGAGGGGCCAGGTAAGTAAAACGGGGGCTCGGGGGGGGGGGGGGGTGGTATTGTCGGATGTTTTTTCACCCTAATGCATAGGATGCATTAAGGTGAAAAAACATGTACCTTTACTACTCCTTTAAGACTGGGATGCCATTAAAGTTCATGTGTAAAGGCAGGTGTCCCAATACTTTTGACAATATAGTGTACGTGGTTTACAACACGAACAGACCCAAACTTAGTTGCACATTCACAACACAGACTCCCTTTAAATGAAAGTAAAACAATAAGGCTTCCCGTCCAAGGTAAAAGGCCGTTGAGAGTCTAAAAAGTCAAAATAATACCGAAATGTACCAGGCAGTTCTACAGAACCTGAAATCCGGCAAGATTAGGCGGATTAGGTAGAGAATTACCAGCTAACGAAGCAGGTGAGCCGCAGATGAAAATGAGCGCTAATACTGGGAGCTATACGTCTGTGTTAAAATTATAATAAATGAATATTCCGCTGCTCCCCTCATACAATAATATTCAAAGATCTCACTTAGGAAATATATAAATAAATAAAAAAAAAAAAAAAAAAAACACAGAGCTCCTTCAACTCCATTAGCAGTGACTGTTCCGGAGAGACGAACCGAGGCCTGGAGTAACATCGCCACCAAGTGTCAGCGGAGGGACATGACGCACATCAGCAACACCATCAATAATTCAGTGCGGAGAGTGCGAGACGCTCTCCTCCGTTATTTGTGTTTTAGCACTTCTGAACGCGGCACAGTAAATATATATTATTGAAGTGCGCGGCACACTCCACTAAAGAGCTATTTCTAAGCAGAGGAAAAAAAAAAACAGATGCAAGAATTAAAAAAAAAAAAAAAAAACACAGCTACCCTGGAAATAGCAGAATTTTCACACGGAATAAGTATGAATCGGAAATATGGGTTTAGATTCGGGGCTAAACGGCGGAAGAGGAGACGCGACAGGAATGGCGCTCAGCCAGGAGAATATTACTGGATGACATTTTCCACTCCGGTCAGCCTCCTGTGTACCTGCATAGGGGCGGCGCTTATATATTATATTACCAAAAGTATTGAGACACTGGCCCTTATGCCGCGTACACACAATCGTTTTTAATGTCATTTTCAAAAACGACGTTTTTCTCGACGTGATTTTTCTTGTTTCCTCTCAAGCCCGTCTTGCATACACACGTTCATTAAAAAAAAAACGCTTGAGCAAAGCGCGGTGACGTAGAACACGTACGACGGCACTATAAAGGGGAAGTTCCGTTCGAATGGCGCCACCCCTTCTTCATGTTAGTAAAAGTTTGTTGAGCGACGATTCGCGCTTTTCAGCCTCGTGCTCTTCAGTCCGTTACAGCGTGACGTATGTGCTATCTCAATTACGAACGCTAGTTTTACCAGAACGAGCGCTCCCGTCTCATGCTTGATTCTGAGCATGCGCGTTTTTTTCCCCCCTCGTAAAAGCATACACACTACCGTTTTTCACGTCGTTAAAAAAAACGACGTGAAAAAATGGAGCAGGTTCTCATTTTTTTAGGCCATTTTTCACGTCGTTAAAAATGCTCTGGAGCCTACACACGATCGTTTTTAATGCCCAATTTAAAAAATGGCATTTTTAACGACGTGAAAAACGATCGTGTGTGTACGCGGCATTACACGCACATGAACTTTAACCACTTGCCGTCTGCCCAACGTAGATATACTTTGGAAAAATTTGCACAGGCAGGAGAAGCAACTTATATATACGTTGCTTTGAATCTGCCGCCTAGCAGGCGCGCGCGTGCCGCCGCAAGCTCCGTGTCCCACAACGGCAGAACAGGGGGGATGCCGTTGTAAATAAGGCATCTCGCTGTTCTGCCTAGTGACAGCACAGTGATCGTCTGCTACCCTGTCATCGGGAGCAGCGATCACCGTCGTGTCACTCGTAGATCATCCCCCCCACAGTTAGAATCACTTCCCTAGGACACACTTAACCCCTTCATCGCCCCCTAGTGGTTAACCCCTTCACTGCCAGTGTCATTTACACAGTAAGCAGTGCATTGTTATAGCACTGATCGCTGTATAAATGACGATGGTCGCAAAATAGCGTCAAAAGTGTCGGATGTGTCCGCCATAATGTCGCAGTCACGATAAAAAAAAAATCGCAGATCGCTAGTTAAAAAAAAATATTAATAATAAAAATGCAAAAAAACTATCCCCTATTTTGTAGACGCTATAAGTTTTGCGCACACCAATCAATATACGTTTATTGCGATTTTTTTTTTTTTACCAAAAATATGTAGAAGAATACGTATCGGACTAAACTGAGGAAATTTTTTTTATTTTTTTTATATATTTTTGGGGGATATTTATTATAGCAAAAAGTAAAAAAAAAAAAAAAAAAATATATATTATATATATATTTTTTTTTTAATTGTCGCTCTTTTTTTGTTTATAGCGCAAAAAATAAAAACCGCAGAGGTGATCAAATACCACCAAAAGAAAGCTCTATTTGTGGGAAAAAAAAGAAGTTAATTTTGTTTGGGAGCCACGTCGCACGACCGCGCAATTGTCAGTTAAAGCGACGCATTGCCGAATCGCAAAAAGTGGCCTGGTCATTTGGCAGCCAAATCCTCCGGGGCTGAAGGGGTTAAAGGAGTTGTAAAGGCAGAAGGTGCATTCTATGAATTAAGATAAAAAGCCTTCTGTGTGCAGCAAACCCCCCCCCCCCCAATACTAACCTGAGCCTCCTCTTTCTCCAGAGATGTCCACGAGTCCCTCGGCCGTCCGGGACTCTCCCTCCTGATTGGCTGAGACACAGCAGCGGCGCCATTGGCTCCCGCTGCTGTCAAAGTCAGTTGGCCAATCAGGACAGAAAGGGGGCGTGGCTGAACAGCAGCTCCGTGTTTGAATGGACACACAGAGCTGCAGCTCGGCTTGGGTGCCCCAATAGCAAGCTGCTTGCTGTGGGGGCACTCGACAGGAGGGAGGGGCGAGGAGCACCGAAGGGGGACCCAAAAAGAGGAGGATCTGGGCTGCTCTGTGCAAAACCACTGTACAGAGGATGCCAGTATAACAGGAAAAAAAAAAAAAAAAAGACTTTACAATCAATCACTTTAACGGCATCCCAGTCTTAGTCCGTAGGGTTCAATATTGAGTTGGCCCCGCCCTTTGCAGCTATAACAGCTTCAACTCTTCTGGGAAGGCTGTCCACAAGGTTTAGGAGTGTGTCTATGGGAAGGTTTGACCGTTCTTCCAGAAGCACATTCGTGAGGTCAGGCACTGATGTTGGATGAGAAGGCCTGGCTCGCAGTCTCCGCTCTAATACACCCCAAATGTGTGATATCGGGTTGAGGTCAGGACTCTGTGCAGGCCAGTCATGTTCCTCCTCCCCAAACTCGCTCATCCATGTCTTTATGGTTCTTGCTATGTGCACTGGTGCGCAGTCATGATGGAACAGGAAGGGGTCGTCTCCAAGCTGTTCCCACAAAGTTGGGAGCATGAAATTGTTCTCTCTGCCTCCTCTGCGTGTCCAAACATGCCACAGGCCTTCAAGTCATAAGCGAGCCCTGCAGCACAGCTGTGCATGCACTGGTTCCCCCGAACAAATGCGCACACGTGGGGCTTCCCGCGCATGTGTAAAGGCGGCTATCAGGGAAGTCCAAAATCCCCCCCCCCATCTCTGTACATGTACAGAAAATCACCAGGACATGAAGACTGGGCAAATGCCATCGGCACATCTGTGCATGCACCATAATGGCAGCGCTGGGGGGGGTTGAAGATCCCCCTTAGAGGTGGACTGAAATTCGACTAAGTGAATGGATTTACATTTACATTAACACACTGGCTCACAAAATGATAAATCCAAAATGTGTTAGCAGTGCTCTTCCTGGTATTGGCGTGTGCCTAGGTACCTCTGTGCCTATAGCCACATAGCTGTATATCTGCAGTATGAGACTAAAGGCACTACTACCTCCGACTACTACTCTCAAGAGATTCGGAGTGATGGCAATACTGTGCTGCTCACTTTTTCCCCTTTCCGGCTTGACAAAGGGGAGTGTATGGCCCGAAACATGTAGCCACACCCCCTCCCACGTCAGCATGCTGACCTTGCCCGCTTAGTCCCGATTCTGGTCCGGAGTTCTCCAGCCACATTGCTCAAGGCCTGGTTATCGAGTAGCTGTAACATCTTCTGTTGGCCTTTGCTGAACCTCTTCATTAACAAAAACTTATATCGATTTAAATTTTAGAAACTCTAAACATACATTTTTGGATCTAAAAAAGACCCTATTAAATTATTCTGCCAATCCCTTCTTAAAAACCCTCCTTCTCCCCCAGAATTTATTTATAGACAATTTTGCACTATTGTCAATATGTTGGCTGATAGTTTTCTCTCCAGCAAGGAGAAAAGTGATCTGCAGTGCACGGATCTCCCTGCTTCCATTTTATCCATTTCGGTGCTTCCAGCACCTTCACCGCTGTCACTTCATCATTACTCCACCAGGCATCAGGAGGGGGGGGGGGGGGGGTGGCAACTGACATGAGAAAACAAGCAAAGCCCTAGTTCTCTACCAAAATGACGACCTTCAAAGTAGAGACAGTGTAGAGCAAGGACATGGCAAGTCAATAATGGAGAAATGACCACCTACAGGCAATGCTGGTGCTTTATCATTTGCCCTCTGCCCGCAATTTTTTTTTTAAATTGAAGGCACTGCCGCCTCTGACTGCTAGTCTCAGGAGATTTGGAGTGACATTTGGTGATGTCACTACTGTGCTGCTCACTTTTCTCTTTGCTGGAGAGAAAGCTGTACTTGAAGGTCTGCAGTGCATGGATCTCCCTGCTTCTGGTTAACCCATTCTGTGCTTCCAGCACCTCCACTGCTGCTTTTTCATCATTACCGCACCAGTCATCAGGGAGCAACTGACATGAGAAAGCAAGCAAAGCCCCACTTCTCTACCAAAATGGCCACCTTCAAACAGACACAGCCCCAAGATCAGTCAGTATTTGAGAAAATATCATCTACAGGTAATGCTGGTGCTATGTAATTTGCCCCTCTGCCCACCATTTTTTTTAAAGTGAAGGCACTGCTGCTTCTTGACTGCTAGTCTTAGGAGCTTTGGTGTGAGATTGGTGATGTCACTACTGTGCTGCTCACTTTTCTCCTAGCTGGAGAGAAAGATGTACCTGAGGACCTGCAGCACTCGGATCTACCTGCTTCTGCATTATCCATTCAGTTCCTTTAGCATCTTCACTGCTGGTACCTTATTATTGCTACACCAATAATCAGGGGGGCAACCGACATGAGAAAGCAAGCAAAACCCTACTTCTCTACCAAAATGGCCACCTTCAAACAGACACAATGTAGAACAAGCGCATGATCAGTTAGTAATTGAGAAAAGATCACCTACAGGCAATGCTGGTGCCATGTCATTTGCCCTCTGCCCGCAGTATTTTGAAATTGAAGGCACTGCTGCTTCTTGACTGCTAGTCTTAGGAGATTTGGTGTGAGATTGGTGATGTCGCTACTGTGCTGCTCACTTTTCTCCTTGCTGGAGAGAAAGTTGTACCTGAGGACCTCTTCTGTTTAATCCATTCTGTGCTTCCAGCACCTTCACTGCTGCTTTTTCATCATTACCCCACCAGTCATCAGGGAGCAACTGACATGAGAAAGCAAGCAAAACCCCCACTTCTCTACCAAGAATTCTACCTTCAAACAGACACAGTGTAGAAAAAGGGCATGGTAAGTAGTCAGTAATGGAAAAAAGATAACCTACAGGCAATGCTGGTGCTTTGTCATTTGCCCTCGGCTGCCTATAGCCACATAGCTGTATATCTGCAGTATGAGACTGAATGCACTGCTACCTCCGACTGCTACTCAAGAGATTCGGAGTGATAGCAATACTGTGCTGCTTACTTTTTCCCCTTTCCGGCTTGACAAAGGGGGAGTGTATGGCCCCGAAACATGTAGCCACACCCCCTCTCACATCAGCATGCTGACCTCGCCCGCTTAGTCCTGATCCCGGTCCGGAATTCTCCAGCCACATTGCTCAAGGCCTGGTTATCGAGTAGCTGTAACCATCTTCTGTTGGCCTATTCTGAACCTCTTCATTAACAAAAACGTATATCGATTTAAATTTTAGAAACTCTAAACATACATTTTTGGATCCTAATAAATTATTCTGCCAATCCCTTCTTAAAAACCCTCCTTCTCCCCCAGAATTTATTTATAGACAATTTTGCACTATTGTCAATATGTTGGCTGTTCACTTTTCACCTTGCTGGAGAGAAAACTGTATCTGCAGTGCACGGATCTCCCTGCTTCCACTTTATCCATTCGGTGCTTCCAGCACCTTCACCGCTGTTACTTCATCATTACTCCACCAGGCATCGGGGGGGGGCAACTGACATGAGAAAGCAAGCAAAGCCCTATTTCTCTACCAAAATGACCACCTTTCAAACTAGAGACAGTGTAGAGCAAGGACATGGCAAGTCAATAATGGAGAAATGACCACCTACAGGCAATGCTGGTGCTTTGTCATTTGCCCTCGGAAGGCCATTTTTTGGGCCCAGCTTTCAGTGTTCAGGCCCTTCTTAATAGGAACGCTGTAAAGCACACTGTCTGGAATTCATTGTTCACAGATCTGACTTTGGCAGAATTTTTGCACCATTTCTGCACTCTGCACCGCCTCTCACAATAACAACAAAGAAAAACTTGGGCCAAAAAGTTTCAGGGAAACAAGAAGATTGTAGAGCTTATCATTACGTAATCAAGCTCCGACTGTGGACAGCCATTTCTCCTCTGTTTTCATTTCAAGGAACCGCAGGCCTAAACAATGCTAGCAAATGACGCACCCGGAGCTCCGAAACAAACACGCAAGGCTGCAGACCAACGCCGAGCAGGCTGAGGATTATTTTCCGAATTGGGACCTTCCGCTGTCAAATTACAGTAATTGCAAAATCAGGGCTGCAGGTTCCAAACAACGTTTGGCAGTAATGATACAGGTTGTGAGAGAAGTGAAATATTCCGCCGAGCGGCTGGATAGTCTACGGCTCAGTGTGGCGCGGGTCCATTACACGATACGATAAAGAGAACGCCCAAACCAGACATTGCAGAACCTGCGGGACACAATAAAAGAGACATCAGTTGGATTCTAGCTTGATAATCACAGCTTCAAGGGCTCGCTCGTCTTGACACAGTACATCCTCCGCTCCCTGCCATGTAAAAGGAAAAACAGAAGTGTCCTTCACCGGAGATACGGTAAACTCGCGACCAGCAGGACGGTGCTGAAAGGCAAAGAAAGGACTCCATCCTGCCATCTCCCCAAATGATTATGATTACCAATTTAAAATTGCTGCAACGTCCATGTGGAAGGTGCAGACTTCATAATTACTACATCATTTAGAAGCCCTTCCTAGTGCGGTCATACATCCGATTTTCGCAATCAATGTAGCATGTTTGAGCTGAATGCAGCTTCTTCTTACCAATAAAGCTTTTTGCAAGGTGACCATATTGCTGAAATAGCTTCACCATACAACCAGATTTGCTAGCCATATGGGTAAGTTGTTGAAGATTTGCTATCTTATAGCATACATTATGATAAAGCAACTGTGCCAAATCAGTATCCTGACAGATGAGGATTTCCTGAATTTATCAAAAAATAAAAATATAAAAAAAAAAATAATAATAATAATAGCAGTAAATGTTCTGTACCTTGAGCCTCATACCTATGTATGCCAGAGGAAGGAGGGCTACACTATCTGAAGCATCCACCCGCTTTTACACTAGGGTTCCTCAACTAGGGTTCCTCCAGAGGTTGCTTGAGCAATGACTAATTTCTGCCTCTCAGATAAGTTCCCACTGACACCAATGATCTTTTTGGCTATCTGTAAGGGGGTAACTCTTCCCAATGACCACCAATGTAAGGAGCATTCTTCTCACTGATCACCAATGTAAGGAGCATTCTTCTCACTGATCACCAATGTAAGGAGCATTCTTCTCACTGATCACCAATGTAAGGAGCATTCTTCTCACTGATCACCAATGTAAGGGACATTCTTCCCACTGATCACCAATGTAAGGAACATTCTTCCCACTGATCACCAATGTAAGGAACATTCTTCCCACTGATCACCAATGTAAGGGGCATTCTTCTCACTGATCACCAATGTAAGGAGCATTCTTCTCACTGATCACCAATGTAAGGAGCATTCTTCTCACTGATCACCAATGTAAGGAACATTCTTCTCACTGATCACCAATGTAAGGGACATTCTTCTCACTGATCACCAATGTAAGGACTAGGAGCATTCTTCTCACTGATCACCAATGTAAGGAACATTCTTCTCACTGATCACCAATGTAAGGGACATTCTTCTCACTGATCACCAATGTAAGGAGCATTCTTCTCACTGATCACCAATGTAAGGAACATTCTTCCCACTGATCACCAATGTAAGGAACATTCTTCCCACTGATCACCAATGTAAGGAACATTCTTCCCACTGATCACCAATGTAAGGAACATTCTTCTCACTGATCACCAATGTAAGGGACATTCTTCTCACTGATCACCAATGTAAGGAACATTCTTCCCACTGATCACCAATGTGAGGAACATTCTTCCCACTGATCACCAATGTAAGGAACATTCTTCCCACTGATCACCAAAGTAAGGAACATTCTTCTCACTGATCACCAATGTAAGGAACATTCTTCCCACTGATCACCAATGTAAGGAACATTCTTCCCACTGATCACCAATGTAAGGAACATTCTTCCCACTGATCACCAATGTAAGGGACATTCTTCTCACTGATCACCAATGTAAGGAACATTCTTCCCACTGATCACCAATGTGAGGAACATTCTTCCCACTGATCACCAATGTAAGGAACATTCTTCCCACTGATCACCAAAGTAAGGAACATTCTTCTCACTGATCACCAATGTAAGGGACATTCTTCCCACTGATCACCAATGTAAGGAACATTCTTCCCACTGATCACCAATGTAAGGAACATTCTTCCCACTGATCACCAAAGTAAGGAACATTCTTCCCACTGATCACCAATGTAAGGAACATTCTTCCCACTGATCACCAATTTAAGGAACATTCTTCCCACTGATCACCAATGTAAGGAACATTCTTCCCACTGATCACCAATGTAAGGAACATTCTTCCCACTGATCACCAATGAAAGGAGCATTCTTCCCACTGATCACCAATGTAAGGAACATTCTTCTCACTGATCACCAATGTAAGGAACATTCTTCCCACTGATCACCAAAGTAAGGAACATTCTTCCCACTGATCACCAATGTAAGGAACATTCTTCCCACTGATCACCAATGTAAGGAACATTCTTCCCACTGACCACCAATGTAAGGAACATTCTTCTCACTGATAACCAATGTAAGGAACATTCTTCTCACTGATCACCAATGTAAGGGACATTCTTCTCACTGATCACCAATGTAAGGAACATTCTTCCCACTGACCATCACACATATAATGTATCATGAGTTGTAGATATAGTAATTTTTAGCAGGGGTTCCCCGAGACCGGAAAGTTATTTCAAAAAGGTTCCTGTGTTGAAAAGGTTGAGGAAGGCTGTTCTAGAGACATTGCTTGATCATATATTTTTTACACTTACTTCTATAAATCTAGTGCAAAAATCCAGTGTGCAAAAACAAAACACCACAGAGCACCAAAAAATTGCATGTGAAAACGCACAAAAAAAATGAACTACCTATGATGTGTCATATGGTCCCCTCCCTCATATGGTCGTCTCCCGAAGAGGAAGGATCCTTCCATGACCCCACCTGGGGCACAAGACTCCTGAGGGGGGCAAAGCGCACTTAGGTCCACCTTGTCGAAAGGCCCAGTGGACCCCTCATCTTCTGATCAGCCGAAGCCGGGCCAATGGGTACTAGGTGAGGAGCTCTCCTGAAGAGAGAGAGACATCCCCCAAGCCAGGAGAGGTCAGAAGCCAAGAACCACAAATACTCTAGAGCAGTGTTTCTCAACACCAGTCCCCAAGGCGCCCCAACAGGTAATTTTTTCAGGCTTTCCATTATTTTGCACAGGTGATTTGATCATTTTTACTGCCTTCGTATTTACCACAGCCATTTCATCTGAGGAAAATCCTGTAAACATGACCTGCTGGGGCGCCTTGAGGACTGGAATTGAGAAACACTGCTCTAGACTTCAGGGTAGGCCCAAAGACCAACACCCTAGATTGCTATGATAATATCCCAGAACATACATGGCTATATCCATAGTGTTCCCCCCCCCCTGACCCCTCCATGGAGTGCAGCACATTTTATAAACAGATCAAGAACTGCAGGATTTCTCCTTCTCACCTTCCTCTGCCTGCTTCTTCTGATCAGAGAGTTCCTAGACACCCACTTCCCCTGCCCATTGCTCTGCGCTACCGCTAACCCAATCCCTTACACTCAGCGATCCTTCCCACTCATACCTCCTACCGCCACTTGCTGTAAATGACCATGCCTACACCAAAGTCTGTTCTGTTTAGTACGGAAGGTGAATGTAATGCTTGTCAATACAGTCTTAGAATAAAATAAATAAAAAGGCAGAATAGCCCAATGGGCGCCGGGAGCATCCCCCCTGTGTTTGAGGGTGCGGCCAAGAGGGAACGGCATATCATGTATGTTGGATGTGCCCAAAAGCTCGTCGATTCCGGATTCACATCTACAATTTTATCTATTCCCTCATGGAGGACTAATTTGACTAAAGCCTCATACACACGGTCGGACTTCAAACAAACTTTTCCGTGGATTTTTGTCCGAAGGGCGTTGGCCGTGAACTCGTATAGCATACACACGGCAGGACTTTTTAGGCAACAAACACGAACGTAGTGACGTTTTAATGTACTGACGACACTTCAAAAGAAGAAGTTCAATTTTCCGGCGTCACCCTTTGGGCTCCTTCTGCTAATCGCGAGTTAGTAGTTGTTTGGTCAGTGTTGATTCGCGCTTTTCAGTTTCGTGCTATTTTGTTTGTTTCTGAACGGGCGTTCGTTATTACTCCGTCAGTATCACCAGCAAAGCAGCTTTATTATTATTCCATTATTAAAGAAGAAGAGAATGTGCGCTGCATTTCTAGATTTCATAACTTGCCGCGTCACGAATGTGACATCTCCATTACGAACGCTAGTTTTACAAGACAGAACGCTTCAGACTGGTCCTTGCTTCGGAGCATGCGTGTTTGTACTTCGGACTAAAGTCCGATGGACTTCTGTACACACGATAGGATTAGCCGACGTAGGACTTTTGTTGCCGAAAAGTTTGTCCGTTTGCAGAGCGAACATTTGTCCGATGAAAACCGAAAACGTTTGTCCGATGGAGCGTACACACGCTCGGATTTTTTGGAAAACCTGGAAATTTAGAAGTTTGTTTGTCAAAAAGTCTGACCGTGTGTATGGGCCTTAAGTCTCCGCAACAGGCTATGTTTTGACCGCCTAAAGAACAAATTGTCCTGGATAGTGTTAAAACGAACGCCTCTCTGACAAGCTTCCCCGATTCGAAAAAACCTGGGACCCCTGGATCACCCATCTGACGGGGACGGCCTTGTCGGATCTGAGGCTAAGTTCTTAGTGCCCCAGGAGAGGCTTGCTGTCTCATTGCCCTTTCTTCATCCTTTTCTCCTCCCCCCCTTTTTATTTTTTCCTACTTCCTACCTTTTGGTAGTTTGTGTAATGATATAGCACCGCTGGCCGGCCACCATTGGTCCCAAGCCCCGTTTGCGGGTTGTGTATTCAAATACAAAGACCAGCTACCGTGATTGATTAAAGGCCGAGATGACCCCTCATCTTCTATGTAGGGCATGGGTCTCAAACTGGTGGCCCTCCAGCTGTTGAGGAACTACAAGTCCCATCATGCCTCTGCCTAAAGGTAGTCATGCTTGTAACTGCCAAGTCTTGCAATGCCTCATGGGACTTGTAGTTTGGCAACAGCTGGAGGGCCGCCAGTTTGAGACCCCTGATGTAGGGCATCCCCCAGTCATGCAGTTCCTCTTCGGAGGACGCATCTTCAGTTCTTCAGAAATATAGTCATAGCCTGAAATTGCGTTATACCGGTTCCTTAGCGACCAATAATGTAGGTCATGGATGTTACCATGTACCGGTACTTTTCTATACTGTATTGCAGTGGTTCTCAATTCTGTCCTCAAGTCCCCCGAACAGGTCATTTTTTGGAAATTTCTCTTATGCCTCGTACACATGACCGGTTTTCCCGGCAGGAAAAAAAAAAACAAGCTTTTCCTGACTGGATTCCTCTCAAGCCTGCCTTGCATACACACGGTCACACAAAAGACTGCTGAACTTTTGAATGTCAAGAACGCAGTGACGTCAAAGACTACGACGAGCCGACAAAATTACGTTCTATGCTTCCGCGCATGCGTCAAATTGTTTACGAGCATGCGTGTTTTTTTCCCCCTCGGTAAAGCATAGAGACGACCGGTTTTCTCGGCAGGATTTTTTCCTGACGGGAAAAAAGAGCTGGTTCTTTTTTTTTTTTTTCCCTGGCAGTTTTCCTGTCGGGAAAACTGCGATGGAGCATACACACGGGCCGGTTTTCCCGGCCAAAAGCTATCATGGCAGTTTTCTCGTCTGGAAAACCGGTCGGGTGTACAAGGCATTAGATAAAATAGCTGTCCAAAATACCAAGCCATTGACTAATTTAAAGCACCTGTGAAAGATGAAGAAAAACCTACAAACATGGCCTATTGGGGGTACTTGAGGAAAGGGTTGAGAACCACTGCTGTATTGTATGGTTTTATATCTGACTACATGCAATACTGGTGGTCCTTTACCCTCTTGCTTGGCCATTGTTGGGCAAAACATTAACAATTCAGGTCGACTTTAAAACTTCCCCACTCTATCCTAAGAAGATAACCGTTTTGCCGGGAGTTCCACTTCGACAGCTTAGATTCAGCACTTTTAGCGGGATCCCCACTGTAAAGTAATATTTTGCTATTAAAAAAGAGTTTGGCTTCAAGAACTGGAAGGGGAAAATTATGCGGCAGAAAGCCGGCAATGTCATCTCACAGTGATACTTGAAAAATAAAGATGAATTTTTCATTCGAAAAAATGTAATCCGGAGAAACTGGAGAGATTGGCGCACAAGATTTAGGGGAACGCGGCGGAGAAAAAAGTAAGACGCTCAATCTTCCGGAGTTTATGGTCTCTCTGCAAATGTTATTTGAGTCTTACAAAGCAAGAGATATTACATAAGTACGCAGATATTTCATCGGGCCCGTCAAGAAATCAATTCATCTTGGGCGAAGGGATGCCATGTTTCCAAGAGCTGCCGTAGATTGACTTGGCGGTAACGGTGGAGGCTGACCGCCTCGATGAGCGCAGCGTTGATGGATATTAGTGTGCCGTGGACCTCGGGAGCCTCTGATAAGGATGAAATAGAGACTCGGGTCTCGTGTTTAATGTCTGTAGCAGGTGAACAAGAACCTTCTGTGACGTATAGATTATTATAACGGTTGCGGCGTAGAGGAAGATTGACAGGGAAACTGATTATGGACTATTAAATGAGCCTCAGAGAGGACGAAACAAGTCGGAATCATAGAACAGAACAAAATGTTAAAGGAGCACTCTGCTCTGCTGGAAAGGAGTTTAAAATTACCCAAATACATTTCTCCCCTCATTTTAAAGAAACAGTAACCATTAGTGAGGGCAAATTCGCCAAGGCTGGCCATACACCAATGGAAGTCCCTGCTGAACTGGTCGAATTTTGATCAGTAGGCCATTTGATTGACTTTTTTCTCAACCAATCCAAGCCAATGCAGCCAATTCTTCCACGTACCTCACTTGTGTGGATGGAGGAACCAGTTTGTATTTTTTTCCTTCAGCTGGTTGTTTCCAATCCTTTGGGGCTCATTCACATGTGGGGTTGGGGGGAGGGAGGTGGACAAGTAAAATCCTGCGTTTGAGCCAGGAACTATAACCTGTTTCTTTCGGCACTACTGTCCGCTGATCCTGACCCATTCAAGTGAACGGGCCGTTCTTCAAGTGCCCCCGCAACCACATACAATGCAAGCTGCAGTGCGCCAGTATGGGGTTCATTAAAGCAGGCAGTGAGAAAGTAACACAATGTCTCTTCACCGCCTGTCAAACACTTCAAAAAAGCATTCAGTGTGGCTGGTTTTTCAGAGGGGGTCGCAGTACAGGTGCCCTTAGGCTGCATTCACGCCTAAGCATCGTGTTTGAGTGTTTTTTGTTTCTGGCGTTTGTATGCGTTTATTTGAGCATTTGTGTACAGCATTTTTAAAGCGTTTTTGAGCTTTGGTGTTTTGTTAAAGCGGAGTTCCACCCAGCTCCCACTTCCACTTGGGCCACCTAGACGACGACGATTCCTCTCCCCCCTCCCTCCCTGCAATCGTCAGGGACACGTCACAGGTTCCAGAAGATTGCCCGGCCATTTAGGTGCCCACACTAGTGATGCCGGCGCCGTGGACAGAACCAAGGCTTCGGGCGGCCGCATCGCTGGATTGTGGGACAGGTGAGTGTGTGTATTAAAAGTCAGCAGCTACACTTTTTGTAGCTGCCGACTTAACAGGGAAATGGCTCTAACTCCACTTTAATTAGACAATAGAGAATAATATCTTCTGCTTCATCATTTGTTGCTAGGTTTTTCAGCTTTTTCCGGTACAATGTTTTTTATTGAGATATGAAAAAAGGGGAAACGGATAAATTCCCACGCAGGGGATATAGACATGAAACAAAGGAGTACACGTAAAAGTACATGATATAATATATATTTTAAGGGTACTGATTATAAACTGACACTGCCCCAGGAGCCAGGGCCGGGGGTCAGTGCGTTATGCCTAAACCTTGAGACCCAGGAGCTAAGGCAGACAAGGGGGAGCGGAGTTGTCTGCAGAACGGGGCGAAAAAATAATAATGAAAAAAAAAAAAAAAAAACACAAAACAAAGGTTTTTTCCAAGCCCTCGCTATTGTTCGTTTGGCAGCAATAGATAAGTATGTGGCTAGTTTTTGCTGGTGAGAGAAAAGGCCCAGGATCGGGCAATGGAGTAATGCAAATTTGAGGTCCTTACGGAAGGGAACATGAAATAGGGAGGATAGTAGGCCAAAGACCCTTGACCAAAATCTTACAAGACGAGGGCAAGACCACCATGTGAGCAGTTCATCTCCTCGTTGACCACAACCCCAAAAGCATCTGTCATTGCATGATGGGTTTGACTTGGCGATATGGGCTGGGACCCAGTACCAGCGCAGAAGGTCCTTATAGGCTGCCTCCAACGTGGCAGATTTAAAAGAACATTTTGCTATGCTGGACCAGGCCTTAGTCCAGTCTGCAAGATCTATGGGGGACAGGTCACGTTCCCATTAAAGCACGTAGGAAAGGGTAGTGGAAGAGCTGCCGGAAGTTAGTAAGGAGTAGATCATAGAGATGGTGCCGCAAGCACCTGGGCAATGCTGGCAGGTGTGCACAAAGGCAGTTATTTGATATGGAAAGGAGCCAAGGCGCCGAAGGGAGGTTATCCAGTGTCGCAGCTGAATGTAGCGAAAGAGTTCGGCAGGTGGAGCTTCATGGGTCTCTTGAATCGAGGACCACATGGGGAAGGCGCGGGTATGAAGAAAGTGATGAACCAGTGAGAACCCATGAGCAGGCCACCACGAAAAAGCATGGGGTTGTTCCGAGCCAGGTGGGAACATGGGATTATTCAAGAGGGGAAGTAGCGGCAGGAATGGGGACCTAAGTTTGCCCGAGTACCGTATCGAGTCCCATAATTTCAGACTGTGTATCATGAGGGGGCTGACAGAAGGAGGTCGCATTTTAGGGGGTAGCCACAGTAAGGCAGAGATAGGGACCGGCGCGCAGTTAGGCACCTCTAGCAGAACCCACAGGGGGGTGTCAGACGTTGCATGGAGCGTTGGGAAATTTGAGCTGCCTGATAATATTTCGCAACGTCTGGAACGCCCAGGCCGCCCCACAACCTATGGGCATAGAGAGTAGAGCGGGAAACCCTGAGGCGCTTATGTGCCCAGATAAAGGTGAGAAGTCTGTTCTGGACCAGCCACAGATAAAAAGCAGGGACCCGCACAGGAAGAGTCCGAAAAAAATAAAGAATCTTTGGGAGGATGGTCATCTTGACCACGTGAATACGGCCGATCCAGGATAAAGTGGGGAATCGCCAAGACGCCATGAGAGCCGTGATAGTGTGCAAGAGTGGGTAGTAGTTGGCAGAGAAAAGGGAAGCATAGGAAGGGGTCAACTTGATGCCCAAATAGTCTAGTGAGGAGCTTGCCCAACGGTAGGGGAAGGAGGTTTTTCAGCTTTTTAATCCCCTTTTATTTTATTATCATTTATACTTTTTTTGACTTTTTTAGTAAGGTGTTAAGGGTTTGGGTTTCATTTATTTATTATTGAATTATTTATTTTGTTAGAATATGGGTTGGGCGTTAATATTAGGGTTAGGATTAATGAGTAGGGTTAGGAGTTTAGGGTTAAGGATTGGGGTTTTATTATTTTTATTTATTTATTTTCATTTAATTTTTGCATTTGAGGAGGACAACGCGCATTAAAAAGCTTGAATCAAGTATTTTCAATGCAGTTCTATCGAACAAAAAACACTTAAAAAACAAACAAAAAAAAACGCTTAAATCTGCCCAATTGGAACTACTAGAAAAGCTCAAGAACTTGGAGGGATTTGGCTTCAGGAGACTTGGAGTGAAGACGTGAACCATCTCCATAGAGAATACAATTTTTTTTTTTCCTCCAGCGTTTTGTCGCTTCGAGCTACAAAACACTAGGGTGTGAATGGGGCCTTAGAGCCCTGGTGCCCAATCCGACGCCTACCGGCCCTTTGAATGAGCCCTTAAAATCTACAGCTTTCAATAAAATAATTCCTGGTCTTCCGGCCACATAAGGGTCCTTATGGCACATCCGGTTGTAGGACATCTCCTATAATACATAGGCTGGATTCTAGTTTGCCAATGGCAGCTTCAAGGGCTTGCTCATCCTGCATAGGTGCCCCCTATGTCTTTTGCCTCCCTAGTAAAAAATGTAGGCAGCAGTGATGACCCTCAATGCAAAGGCATTGTCTACCTTTGTCACCATAATAAAGGAGGTCCAAAGTAATGATGTGCAGCCGATTCGGGAGCCTTGCACAGTTCCAGTCTTGCACAGTTGTACCGACTCCTCTCCTGGACCGAAATGGTTTCCTCCAATTTCCCTTCACATGGCGAGCTTCTCACAATGTGCATTAAAAGCTGCAGCAAGTCAGAAAACAAACAAGGGGCGCACATAAAGCTTCAGGAAAGAAAAGGACACACCCGGTTCAAGGTGCTAATCCAGGCTCACCACCGATTGCAATTGTAAAGAAAAATAATTGAGTGCACACTTGAATCCAAAGGATGCTGCTGAAGTTCTCTTTATTGTCATGAGCCAGACAAACTTGTTGTGAACAAGCGCGGTTTACTCGTGTGATACGCGTCAACTGTAATCTTTGCAAGTTTGTCTGGCTCATGACAATAAAGAGAACTTCAGCAGCATCCTTTGGATTCAAATTATTTTTCTTCTTTACAATTGCAGCAAGTCAGAACCTGCCTCCTTTACTAACTGGAGGCCATCCAGCATCATCCAACTCTTTCCTCTCCGCCCTGACGGACCCTGGCCCGCCCCTTTCATTCACTGGGATTTCAGTTCTTTTAATCATGAAGGCTCAGCATCACATATGGGTGTTACCTATGCAAATACAGCTTGCCTAGTACCGCCCACTCCTCCAGGACTGACACCCAACCATCAGCCCCCTTTTCACACTGGGGCAACCTGTGTGTTAGCGGAGAAGCGCCACTCGTTTTAGTGGCGCTTTACCACCGTTTAAACTCCGCTTTTCATCCCAAAGAAGGGGTTAAATACACCCCTGTTGCGGCGCTTCCAAAGCGATTTTCAGGCGTTTTGGAAGCGCTTACCGATACATTGCAATGGGCGGGGTGTAAACAGCGCTCCCAAACCGCCCCAAAGATGCTGCTTGCAGGACTTTTTCCAACGTCCCGCAAGTGCACCGCTCCAGTGTTTAAAGCGGAGCTCCACCCTAAAGTGGAACTTCTGCTCATCGGATTCCTCCCCCCCTCCGGTGCCACAATTGGCACCTTTTGGGGGGGGAGGGGGGACAGGATACCTGTCAAAGACAGGTATCCTTTCTCACTTCCGGGAGTTCGGCCGCAGCCGTGACATCACAGCGGGGCTCCCTCCTCCTCCTTCCATGGCCGTCGGGCGAATAGGAGAGAGGAGCGGGGCCTCGCGCATGCGCAGTAGGGTTCCGGGCGTGAAGCCGAAAGGTTACACTGCTGGGCTCCCTTATATACGAAAACAGGGATTGCCGCTCCAAACAGGCCTACCCTAAATAAAAATCACCTTTCAAGGAACCGAGGGTGCTGGCAATGCACTAGGCAATGAAGAAAAAATTATGATCTGGACAGCCGCACTCCAATCCAACGTGGCTTTATTAAAAAGTAAAATGAAAACAGGCACTACATGTCACAGCAACAGAATGATAGGGACAGCTAACGCGTTTCACACTTAGGAGTGCTTACTCATAGCTACGAGTAAGCACTCCTAAGTGTGAAACGTGTTAGCTGTCTCTATCATTCTGTTGCTGTGACATGTAGTGCCTGTTTTCATTTTACTTTTTAATAAAGCCACGTTGGATTGGAGTGCGGCTGTCCAGATCATAATTTTTTCTTCATTGTCGTGCTCCCATACCTGCAACGGCGACAGCTGTGGTGCCGACATCGAGGGACTGCAGGACAAGTAAGTCTCCATTTATTAAAAGCCAGCAGCTGCAGTATGTGTAGCTGCTGGCTTTTAATTTAAAAATTTTTCCCAGAAGACCACTTTAACCACTTCCGGACCGGCTCACGCTGATATACCGTATATACTCAAGTATAAGCCGAGTTTTTCAGCTTTTTTTTTGTGCTGAAAATGCCCCCCTCGGCTTATACTCGAGTCACCTTTTTGCGCCTGATCTCCCGGAATTTTGGGGACCCGGTACCAGCCGGCTGTAGGTCCTCTGGACCCCAACCTTGGCACACATGTAGCCCCACTCTTCCTCTACAAGTGTGCAAAGTTTTTTGTCCGGGGGACCTACGGCCGGGGAGCACCGATTTTTCAAAACCCGGGCACCCCCTTCCATAGACTCCTATGTTAAACGGTCATTTCTCCGGTGACTTTGGGGACCCGGTACCAGCGGGTCGTAGGTCCCCAGGACCCGAAACTTGGCACACATGTAGCCCCATTTCTCCTCTACAAGCGTGAAAAGTTTGTTGTCTGGGGGTCCCACGGTTGGCAACCCCTTCCATAGACTTTCCATGTTAAACGTCAGTCTAGGCATGGGCACAGTGAGGCATGGGCACAGTGAGGCATGGGCACAAATTTCCCATTTTTTCGTGGTAAAATTAGGTGCCTCGGCTTATATTCGAGTATAAACGGTACTGCGGCACTTTGAAGAGGGATATCTTTCTTATGGCAGCAGCTAGCTGCCATAACCCAGATATCCTCTTCTTCAGTGAGCGGTCCGGTTTAAGCTAAAAGTGGTCTCTGCAGCGGATTCGCCGCGCAATCACTTTTATCAGCGGCGGGAGAGGGGCCCGCACCCCTCCCGCCGCTTACCGGCAGCGTGAGGGGAAGAGTGAGGGGAAGAGTGAGGGGAAGATGGCCCCCACCCGACTCCATATCACTGCAGGGCGGAAGCGACGTCAAAACATTTTTTTTATCTCATATTGTAAATATGAGATCTGATGTCTTTTTGACACCAGATCTCATATTTAGGAGGACCTGTCATGCTTTTTTTTCTATTACTAGAGATGTTTACATTCCTTGTAATAGGAATAAAAGTGACACAATTTTTTATTTTTTAAAAGAACAGTGTAAAAATAAAAAGGTAAAATAAAAAAAAGTAAAAAAACTTTTCCGCCGAGCTCGTGTGCAGAAGCGAACGCATACGTGAGTGGCGCCCGCATATGAAAACAGTGTTCAAACCACACATGTGAGGTATCGTTGCGATCGTTAGAGCGAGAGCAATAATTCTAGCCCTGGACCCCCTCTGTATCTCAAAAGATGTAACCTGTAGAATTTTTTAAACGTCCCCTATGGAGATTTTTAAGGGTAAAAGTTTGATGCCATTCCACGAGTGGGCGCAATTTTTGAAGCGTGACATGTTGGGTATCAATTTACTCGGCGTAACATTATCTTTCACAATATAAAAAAAAATTGGGCTAACTTTACTGTTGTCTCATTTTTTCAATTCAGAAAATAAATTTTTCTCAAAAAAAAGTGCGCTTGTAAGACCGCTGCGCAAATACGGTGTGACAGAAAGAATTGCAACAACCGTCATTTTATTCTCTAGGGTGTTAGAAAAAAAAGTATAATTTTGGGGGTTCTCAGTAATTTTGTAGCAAAAAAAAAAATGTTTTTAACTTGTAAACAACAAATCTCAGAAAGAGGATCGGTCCTTAAGTGGGAGGCATGGGAGGCAGTTTTCAGGCGCCATTTCTAGCGCTAAAGCGCCTGAAAACTGCCCGAGTGTGAAAGGGGTCTTAAGGAATTCTGATATTTGCATAACCCCTCCCCAAGAGCCAGTCCACAGCTTGCATCAGGGCTGAGGAATACTGAGGCAGGGTGCGGTTATGTTTTTAGCCCCTCCCACCGGATAAGATCTGCATAGAGAAGTGCAAAGAGCCAGTGGATGACATCACTGGATCTTACACTCACCGGCCACTTTATTAGGTACACCTGTTCAATTGCTTGGTAACACAAATTGCTAATCAGCCAATCACATGGCAGTAAATCAATGCATTTAGGCATCTAGATGTGGTGAAGATGACTTGCTGAAGTTCAAACCAATCAGAATGGGAAAGAAAGGGGGATTTAATTGACGCATTTTACAAGCGATAGCTTGCTTGCTCACAAGCAAGCTATCGCTTGTGAAACGCGTCTACCATTGCCTGTATCTGTCTGACCCTGTTGACAATAAAGATGACATCAAGATAAGTTGGAGTTCCAGTGTGGGACCAATTTCTTGTCTTATTCTAGGCCCACCTATAGGTAGAAGTCCAAAAAGTGGGTTTACAACCACTTTAAAAAGGGGACACTCAGGCCTAAACAGAACATGAAGTCTGAAACTCAGGGCCGGGCTGGGACGGGGGGGGGCAGGAGGGGCAGCTGCCCTGGGCACTGTGGTATCATGTGAGGTTCGGGGGCACCACAAGGAGATTGGGGGGGGGGGGGGTTTAGCAGGAGTTAAAAAATTGTTCTAGGAGGGGAAATAATTTGGTGTGCTAGAAGTGATTGGGGGGGGGGGGGGGGTCAGCAGGAGGCTAGATCTGTTTTGGGAGGGAAAAGTTGGGGAGGTGTGCTAGGAGTGATTGGGGGGGGGGGGGTGATATGATATGATCGCTAACAGGCATACAAATTTTGTATTTCTTTGTATATTTGTATGCCTGTTAGCGATCATATCTTTTGTATATTCTTTTAGATATTATAAATTCTCCAATAAAGACACGCCCCTGAGGAAAGGAAATTTCCCTGAAACGCGTCGGGCCTCAACTACAGATTGGAGGCAATTTTGTATTTATATTTGTTTTTATGTATTTTGATTTGTTTATGAATTTTTATTCAACAGTCAAATTTTTGGCTTCTTAAATATTTAAGATTAAACTATTGAAATTATCCTATATCTCTGTCAATTTTTGTTGCCTTTAAAGTCCCAGTCCCTAGTTAGGGGGGACACTCTTTTTTGCTTCCACACAGAGCATTGGGCCTTCTCAGCACTGGATTTTGGGCTGGCACTCTATGTTTTCTAATGAATTAGAGCTAGAGCTCTCCAATCACCAGAAAGAGTGAGCCTTGCCGATTCGAGAGCTCTAGCTCTGTCTCAGCAGGGGGGGGGGCATGTTGGACAGCTGCAGAGAGACCACTGCTTCCACACAAGAGCATCAAGCCTTCTTCACTGGATTTTGGGACGGCACTGGAGGGTTCCTGCAGCAAATCTCACAATAAGGCAGATTTTACAGATATCTCCTTCCCATCAATCTCAATGCGTCTCTTCACATCTCAATTACCATACAATTTTGCTTTAAAAGGGGGGTTCCACCCGCGATTTTATATATTTTTTTTAAAGTCAGCAGCTACAAAACACTGTAGCTGCTGACTTTTAATAAGGACACTTACCTGTCCTAGGCGCCCGCGAGGTGGCCCCTCCCCCGAGGCCGATCGTTGATTGCGGCAGGTCCTGGTGCCGCCATCCTCACTAAGGGAAACAGGCAGTGGAGTCTTGCGGCTTCAATGCCCGTTAACTGTCGCGCGGCGCTTTGTAAATGGGCGGGTGTTCTGCCGAAAAAGTTGCCCCCCCCCCCCCCCCCCGGCGGATAAGGACCCCCCCCCCTCTGTACTGCGCAGGCGTGAACTGAGCTCTGAAAATAGCCGAACATGTAGCGCCGAGAGTCAGCTCTAGACGGCGCCTGCGCAATGAAATATTTTACTGCAACAGGTCCAGGGCGACGTGGACCTCGCTGTAAGTGGCCAGTCGGCCTCACGTCCTCGCTTCGCTCGCTCAGCCTCCTGGCTCTTTTTTTTTTTTTTAACATCTCCATGTCCACGGGGATGGTAAGGAATGAGCCTGGATGTCAGAAGTGTAGCACCACCACCTCGGCAGTACAATTTGGTGTGCGCAGGCGCCGTCTAGAGATGACTCTCAGCTCTACATGTTCAGCTTTTTTCGGAGGCTCAGTTCACGGCTGCGCAGTACGGGGGGGGGTCCTTATCCGCTGGGGGGGGGGACTTTTTGGGCAGACACCGGCTGCTCTCTGGGATACACACAGTTCCCAGAAGGCAGCGCCCCATTCACCAGAAGACACCGCAAGGACGACGGAGGAAGGAGACCAGCCGCGGACGATGCAGAGGCAGATTAGGGACTTCCGCATAGCAACCGCTATTTCTGGTAAGTAAAAAAAAAAAATATATTTTTTTTCAATTTTTTTGTAGATTTTTGGTAAAAAAAAAAATAAAAAATTTTCAGGGTGGAACTCCACTTTAAAGCGGAGGTTTACCGTAAATTTTTATTTTTTTTCAAAAGCCAGCAGATACAAATACTGCAGCTGCTGACTTTTAAAAAAAAAAGGACACGTACCTGTCCAGGTCGCCCGCGACGTCGGCAGCCGAAGCCGAGCTACCGCTCGGCTCTCGGCTTCCCCCACCGCCATCCTCGGTGAGGGAATCGGGAAGTGAAGCGCTGCGGCATCACTGCCTGGTTCCCTATGGCGCATGCGCGAGCCGCGCTGCGCCGTCCTCACTGGTTCCCGTTGTGTTCTGGGAGGGGGGGGTGACGCGAAGGTGACGCGGGGGGTGACGCGAAAGGGCGGGACTTCCGCGGGAGTCTGCTCCCGGAAGTGGTGCAAATACCTGTTTTATACAGGTATCTGCACCCCCTCCCCCCTGAAAGGTGCCAAATGTGACACCGGAGAGGGGGGGAGGGTTCCGAAAAGCGGAGGTTCACTTTTGGGTGAACCTCCGCTTTAACTCTGAAATCTAAGTTTTGAGTGGACTGACATTTCAGTTGCGCCTTCTACCTTCGGCTCAGTGCTGGATATTAAAGCCATTATTTTAATCGGTGGCAGCAATTACAAAGTTTCAGGCTGTTTATGTGCTGACTTGGCACAAGTTTCTGCGGCGTTTCCCCAATACAGACCATTCCGTCAGCTACAAAGCACCTACAGGAGTAATTGGGACATAATTGCCGCAGCAAAAGGCTTTGATGGAGAGAACAGAGCAGAGATCCATCTATCTGCATTCCCCGCAACAGACACACGAGAGGCCAAAGGAAACTAGTTCTGAAATCTAGAGAGACGATCGTATGCTACAAAAAATTGTATTATCCGCCTATCGGCAGTAATGCTTATGGTCTCCCGGCACACACAGCAGATGCATTTACCGCAAGCTGGTCACATGACGAGAGTTTTGTCTACAAAAACTTTTGTATAAAAAGGAAGATTCTATCTGATCCTGTGTTTCTGTTCAAGTAGAAGTAAACCCATCAATTTAACAGTTTCAAAAAGCAGTTACATTCCCGGCATGCCGGGAATGCCAACTGTTGTGCTCTCAACCAAACTGTCAAACCATCCAATGGCTGGTGTCATAACTGATCACATGGGCAGCATCATGGCAGTTGAAGATTAAACAGAGGCCAAGATGGCAGCTTCCTTGCCTAAAAATGATAGGAGGGTTTACTTCCACTAAAAAGTTTGAAACATACAAGATACCCAACTGATTACAGTATCTGCATCCTTGAAACCTGACTAGATTGCCTCAGCCTCAGGTAACCGCCTTCTCTAATGCCGCGTACACACGGTCGGAATTTAGCCTCGTACACGCGGCCGGTAATCCCGCCAGGAAAAAAACGTCGGTTTTCCTGACGGGACTCCTGGCAAGCTTTCCTTGCCAAGCCGTGCATACAGGCGGCCATTCAAAAGAACCGCCGTTCTTTTGAATGGCAAGAACGCGATGACGTCATCGACGACGAGCCGGCGCTCGTCACATTCGATGCCGTCGCCGCCGCTATCTTTCTACATCCTACACCAGTGTTTCTCAACTCCAGTCCTCAAGGCGCCCCAACAAGTCATGTTTTCAGGATTTCCCTCAGATGAAACAGCTGTGGTAATTGCTAAGTAAGTGAAACTGATCTAAATCACCTGTGCAAAATAATGGAAAGCCTGAAAACATGACCTGTTGAGGCACCTTGAGGACTGGAGTTGAGAAACACTGTCCTACACTACCCTTGTATGCGTCACAGTATTTTCGAGCATGCGCGGGTTTACCTGGGGGACAGGTACGCATACACACTGTGAGGGGGTTAGCTCGGCAGCGGGTGTGTGTGACCCCCGAGATGGGCTCCCCACACAAAAACAGGCCCAGCAAACGGAGGTTGTGGTTTTCAAAATCAAAAAGGTGCGGTTTATTTTCTATTTACAGTGACAAAACACAGCAAAGCAAAAGAAACATAAACAAAATAAATCCTGGTCAACTTGACCTCTGACTAAACATACAGGTTTCCTAACTAACAACTGGGATCAGCCTAGTGCTGTCCTAGTCCCTAAGTCCCTGGTTTTAAATGTCCAAGCAAATAGCCACACAGGCTTTGTCTCACCGCACAGGGGTTCACTCTCCCTAGACAGTCCACACAGGTCTGGGTCCAGGCATGAGCTAACATCTAATGAAGCTGGGAGTTCTTATAGAGGCCTAAATGAGCTGACAAGCTTCAGCTGGTCTCATCAACTCCCTGTCTGCACGACGCCCCACACTCTCCCTAGAGGTATGAGTCATCCATGAGCCCACTAGCCTCAGCTGGGCTTATACAACTCTCCACCTAGTTGTATAAGTCGGCGTAAAGCCTGAATCTGGGCGAAATATATCTACCCCCCTGGATGCAACCAGGTGACTTTACCTTCCTGCTGTCACATACCCCCCCCCTCTTGTTTTAACCTCGGGGTTGGAACACCAGCAATCAGGCATTCACGTACTCGAGACAAAGCATCCACATTCCCCATTTGAACGCCAGGGCGATGCTTTACTGTGAAGTTGAATTCCTGGAGGGCCAGGAACCACCTATTCACTCTTCTATTTGTTTCCTTGTTTTGAGCCATCCACTTTAACGGAGCGTGATCCGTAACCATGTCAAAGTGCCTACCTAGCAGGTAGTACCGAAGGGAATCTAGAGCCCACTTCACCGCTAAACACTCCTTTTCAACGGTGGCGTAATTTACCTCATGGGACTTCAACTTCCTGCTGAGGTAAATGACTGGGTGCTCTTCCCCGTTCCAGACCTGGGACAATACTGCTCCTAACCCCACATCTGACGCATCACTTTGTACGACAAAGTCTTTAGAGAAGTCGGGTGAGTACAACACTGGCTGGCTACATAAGGCTTGTTTCAAGAATTGGAATGCTGCCTCAGCCTCGGGGGTCCATTTAATCATGACCGACCCTTTCCCCTTCGTCAGGTTGGTTAGGGGCACAGCCTTAGAAGCAAAGTGGGGAATGAATCGCCGATAATACCCAGCGATTCCCAGAAAGGCTCGTACCTGCTTCTTGCTGTTGGGACGTGGCCAACTCTGGATGGCCTCGACTTTGTTGAGTTGGGGTTTTATTACTCCCCTCCCAATGGTGTACCCAAGATATTTGGCCTCCTCCTGCCCAATGGTACACTTCTTGGGGTTAGCCGTAAACCCCGCTTCCCGAACAGAGTCCAGGACTGCTTGCACTTTTGGCAGATGTGAGGCCCAATCTGTGCTATGGACAATTACGTCATCCAGGTAAGCCGCAGCATACTTCCGATGGGGCCTCAGCATCTGGTCCATTTTCCGCTGGAATGTGGCCGGCGCATTCTGTAACCCGAACGGCATTCTTTTATATTGGAACGCCCCGTCTGGGGTTACAAATGCGGTTTTCTCTTTGGCCGACTTGGCCAGGGGGATTTGCCAATACCCTTTTGTGAGGTCAAGAGTCGTCATGTATCGGGCTGTTCCCAGCCGGTCGATCAACTCATCTATACGTGGCATGGGGTAGGTGTCAAATTTTGTAACTTTGTTCAACTGACGAAAATCGTTACAAAATCGCCAGCTCCCATCCGGTTTAGGCACCAACACAATGGGACTAGACCAATCACTTTGGGACTCCTCTATCACCCCTAAGTTCAGCATTTTCTGTACTTCCTCCCGTATTGCCTCCCGTCGGGCCTCTGGGATCCGATAGGGTTTTAACTTCACCCTTTCACCGGGCGGGGTAATGATGTCATGCTCTACCCCAGATGTTTGTCCCGGCAGCTCAGAGAATACCTCCTTGTTGCGAAGCACAAACTCCTTAACCTCCTGTTGTTGGGGTTGTGACAAGGTGGCTGCTATTCCAACCTCAGGAATCACGCAACCAGTTTGAGCTGGTGACCAAGTGTCTGCGACTAGGGACTCTCTATCCCTCCAGGCTTTCAACAGATTAACGTGATAGATCTGTTCGGGCTTTCGCCTTCCTGGTTGTCTGACCTTGTAATTCACTTCGCTCACTTTTTCCATTATCTCGTAGGGGCCTTGCCATTTGGCAAGGAATTTACTTTCAACCGTAGGGACAAGTACCAGTATCCTATCCCCCGGGGAAAAGGTACGGGTCTTGGCTCCACGGTTGTACACTCTCTGCTGTGCTAACTGCGCTTGGGCCAAATGTTCCTTCACGATGGGCATTACCTGTGCAATTCGGTCTTGCATCAGGGCGACATGCTCAATCACACTCCTGTGGGGAGAACTCTCACTTTCCCAAGTTTCCTTGGCAATATCCAACAGCCCTCTTGGGTGTCTCCCATACAGTAACTCAAAGGGGGAGAATCCCGTAGAGGATTGGGGCACCTCCCTAATAGCAAACATCAGATAAGGAAGTAGACAGTCCCAATCCTTTCCATCTCTATCCACCACTTTCTTCAACATTTGTTTTAGGGTTTTGTTGAATCTTTCAACCAGCCCATCGGTTTGGGGGTGATACACAGATGTACGTAATTGCGTCACTTTGAACAATTTACACAGCTCCTTCATAACCCGGGACATAAAGGGTGTACCTTGGTCCGTAAGCAGTTCTTTACAAATACCCACCCGGCTAAACACAAGAGATAGCTCTTTGGCTATGGTTTTGGCCGAGGTATTTCGGAGAGGGATCGCTTCTGGATAACGGGTGGCATAGTCCATTATAACTAATATGTACTGGTGCCCCCTAGCGGACTTGATTATAGGACCTACCAAATCCATGGCGATCCTCTCAAACGGGACCTCAATGATGGGTAGAGGGACCAGCGGGCTACGGAAATGTGGCATCGGGGCCGACCTCTGACACACAGGGCAGGAGGAACAATAATTTTCTATGTCCTTCATCACCCCCGGCCAATAGAATCTCTGTAATACCCTCTCTCGGGTTTTCTCTGTCCCCAGATGACCTCCAAGAATGTGCCCATGGGCCAACTCCAACACCAACTTCCTGTAAGGTTTGGGCACCACAAGCTGCTCAACGGTTTCTTCTGCCCTTTTTGCCACCCGATACAGTAGGTCCTTCTCTACGCTGAAGTATGGGTAAGTGCAGGTATTATCTGGGTTCACTAACTCGCCATCTATTTTCACTACGTTTTCCCGTGCCTTTATTAGGGCGGGTCTTTCAACTGTCCTGTGGCAAAGTTTTCCCTGTGAACCTCAAGATCAGAAAACTCCACAGACGGTAGGTTTTTGTCTGAGGAGGTGGGCTCCTCTCCAGTTTCTTGAGTCTCCCCTGCCAATACTGATAAGGGAAATTCCGGAGAGTCCTCACCACTCTCAGGGGAGTTCTGGCTATCACATTCCTGGTACATAGGGGCACCAGTGGGGGGCTCAGGATCATCCCACAGTTCCCAGAACTTCGGAAAATCCCTTCCCACAATGGCGTCATGCGGTAACTGAGATACTAAGCCCACTGGATGAGAGAGGGTACCTTTGGGGGTCTCGAAACACACTGTAGTCACTGGATACTCTCGGGTGTCCCCATGCACACAAATAACAGCTACCTTGCTATTCCCAGAGACCTCTGTTTTAACTAACTCAGCCTTTATCAGGGTCACAAGGCTACCTGAATCCAGCAATACCACAACATTTCTACTATTAACACACATTTTGCATAAATGTTTCTCAGTTCCTCGAATGGCAGTGCATGCGACTGTCGCACACAGCGACTGACGTCTGCCCGTCAGAAAGTCACACTGCATGGGTTCCTCCACAACCGGGCAATTGGCTGCAATATGTCCCGCTTGCCGGCAGCGGTAGCAAACGATCCTTCTTGCGGCCTCTTGAGCCGCTGATTTCCCAGGCTGTTCTCGCCAAACTTGCGGTAGAGCTCCCACCCTCTCACTCTCTCCACCCTCACCCCTTGGAATCCTCTTATCCGCCCCTGGGGATGGTCTGGTCTTAGGGTGGAAAGTCCGAGTGTCTCTGGAAGAGGCCGTCAGGTTCTCTGTAGCCAAGTATTTCTCCACACGATCCACAAGACCATCGACCGTCTCTGGGTCTCCATGGCTTACCCACTTTTGGATGGCAGTAGGAAGAGCTCTCAAAAACCGATCCATTACAACACGTTCCACAATCTTTGGTGCGGACAAAGTCTCTGGCTGTAGCCACTTTCTGCTCAGGTGAATGAGATCATACATTTGAGACCTGGGGGGTTTTCCAAGCTGGAAAGTCCAGTTATGCACACGCTGAGCCCGGACAGCCTGGGTGACACCCAGCCTTGCCAATATTTCAGCTTTTAGCACCACATAGTCTTTTGCTTGGTTAGGCTCTAGGTCATAGTAAGCTTTCTGCGATTCACCAGTTAACAGAGGAGCCACCAGTCCAGCCCACTGCTCCTCAGGCCACTTTTCTCTTTCAGCGGTCCTTTCAAATGTGGTCAAAAATACCTCTGGATCATCCTCTCCAGTCATTTTTGTCAATAAACGACTCACCCCAAAGGACGCGGTATTAGTGGGACGGCTTTCCTCACTGGTCTGCGGACGTTGCTGCATTACTGCTTCCATCTGTTGTTGTAGTCTCTGCTCTTGCTTCTGCAACAGGTCTATGAAGCGGGCCTCAGATTGCTGCTGGGCTTGTTGCTGAGCCTCCAGACTCTGTTGCAAAGTTGCGTTTGTCTGCTGCTGGGCTGCAAGGCTCTGTTGATGAGCTTGCTGCTGGGCTGCGAAGTTCTGTTGTTGAGCTGCAAGGCTCTGTTGATGAGCTGCAAGGCTCTTTTGCAAACCTGCATTTGTCTGCTGTTGATTGGCATTTGCTAGAGCCAGCTGCTTCAGTATCTCCTCCATGCTGGCTTAAAAAAAAACTGCCCGCATTCTCCACCAACTGTGAGGGGGTTAGCTCGGCAGCGGGTGTGTGTGACCCCCGAGATGGGCTCCCCACACAAAAACAGGCCCAGCAAACGGAGGTTGTGGTTTTCAAAATCAAAAAGGTGCGGTTTATTTTCTATTTACAGTGACAAAACACAGCAAAGCAAAAGAAACATAAACAAAATAAATCCTGGTCAACTTGACCTCTGACTAAACATACAGGTTTCCTAACTAACAACTGGGATCAGCCTAGTGCTGTCCTAGTCCCTAAGTCCCTGGTTTTAAATGTCCAAGCAAATAGCCACACAGGCTTTGTCTCACCGCACAGGGGTTCACTCTCCCTAGACAGTCCACACAGGTCTGGGTCCAGGCATGAGCTAACATCTAATGAAGCTGGGAGTTCTTATAGAGGCCTAAATGAGCTGACAAGCTTCAGCTGGTCTCATCAACTCCCTGTCTGCACGACGCCCCACACTCTCCCTAGAGGTATGAGTCATCCATGAGCCCACTAGCCTCAGCTGGGCTTATACAACTCTCCACCTAGTTGTATAAGTCGGCGTAAAGCCTGAATCTGGGCGAAATATATCTACCCCCCTGGATGCAACCAGGTGACTTTACCTTCCTGCTGTCACAACACTCACTGTTTTCTTGGCAGGAAACACTCTGCCGAGAATCCCGACGAGCTGGGCTGTCCCTGGAGCCCGTGGCCACCCACTCAGCCTCTTCGCAGCCACCCATTCAGTTCACGGCATGGCTGGGGGGCAGAGACTAGAGGTCAGCTGACTGGTGAGGAATGTGAAGTGGGAGGGGCTGGAGGAGACCCCCATCCTGATTTCGGCATAGGTGTCACTGCTACGAGACACCACAAAGTCTGATACACAGTAAGTAACACTACCTGTGATTAGAGTTGCCATTAAAAAGTCCCCACTACAGTTCTCAGATCAGCAGATGACCTTCATCAAAAGCACCTGAGTTGGCTGATCAGAACTACCCCCAAAAGAAGTGGAGTAACAACGAAAAAGGGAGAGAAAGAACAAGAAAAACAGCAAGCGAGAGGGATGGGGAAAAAAAACGAAAAATTAGGATGGAGAGAGATAAAAGGGAAAGAAAGAAGAACAAAGAGAAAGAGTGGTCCATCCTAATATGTACCATAAGGGGTTTTAATACTGTACGAGCGGAAGAGACTCAGGGAGCGCTAAATGTCCGTGGGTTAGGGGCGCAAATTACTGGTCTTGCCTTGGGTGCCGACAACCCACGCTCCGAAAATAATTTTACTGTTAGGGGTCCCCACAACTTGGGAAATTTTATCAAGGGGTCACGGCACTAGAAGGTTGAGAACCACTGGCCTAGATCTAGTCTGGATATTCAGTGTCTTGTAAAGGCCTAATTAGCGACGATTCTCTGGTTCTGGTATAGTCAAAGCATTTTTCTTCCCACAAAGGGTGGCTGTTTTCCAGAACTTGCACTGGTGGGTCATGTGATGTGGCCAGTTTAGATGCAAATAGCGTTCAGATAGGCACTTGAATTTATGGCCGCATTTGCTCAGGCGCGCACCAGCGGCCCTCCTGAAGGTTCATTACAGAACGTTGTACTATATGAGCAGACCCCGAGCCTCCCGCCGGCCCAATCACTTGCAGTAATGTCTCGAATCTTTATCTTCACATCCGGAGAGAAGAGATAAAACGTCCAACCCCTCGTTCTGAGCCTCGCAAAGCTTTTAAGAGCCTTTTGAGCTCTACGGATGAAGAGTTTAATAGAAACTGCAAACCCAACGAAAACAAAAAAAACGTGTGATATTTCTCAGCTGCGATGTCAGCGGCGTACAACTCCCCCGAGTGCCGTGCAAGAGATTAGTGATCCGGTCGGTGTATTAGAAAACACTCTGTCAAGAAAACAAAAAATAAATAAAAAATGTGCGCAGCTTTCTCTATTTAAGCCTACAGTAGATGCGGGAGGGAGGGGAAGCAAATACAAGCTATGGCGCGACCTCACAACTTCAAGGCGGCCATGTTTTCTGCTTTGGAGATGCTACAGTGAATAATGGTTTGGGAATAGTCTCCATTGTAGAGAAAGAAGTGACACAAGCTGGTTAAAGACCCAACGAATAATTCGGACCCGACCGACCATTTCCGGCTCGTCTCCGATGGACTTTTTGAACAATTCTGCCCAAGTTTGGATGTTTTTTTTTTTATAGGGAATACGTGTTCCTTTTTCATTATGACCAGAAGTGTCATAGATGCCTGACCCCTGACCCCCCCCCCCTTCCTGGGTACTTTGGTTTCTTCCTCTGACTCCTACATCAGTACGAAACAACAGTGATGCAAGGGTCAGAGGAAGAAACCACAGTGCTCAGTAGGGGACCAGATGTACAACACATACATACTTCCGGGTGCTGAACAGGTTTCAGCCAGCAGAGCTCATGGAGACAGTGGGCATCAGGGGTACGGGCCCCAGGAGAGGTAAGGCCCCATTCATTTGGGTTCTGGCATTACATGGATCAAAAATAGATTGCAATGTATCCTTATTGGTGGTCAGAGGTAAGCAGATGAGAGTCCGCCTATATCTACCCACATGCAGGTTTGTTTAGGTTTGTCGAAACAAAGTCCAAGTCCAAGTCAGCTTCTAATGACCTTACGTGGGCAAATATAGGCTTTTATCTGGCCTCCAATAGGGATTACATGGGTCCCCTTTTTCCTCCAACTCAAGATGGGGTTAAAATAAATAAATTGCAGCAGCCACGGATGTCACATATGGACATTGGTCTAGGATACCCTGCTGGAATGGAGGGTGCCCGTGGGAACAGGGTCTAAGTCTTAACCCTTTATTTTGTGGAGGGGGGGCTTTCTTTCAGACACAAAAAAAAAATTAAAAAATTCTAAAATAAAAAAGGTAACCGATAAACATTTTTTGTAGTCACGTTACCAATATAATATTTCAAATAATTGTATCCTCCTTTTGAGCTAGAAGGCAGAGTTTTGGGCTTCCGTCTATATTTTCCAGTATTTCCATCCCAACAGTTTTTACAATATTCAATAGCTCAAGCTGACGTGGACAAACTCTAAATGTATGAGCAGTAGGAGGTTTAAAAATGCCTAACTGTAGACAACAGATAAAAAAATATATAACCAAAAATTATGATAGCTTCCTTTTCAAAAATACGTGGGTCCCCTTTTCTCCTCGCCTCAAGATGGAGTTAAAAATAAATAAAAAGATAAACTTTTTTATAGTTGTTACCATAAAATATCTCATATTAAATATTTTTATTCTCCATTTTAGCTAGAAGGCAGAGTTTTGGGCTTCCTTTTATAGTAAACAGTATTTCCATCCCACCAGTTTTAAGTTATTAACGATGTTCAGTAGCTCAAGCTGACATTCACAAACTAAATGTATGAGCAGTGAGGTTTAAAATGCCTAAATGTAGAAAATATATAAAAAAACAAAAAACAAAACTTATGATAGTCTCCTTTTTTTAGAAAATATGATGGTCCCTTTTCCCTTAATAAGATGGGAGTTATAAAATAAAGTTTTTATAGTCAAGTTACCATAACTTATTGCATATTAAATTATTTGTATTCTGCTTTTTAGCTAGAAGGCAGAGTTTTTGGCTTCCTTTTATATTTTCCAGTAATTCCAATCCAGCAGTTTTTTTTTGTTTTGTTTTTGAGTTATTAACAATGTTCAGTAGCTCAAGCTAACATTCATAAACTCTAAGGCCTGATTCACACCTATGCAGGTTGCAGTTTGCATATTGCAGGTGCATTTAGCATTTTTCAAATAATGCTTTTCATCCATTGAAGTCTATGGAAGCAAAAACCAGAAAAAAAAAGAAGTCCCTGGCCCTTTCCATAAAATGCACAGATGTGAACTATATCCATAGGAAATCATGTTAAATGGACTTTAGTGTGGTTCTGCAAAAGCAAAAAACGCACTAAAAAATGCATAGGTGTGAACCAGGCCTAAATGTATGAGCAGTAAGAGGTTTAAAATGCTTAAATGTAAACAACAGGAAAAAAAAAAATGATGGCTTCCTTTTAGAGAATATGTGGGTCCCCTTTTCCCCTCTGCCTCAAAATGGAGTTAAAAATAAATAAAAATGTAACAAACTTTTTTATAGTTACGTTACCATAAAATTTCATTAAATACCGTGTATACTCGAGTATAAGCCGAGTTTTTCAGCACATTTTTTTGTGCTGAAAATGCCCCCCTCGGCATATACTCGAGTCACCTTTTTGCGCCGTAGGTCCCCTGGACCCCAAACTTGGTACACATGTAGCCCCACTCTTCCTCTACAAGGGTGCAAAGTTTGTTGTCCGGGGGACTTACGGCCCGGGAGCACCGATTTTTCAAAACCGGGCACCCCTTCCATAGACTCCCATGTTAAATGGTAATTTCTCTGGTAACTTTGGGGACCCGGTACCGGCCGGTCGTAGGTCCCCTGGACCCGGAACTTGGCACACATGTAGCCCCATTTTTCCTCTACAAGTGTGCAAAGTTTGTTGTCTGGGGGTCCTACAGCCAGGGAGCACCGATTTTTTTAAAGCCGGGCACCCCTTCCATAGACTCCCATGTTAAACGTCAGTCTAGTCATGGGCACAGTGAGGCATGCACATGGACACAGTGTGGCATGCAGATGGACATCCTAGGCTTATACTTGAGTCAACAAGTTTTCCCATTTTTTTGTGGTAAAATTAGGTGCCTCGGCCTATTTTTGGGTCGGCTTATACTCAAGTATATAGAAGATAATGGGCCTGAATTTGCACCTGAGCCGCACCGCAATGCCTAGAAAACGCACACGTTTTTTGGGCAATGCGCAATGCGAATTCATCGAACATATGTGAACCAGCCACATTAAAATCAATGTATTTTATAATGCTATGCGAATTGGATGTGGTGTAAGCCGCAACCAATTCGCATAGGTGTGAACGGGGCCTTAATGTAGACAGATAAAAAAAATATATAACCAAACATTATGATTGCTTCCTTTTAGAAAATACGTGGGTCCCCTTTTCTCTCCGCCTCAAGATGGAGTTAAAAATAAAAAGATAAACTTTTTTAGAATAAAGTTACAATAAAATATCTCATATTAAATATTTTTATTCTCCTTTTTAGCTAAAAGGCAGAGTTTTGGGCTTCCTTCTCTAGTTAACAGTATTTCCATCCTAACAATTTTTTTTTATTTTTTTTTAAGTTATGAACAATGTTCAGTAGCTCAAGCTGGCATTCACAAACTCTAAATGTACGGAGCAGCGAGCGGTTTAAAATGCCTAAATGTAGAAAATAGATTTTTTTTTTTTAAATTACCAAAAATTATGATAGCTTCCTTTTAGAAAGTATATGGGTCTCTTTTCCCTTCTGCCTCAAGATGGAGTTAAAAAATAAATAAATAAAAAAGGTAACTGTTAAAAAAAAATTATATAGTCAAGTTACCATAAAATATTGCATATTTTTATTCTGCTTTTTAGCTGGAAGGCAGAGGTTTTGGACTTCCTTCTATATTTTCCAGTATTTCCATTCCACCAGTTTATTTTTATTTTTAAAAGGTAATTAACTATGTTCAGTAGCTCAAGCTGACATTCACAAACTCTAGATGGATGAGCAGTGAGCTGTTTAAAATGCCTAAATTTAGAAAATAGATGAAAAATTATCAAAAATTATTTTTATTTTTTCTAACAGGAAATGATCATAAGTTTCTGATCTTGTAAAGCAGACATGGAGAAAGATTTGGTGTTGTGCACCCCTACAGAGTACACCTGTTAACCCCTTTACACCCCAGTAACCCATATGTGCGGTGGCAAAAGGCTGGGCTTTAATGCCCACATGCCGCACATTTGTGTCGCTGGGAGGGCAAATGTTTATTGGATTTGCTGGTAGTGCGACTGAGAAAACATCAGGAGCCGTTCGGGACCGGTTTCTGATCATGCAACTACTGTGAAAGCCAATCACAGTCGTCACATGATTGCCGATCCTTCCCACCCCCCTGGGCATTAATAACTTAAGGGGACACACCAGGGAAGGCGGGAAGGGGTTAGACTGACTACAGCGCTACAACACAGGAGTCATGTGGTGCCAAAGTGACTGGTGCTGGCAAATGCGACATATTGGCCGCATTATTTGTGCATCAAATGTTACGGAGACATACATTTCACAATGAATGTTAGAAGAATAGGGGCAAATGTGACCAGAACAGCCAAAACAGATGAGTGAAAAGATGAGGGGGGCTTGCAATGAATAGAGAACGGGTTGTTCATGCACGGTTTGGTCCGGTCATGTGATCTCCCATGTGTGAGCTGCAGGGAAGAGGAGAGAGCGCTTTAAGCAATGGCTGGAATGCCAGGGAGTGGTGACATCACTGGGCAGTGGTGACATCACCCATAGGCTCCCATTTCCCAGCTGTTGTCAGTGCTCCCTCCTCTCCCCTGCAGCTGCCACCGGCTAACACATGGAAGGCCAGATCATGCGGCAGCGACCAAATCGGCCTGAAGATAGTAAAGTGCATACAGTGGCGAAAATTATTTGCTCCCCTGCAAATTTTGTAAGTCTGCCCACTTTAAAAGAAATGAAGGGTCTATAATTTTTATCATAGGTGTATTTTATATGATGGAGACAGAATATCAACCAAAAATCCAGAAAAATCAACACATGATACAAATGTTATAAATGGAGTTGCAGTTCAGTAAATAAAATAAGTATTTGATCCCCTACCAACCAACTATAATTCTCCCCCCACAGACTGGCTACAGGAGGGTCTCATGTGGTACACAGATAAGTCCTGTCAATGTAAGAAGGTTCTCCTAACGACAACTCGTCATTAGAGGTCGACCGATATGGGTTTCTCTCTGGCTGATCCCGATGCGGATATTTAGAAATCGGGGCGGCCGACGGCCGATATATAACGCGGCCGATATTTTCTTTTTTTGGCAGGTGGCACTGGTTGCCACTGATTGGCACTGGCAGGTGGCACAGGTTGGCATTGGCAGGTGGCACTCACTGATTTGCACTAGCAGATGGCACTGGCAGGTTGCACTGGTTGGCACTGGCAGGTGGCACTGGTTGGCACCGATTGGAACTGGCAGGTGGCATTGGTTGGCACTGGCAGGTGGCACTGGGCCGATTTGTCAGTTTCAGTTACACTATATGCAACCGAATGCAGAGAGAGACCAGCTGTCAGAATTCAGTGTGATGTCGGGGGTGGGTGGGGCCCTGCAGCTATCAAACACCAGCCAATGATTGGGCTGCTTAAGAAAGTGGACGGGGCCACATACACGTAGCAGCCCGCACAGATCCTATCCCATTGCCTTGTGTTTGATAGCTGCTGGGTCCCGCCCACCCCTGACATCCCTCTGAATTCTGACAGCTCCTCTCTCTGCATTCAGTTGCAAATCAGTTTCACACACTGAGCACAGAGCCGCTCAGTGTGTAAAACTGTCCGTGGAGTGTGGGGAAGGGAGGTAATCAGCCGATTTTTGCCCAAAAAATCCGCCGATGCCGATTTCTTAAAAAAAGGCCAAATATCGGCCCTCAGTCTGGAGCTCCAGGCAAGATTTCTCCTCATGGGGTGAGGATGGTCATGAGAAAAGTCAGGGATCCGCCCAGAACTACACGGGAGGAGGAGCTTGTGAATGGCTCAAGGCAGTTGGGACCACAGTCACCAAACAAACCATTGGAAACACAATACACCACCATGGATTGAAATCCTTCAGCGCCCGCAAGGTCCCCCTCCTCAGGAAGTCACATGGACCGGCCCGTCTGAAGGTTGCCAATGAACATCTAAATGATTCAGAGGAGGATTGGGGAGAAAGTGCTGAGGTCAGATGAGACCAAAATTGAGCTCTTTTGCATTGACACCGTGTTTGGAGGAAGAAAAATGCTGACTATGACCCTAAGAACACCATCCCTACCGTGAAGCATGGAGGTGGAAACATGATGCTTTGGGGCCGTTTCTCTGCTAAAGGTACAGGCCGACTTTGCCACATTGAGGGGCCAATGGACGGGGCCATGTATTGTAAAATCTTGGATGAGAACCTCCTTCCCCCAGCCAGAACTCTGAAGATGGGTCATGAATGGGCCTTCCAGCATGACAATGACCCAAAACATACCACCAAGGCAACAAAGGAGTGGCTCAAGAAGCACATTAAAGGTCATGGAGTGGCCTAGCCAGTCTCCAGACCTTAATCCTATAGAAAATTTATGGAGGGAGTTGAAACTTTGAGCGACAGCCAAGAAACCTTAAGGATTCAGAGAAGATCTGTAAAGAAGAGAGAAGCAAAATCCCTCCTGAGATGTGTGGAAACCTGATCACCGACTACAAGAAACGTCTGACCTCTGTGCTTCCCAACAAGGGTTTCTCCACTAAGTACTAAGTCATGTTTTGGGGATCAAATACTTATTTTACTCACTGAACTGCAACTCAATTTATAACATTTGTATCCTGTGTTTTTTTCTGGATTTTTGGTTGATATTCTGTCTCTATAATATAAAATACACCTATGATAAAAAATTATATGGTTATGACTAAGGCCTTATAGGCTGAAACGCGTCAACTTTTCCTATTTGCGTTTGCCTAATGTGGCTTGTCAATAAAATACGTAATTTTTTAATAAGAGCAACGACCGGAGTGCGGATCATCTTTTCTTCATTCACTTCTACTCAGCCAGCGACTGAGGATCGAGCACCTGGGAGCTCTGCTGTCTATGTGATGTATGGGTAGTAGCACTGACTTTTGTTTATATAAAAATGATAGACCCTTCATTTCTTTGGAAGTGGGAAAACTTACACAATCTGCAGGGGAGAAAATTATTATTTTCCTCACTGTAAAAAAAATTTTATTTTTATTTTTCACACACAGGTGTTAGGAGGGGGGAGGGGACATTTTTAAAACTAGTTCGATTTAGGCTGGAATTCTACTTTTAAGCAAATTAAATGCTGCAGGTTGAATACAGCTTTACAGGCAGAAAGCACGGATTTCATTGCAAAACATCCCAATTCACTTCAATCCATTAATTACCGTATATACTCGAGTATAAGCCGAGTTTTTCAGCACAGTGCTGAAAATGCCCCCCTCGGCTTATACTCGAGTCACCTTTTTGTGCCTCATCTCCCGCACTTTGGGGACCCGGTACCGGCCGGCGGTAGGTCCGCTGGACCCCAAACTTGGCACACATGTAGCCTCACTCTTTCTCTACAAGTGTGTGAAGGTTGTTGTCCGGAGGACCTACAGTCGGGGAGCAATAATTTTTCAAAGCCGGGCACCCCTTCCATAGACTCCCATGTTAAACGGTAATTTCTCTGGTAAATTTGGGGACCCGGTACCGGCCGGTCATAGGTCCTCTGGACCTGAAACTTGGCACACACGTAGCCCTATTTCTCCTCTACAAGTGTGCAAAGTTTGTTGTCTGGGGAATCTATGGCCGGGGAGCACCGATTTTTCAAAGCCGAGCACCCCTTCCATAGACTCCCATGTTAAACGTCAGTCTAGTCATGGGCACAGTGAGGCATGGGCACAGTGAGGCATGGGCACAGTGAGGCATGGGCACAGTGAGGCATGGGCACAGTGAGGCATGGACACAGTGAGGCATGGGCACAGTGAGGCATGGGCACAGTGAGGCATGGGCACAGTGAGGCATGCAGATGGACACCCTAGGCCAGTGATGGCGAACCTTGGCACCCCAGATGTTTTGAAACTACATTTCCCATGATGCTCAACTACACTGCAGAGTGCATGAGCATCATGGGAAATGTAGTTCCAAAACATCCGGGGTGCCAAGGTTCACCATTACTGCCTAGGCTTATACTCGAGTCAATACGGTTTCCCAGTTTTTTTGTGGTAAAATTAGGTGCCTCGGCTTATATTCGGGTCGGCTTATACTCAAGTATATACGGTATCAAGTGCTATAACTTGATGGGAAGTTAAAACTTCCTCATGCAGAGCGCATTTCTAAGCACAAACTTTTTTTTTTTATACGCATCTGCAAAAAAAAAAAAAACACAAGCTGGCTCATTAGGGCCGGGGATGCGACGCCCGGGGGGCCCCGCGACGAATCCCCTTCTGAACTTCAGTCATTTGTGCCCGTTTTAGCCAATGCGCCGACGTCCTACCATAACAGCGATTCCGGCAAAGGCCTGAGAGGGATGTTAAAGCCTCAATAAACGACTCTGTGTCAGGCGCTGCTGCCACTCAGCATGGATAATTAGAAAGCTCGCTAGAGGTTATGAACGCCTGGCACCAAGCGAGGGATGGCAGGAGGAGAACAGAGAGGGGGGGTGGGGGGGGGGCGACGAGTGCTCGGCAGACAAAAGTCAAAGACACCTGGAGACAGCGGCGGGGAAAAAAAAAAATCAGTCCGCAGGTGCTCAGAACGGGCAAACGTTACGTACAAAATTTTTAATGACTTTCACTTTCCCCCCGGGGAGCAGCAGCTGAGCAACTTTCCATCATCACTTCTTAAATAATATTCAGGTCCACACAGTCTAGTTTTCATGGCAGACTGAACAAGCCGACCGTTCGATAAAAAAACAGACGCCGCGCTCCTCCGAGTCCTCCCCGTGCCTCGTGGGAATACTATGCGACTCGGATCTATTTTCAATTTTCACCCAAAAAAATTAAATAAAAAATGACTGGCGGTGCAAGTTACGGAAACAAAGCTTCTTCTAAGTGACCCCGCTGTGGACAATTCCAACCCGTTATGTGGGGGACACGTCTCCTAAAAAACAATATTAAATGAGAGGAATTCATCCTTAGGAGGTCAACGCAACCAAAATTGGGGAATAAAAAATAAAAATAAAAATAAAATAAAATAAAATAAAAAGGTGGCAAGTGAAGTCTAAGACCCCCTTTCACACTGAGGGCGTTTTGCAGGCGCTATAGCGTTAAAAATAGCGCCTGCAATCCGCCCTTTAACAGCTGCTCCATTGTCTCCAGTGTGAAAGTCCGAGGGCTTTCACACTGAAGCGTTGCGCTAGCAGGACGGTAAAAAAAAGTCCCGCTAGCATCTTTGGAGCGGTGTGTTTACCGCTCCTCCATCGCTCCTGCCCATTGAAAGCCATGGGACAGAGCGCGGTTTTAACCCTTTCTCGGGCGCTAGCGGGAGGTAAAACCGCCCCGCTAGCGGCCGAAATGCGCTGCAAATCCACCCATAGCGTCGGTTGTTAAATAGCGGAGTTTTACCGCCGACACTATGGGCGGCTCAGTGTGAAAGGGGTCTATGAGCTGAAATACACTTTCGCTGCAGTCCGTTAGTGCAATCCAAGATAATGCACGTTACACCTGCAGTGATATTCACTCTGAATGGCACCCCAATGCACTAAGGCAGCGATCCCTAAACTGTGGCCCTTTGCTTGCCTTTATCCAGCCTTTGGGACACTATTCTGCCAACTGACAATGGGGCATCATTCCTCCCACTGACACCAATGATGGGGCACTATTCCTCCCACTGACACCAATGATGGGGCACTATTCCTCCCACTGACATCAACAATGGGACACTATTCCTCCCACTGACACCAACGATGGGACACTATTCCTCACACTGACACCAACAATGGGACACTATTCCTCCCACTGACACCAACAATGGGACACTATTCCTCCCACTGACACCAACGATGGGACACTATTCCTCCCACTGACACCAACGATGGGACACTATTCCTCCCACTGACACCAACGATGGGACACTATTCCTCCCACTGACACCAACGATGGGACACTATTCCTCCCACTGACACCAACCATGAGGCACTATTCCTCCCACTAACAATGGGACACTATTCCTCCCACTGACAACAATGGGACACTATTCCTCTCACTGACACCAACGATGGGACACTATTCCTCCCACTGACACCAACGATGGGACACTATTCCTCCCACTGACACCAACGATGGGACACTATTCCTCCCACTGACACCAACGATGGGACACTATTCCTCCCACTGACACCAACCATGAGGCACTATTCCTCCCACTAACAATGGGACACGATTCCTCCCACTGACAACAATGGGACACTATTCCTCTCACTGACACCAACGATGGGACACTATTCCTCCCACTGACACCAACAATGGGGCACTATTCCTCTCACTGACACCAACAATGGGGCACTATTCCTCTCACTGACAAACGATGGGACACTATTTTTCCCACTAACAATGGGACACTATTCCTCCCACTGACAACGATGGGACACTATTCCTCCCACTGACACCAACGATGGGACACTATTCCTCCCACTGACACCAACGATGGGACACTATTCCTCCCACTGACACCAACGATGGGACACTATTCCTCCCACTGACACCAACGATGGGGCACTATTCCTCTCCCTAATACCAAATGTGGTGATGTTTACTCCCACTGATGACAGGAAAATTTCCTCTCGTTGGCCATAGTTCAGCCCCCCTAAAATCTGAAAGACAATAAACTGGCCTTTGTTTAGATAGTTTGGGGACCCCCTGCACCAAGACAACAAAGCTTCAAGTCCCATGTATTGCAGCACAGCACATTTTTCAGACCCAGGCCTAACAACCTAGTGGAAAGGGGAATTAAACTGAAAAAAAAAACCAACAGGCAGGGATTTTCAGACAGAAGTAAAGCAGGCCATACACGGGTCGAATTTCGAACGAATCTTCTTTTCAAAATCAGAAAGTTCGTTTTTTTTGTGATCCGATGATGCCACCATTAATTTTCGAAATTCGGCCGACCAACCCTTCATGTTGCCGGGAATATTCGTTTCTCTCCGGGAATATTCGTTTCTCTCCGGGAATATTCGTTTCTCTCCGGGAATATTCGTTTCTCTCCGGGAATATTCGTTTCTCTCCGGGAATATTCGTTTCTCTCCGGGAATAATCTTTTCTCTCCGGGAATATTCTTTTCTTGCACATGCGCATTTTCTTTTCTATTACATTTCTCGCACGATTCTCCCATCATTGATCAGAAAATCGTTTGTTTTTCAAAAAATTTCCAACATGTCGGATTCCTCAAATTTGATTGCCGCACGAAAATCGGCTGTTGCTGCAGCCCCACTAACGGTGCGAAATTCGTACGAAAATTCTTTGATCCGATTTTCGAAAGAAAATGCTTTTGAAATTCGAACCGTGTATGGCCACCCTTAGCCTTTGGCGGCAATGTACACCGAGTCGCAAATGTGGACCTCAGTGTTTATTTATTTGTTGCCAAAAGTGTATTTTTGGACTTTTGTTGACTTGACAGCTTTTTTGAACCACTCAAAAGATCATTAAATGGCCACAAATGCACCCGTGGTAATGCAACACACCGGAGTCCGAAAGAGCCTTTTGTCTTAACCACTTCAGCCCCGGACCATTTCGCTGGTCAAAGACCAGGCCACATTTTTGCGATTCGGCACTGCGTCGCTTTAACTGACAATTGCGCGGTCGTGTTACGTGGCTCCCAAACAAAATTGACATCTTTTTTTCCCACAAATAGAGCTTTCTTTTGGTGGTATTTGATCACCTCTGCGTTTTTTTTTTTTTTGCGCTATAAACAAAAATAGAGCGACAATTTTGAAAAAAAATCAATATTTTTTACTTTTTGCTATAATAAATATCCCCAAAAAATATATAAAAAAAATTTGTTTTTTTTTCCTCAGTTTAGGCCGATACGTATTCTTCTACATATTTTGATAAATAAAAAAAAAATCTATAAAAAAAAAAAAAAAAAAAAAAAAAATCGCAATAAGCGTTTATTGATTGGTTTGCGCAAAAGTTATAGCGTCTACAAAATAGGGGATAGTTTTATGGCATTTTTATTAATCATTTTTTTTCTTTTTACTAGTAATGGCGGCGATAAGCGATTTTTTATCATGACTGCGACATTATGGCGGACACATCGGACACTTTAGACACCATTTTGGGACCATTGTCATTTTTACAGCGATCAGTGCTATAAAAATGCACTGATTACCGTAAAAATGACACTGGCAGTGAAGGGGTTAACCTGTAGGGGGCGCTGAAGGGGTTAAGTGTGACCTAGTGAGTGCTTGTAACTGTTAGGGGGCGTGGCTTGGCGTGACAGTGCCACTGTGAAGAACGGGGAGATGTTTGTTTGCACTTACCTCTCCCCGTTCTTCAGCTCTGTGACCCGATCGCGGTACACCGGCGGCGATAGTGTCCGCAGGTCAGCTCCGGACCGGAGTTTGCGAGCGTGGCGGCGCGCACGTGACCCACGGCTGGGATCTTAAAGGGGACGTACCTGTACGCCCATATGCCCAGCCGTGCCATTCTGTCGACGTATATCGTCGTGCGGCGGTCTTTAAGTGGTTAAAGCACAACTAAAGCCAAAACTTTTGGATAAGGTGAGGAAGAGTGAGAACCTAGGTCAGGTTTAAATACTCTTTCAGTAGCTTTTTTTTTTAATTCCTATATGGTCACCGAAAAAGGACGTGAGCAAAATATTTCCAACGGTGGACAACAACAATAAAGGTGGCCTTGTATCAAGCTTGAATGGCCGTAGATCTACCACTTGGGGAGATCTCTCCTCACTTTCTGTGTGGTCAAAAGGAAAGGAAGATAAAATCTACCCAGAATCATGGATGGCTATAATAACTTAGGTTATCACACCTTCCAAAATGAAAAAAAAAAAAAAAAAAAATCTATTAAAGTTGGACTTTAAAACTGAAAAGCTAAAAAAAAAAAAAAAAAAACACTCAAAATGGAAATCCACCAATCAAATAATTCTGATATTTACAGAACTCTTCCCAAGAGCCGGACCACTACTTGCATTAGGGCGGAGGACTCTTGTGAGGAGTACTAAGGCAGGGTCCAGTCATGTTTTCAGGAAGCCATGTACAGCACCCTGCCGACCCCCTTCCACCAGCCATGCCAAGACTGCATAGAGAAAAGAGTAGAGACCCAGTGATATCGTAAAATAAATGTACCGTATATCAGGGCTTGACAAATTTGCTTGAAATCTAGGAGCCAGCTAAAAAAGTTAGGAGCCAGAAGCGAACGCATACGTGAGTAGCGCCCGCATATAAAAGAGCGGTGTTCAAACCACACGTGAGGTATCGCCGCGATCGGTAGATCGAGAGCAATAATTCTAGCCCTAGACCTCCTCTGTAACTCAAAAGATGCAACCTGTAGAATTTTTTAAACGTCACCTATGGAGATTTTAAAAGGGTAAAAGTTAGTCGCCATTCCGCGAGCAGACGCAATTTTGAAGCGTGACATGTTGGGTATCAATTTACTCAGCGTAACATTATCTTTCACAATATTAAAAAAAATTGGGCTAACTTTACCGTTGTCTTATTTTTTTTAGTAAAAAAAAAGTGTATTTTTTCCCAAAAAAGTGCGCTTGTAAGACTGCTGCGCAAATACGGTGTGACAGAAAGTATTGCAACGACCGCCATTTTGTTAGAATAAAAAATATATATAATGTTTGGGGGTTCTAATTAGAGGGAAGGAGATGGCAGTGAAAACAGACAGGGGAAGCTCCATTAGCATTGCTGTTTGTCTTGTCATACCAATGGCCACCACAAGATGGCGCTAGATCACAGAAGGAAGCATAGGCCTGCAGAAGGCCGCAAAGCCGCTGCCTCAATTACCGGCCGGCGCGGCCCGACGCAATCCCGTGGCGCGGAGGGGGGGGGCACGGAGAGACAGGATTCCCCAGCTGTGCTGCCCCAGGCGCCAGGTCGCTAATTCTAGTCGCAATGGCGACCTGGCGCCCGGGGTTTGTCGAGCCCTGCCGTATATACTTGAGTATAACCCGACCCCGAATATAAGCCGCGGCACCTAATTTTACCACAAAAAATGGGAAAACGTATTGACTCGAGTATAAGCCTAGGGTGTCCATCTGCATGCCTCACTGTGCCCAATCTCCCTACCTGATCTCCTGCGCTGTGTGACTAGACTGACGGTTAACATGGGAGTCTATGGAAGGGGTGCCGGCTTTGAAAAATCGGTGCTCCCCGGCCGTAGGTCCCCCAGACAACAAACCTTGCACACTTGTAGGGGAGTGGGGCTGCATGTGTGCCGAGTTTAGGATTAGGCGCACAAAGTTGAAGATGGACACAGACTCGAGTATAAGCCGAGGGGGGGCATTTTCAGCACAAAAAAAATGTGCTGAAAAATTTGCGAGTATATAGGGTAATTGAAAATGGAAAGTTGTAAAGGATAAGTTCACCTATAGCAGGGATATGCAATTAGTGGACCTCCAGCTGTTGCAGAACTACAAGTCCCATGAGTCATAGCAAGACTCTGACAGCAGCAAGTATGACACCCAAGGGCAGAGGTATGATGGGACTTGTAGTTTTGCAACAGCTGGAGGTCCGCTAATTGCATATCCCTGACCTATAGTAACATGTAACTATAGGCGAACTTATCCTTTACACCTTTCCATTTTCAATACATACTTTTTTTTTCAGGCTGGGGCACCATGCCGTCACATCATCGTGGAACAGAGAGGGTGCCATAAATATACACTGAGGCCACATTCGTGAATCTGTACACTACCGCCAACAGGCTGGGAGTAGAGTTTATGAAAGAAGAGACCATTTAGGGCAGGGATCTCAAACTGACGGTCCTCCAGCTGTTGCGAAACTACAAGTCCCATGAGGCATGAGGCAGAGGCATGATGGGACTTGTAGTTTCGCAAAAGCTGGAGGGCCGCCAGTTTGAGACCCCTGCTCTAGGGTAACTGCGGTCTGAAAATCCCTGCCTGTTCGTTTTTTTTTTCAGTTTAATTCCAATATGGCGATCATTTTGAGAGTATGGAGGTTCCTAAGCACACTGAGGATGCAGATAGAATGAGGATTTATACTGGTACCTTATATTGCAATGGTAATTATTTTTTTTCATTTTTTTATGATACACTTTTGTTAGAATTAGTTTACAATGATATATCATTGCATATCATGCCTTTTTTATTTTATTTTTTTATAAATTTACCATTTTTATTACATTTTGTATTTTTTCAGTACAAAAATGGAAAAGAAAATGAAAGATAATATTAACATTCTCTGGACAGTATGCAAGCCTCCAATAAAAATAAATAAATAAAAAAAACTGTTAGCAATATACACATAAGTGTATAGTATATCTGAAAGATAACAATAACATAGCTCTAAATTATTAATAGTACAAGAACCACCATCTAACTTACTATGTCAGCATAATAGTAACTTGCATGAGCGTAGTATGCATATCCATGGGAAAGAAGGGAGAGAAGACAGAAGAAAGAAAGAAGGGAGAGAAGACAGAAGAAAGAAAGAAGGGAGAGAAGACAGAAGAAAGAAAGAAGGGAGAGAAGACAGAAGAAAGAAAGAAGGAGGAGAAGACGAAGGGAGAAAGAAGGGGGAGAAGACGAAGGGAGAAAGAAGGGGGAGAAGACGAAGGGAGAAAGAAGGGGGAGAAGACGAAGGGAGAAAGAAGGGGGAGAAGACGAAGGGAGAAAGAAGGGGGAGAAGACGAAGGGAGAAAGAAGGGGGAGAAGACGAGGAGAGAAAGAAGGGAGAAAGAAAGAAGAAAGAAGGAGAAAGAAGAAAGAAGAAAGAAAGAAGGAAGGGAGAAAGAAAGAAGGAAGGGAGAAAGAAAGAAGAAAGAAGGAAGGGAGAAAGAAAGAAGAAAGAAAGAAGGGAGAAAGAAAGAAGAAAGAAAGAAGGGAGAAAGAAAGAAGAAAGAAAGAAGGGAGAAAGAAAGAAGAAAAAAAGAAGAAAGAAAGAAAGAAGAAAGAAAGAAGGGAGAAAGAAGGGAGAAAGAAAGAAGGGAGAAAGAAAGGAGAAAGAAGGGAGAAAGAAAGAAAGAAGAGAGAAAGAAAGAAATAAAGAAAGAAAGAAGAGAGAAAGAAAGAAAGAAAGAAAGAAAGAAGGGAGAAAGAAAGAAGAAAGAAAGAAGGGAGAAAGAAAGAAGAAAGAAAGAAGGGAGAAAGAAAGAAGAAAGAAAGAAAGAAAGAAGGGAGAAAGAAAGAAGAAAGAAAGAAAGAAAGAAGGGAGAAAGAAAGAAGAAAGAAGAAAGAAAGAAGGGAGAAAGAAAGAAAGAAAGAAAGAAGGGAGAAAGAAAGAAGAAAGAAGAAAGAAAGAAGGGAGAAAGAAAGAAGAAAGAAAGAAGGGAGAAAGAAGGGAGAAAGAAAGAAGGGAGAAAGAAAGGAGAAAGAAGGGAGAAAGAAAGAAAGAAGAGAGAAAGAAAGAAATAAAGAAAGAAAGAAGAGAGAAAGAAAGAAAGAAAGAAAGAAAGAAAGAAGGGAGAAAGAAAGAAGAAAGAAAGAAGGGAGAAAGAAAGAAGAAAGAAAGAAGGGAGAAAGAAAGAAGAAAGAAAGAAAGAAGGGAGAAAGAAAGAAGAAAGAAAGAAAGAAGGGAGAAAGAAAGAAGAAAGAAAGAAAGAAGGGAGAAAGAAAGAAAGAAGAAAGAAAGAAGGAAGGGAGAAAGAAAGAAGGAAGGGAGAAAGAAAGAAGAAAGAAGGAAGGGAGAAAGAAAGAAGAAAGAAAGAAGGGAGAAAGAAAGAAGGGAGAAAGAAAGAAGAAAGAAAGAAGGGAGAAAGAAAGAAGAAAGAAAGAAGGGAGAAAGAAAGAAGAAAGAAAGAAGGGAGAAAGAAAGAAGAAAGAAAGAAGGGAGAAAGAAAGAAGGGAGAAAGAAAGAAGAAAGAAAGAAGGGAGAAAGAAAGAAAGAAGAAAGAAAGAAAGAAAGAAGAAAGAAAGAAAGAAGAAAGAAAGAAAGAAAGAAGAAAGAAAGAAGGGAGAAAGAAAGAAGGGAGAAAGAAAGAAGAAAGAAAGAAGGGAGAAAGAAAGAAGAAAGAAAGAAGAAAGAAAGAAGGGAGAAATAAAGAAGGGAGAAAGAAAGAAGAAAGAAAGAAGGGAGAAAGAAAGAAGGGAGAAAGAAAGAAGGGAGAAAGAAGGGAGAAAGAAAGGAAAAGAAGGGAGAAAGAAAGAAAGAAAGAAAGAAGAGAGAAAGAAAGAAAGAAAGAAAGAAAGAAGAGAGAAAGAAAGAAAGAAAGAAAGAAAGAAAGAAAGAAAGAAAGAAAGAAGGGAGAAAGAAAGAAGAGAGAAAGAAAGAAGAAAGAAAGAAGGGAGAAAGAAAGAAGAAAGAAAGAAGGGAGAAAGAAAGAAGAAAGAAAGAAAGAAGGGAGAAAGAAAGAAGAAAGAAGGGAGAAAGAAAGAAAGAAAGAAGGGAGAAAGAAAGAAGGGAGAAAGAAAGAAGAAAGAAAGAAGAAAGAAAGAAAGAAGAAAGAAAGAAGGGAGAAAGAAAGAAGGGAGAAAGAAGGGAGAAAGAAAGAAGGGAGAAAGAAGGGAGAAAGAAAGAAGGGAGAAAGAAGGGAGAAAGAAAGAAGAAAGAAAGAAGGGAGAAAGAAAGACGAAGAAAGACGAAGGAATAAGAAAGACGAAGGAATAAGAAAGACGAAGGAATAAGAAAGACGAAGGAATAAGAAAGACGAAGGAAGGAAGGAAGGGAGAAAGAAAGAAGGGAGAAAGAAAGAAAGAAAGAAGAGAGAAAGAAAGAAATAAAGAAAGAAAGAAGAGAGAAAGAAAGAAAGAAAGAAGGGAGAAAGAAAGAAGAAAGAAAGAAGGGAGAAAGAAAGAAGAAAGAAAGAAAGAAGGGAGAAAGAAAGAAGGGAGAAAGAAAGAAGAAAGAAAGAAAGAAGGGAGAAAGAAAGAAAGAAAGAAGGGAGAAAGAAAGAAAGAAAGAAGGGAGAAAGAAAGAAAGAAAGAAGGGAGAAAGAAAGAAGAAAGAAAGAAGGGAGAAAGAAAGAAGAAAGAAAGAAGGGAGAAAGAAAGAAGAAAGAAAGAAGGGAGAAAGAAAGAAGAAAGAAAGAAAGAAGGGAGAAAGAAAGAAGAAAGAAAGAAAGAAGGGAGAAAGAAAGAAAGAAGAAAGAAAGAAGGAAGGGAGAAAGAAAGAAGGAAGGGAGAAAGAAAGAAGAAAGAAGGAAGGGAGAAAGAAAGAAGAAAGAAAGAAGGGAGAAAGAAAGAAGAAAGAAAGAAGGGAGAAAGAAAGAAGAAAGAAAGAAGGGAGAAAGAAAGAAGAAAGAAAGAAGGGAGAAAGAAAGAAGGGAGAAAGAAAGAAGAAAGAAAGAAGGGAGAAAGAAAGAAGGGAGAAAGAAAGAAGGGAGAAAGAAAGAAGAAAGAAAGAAGGGAGAAAGAAAGAAAGAAGAAAGAAAGAAGGGAGAAAGAAAGAAGGGAGAAAGAAAGAAGAAAGAAAGAAGGGAGAAAGAAAGAAGAAAGAAAGAAGGGAGAAAGAAAGAAGAAAGAAAGAAGGGAGAAATAAAGAAGGGAGAAAGAAAGAAGAAAGAAAGAAGGGAGAAAGAAGGGAGAAAGAAAGAAGGGAGAAAGAAGGGAGAAAGAAAGGAGAAAGAAAGGAGAAAGAAGGGAGAAAGAAAGAAAGAAAGAAAGAAGAGAGAAAGAAAGAAAGAAAGAAAGAAGAGAGAAAGAAAGAAAGAAGGGAGAAAGAAAGAAGAGAGAAAGAAAGAAGAAAGAAAGAAGGGAGAAAGAAAGAAGAAAGAAAGAAGGGAGAAAGAAAGAAGAAAGAAAGAAAGAAGGGAGAAAGAAAGAAGAAAGAAAGAAAGAAGGGAGAAAGAAAGAAAGAAAGAAGGGAGAAAGAAAGAAGGGAGAAAGAAAGAAGGGAGAAAGAAAGAAGAAAGAAAGAAGGGAGAAAGAAAGAAGGGAGAAAGAAAGAAGAAAGAAAGAAAGAAGGGAGAAAGAAAGAAAGAAAGAAGGGAGAAAGAAAGAAGAAAGAAAGAAGAAAGAAAGAAAGAAGAAAGAAAGAAGGGAGAAAGAAAGAAGGGAGAAAGAAAGAAGGGAGAAAGAAAGAAGGGAGAAAGAAAGAAGGGAGAAAGAAGGGAGAAAGAAAGAAGAAAGAAAGAAGGGAGAAAGAAAGAAGAAAGAAAGAAGAAAGAAAGAAGAAAGAAAGAAGAAAGAAAGAAGGGAGAAAGAAAGAAGAAAGAAAGAAAGAAGGGAGAAAGAAAGAAAGAAAGAAGGGAGAAAGAAAGAAGGGAGAAAGAAAGAAGAAAGAAAGAAGAAAGAAAGAAGGGAGAAAGAAAGAAGGGAGAAAGAAGGGAGAAAGAAAGAAGGGAGAAAGAAGGGAGAAAGAAAGAAGAAAGAAAGAAAGAAGGGAGAAAGAAAGAAGAAAGAAAGAAAGAAGGGAGAAAGAAAGAAAGAAAGAAGAGAGAAAGAAAGAAGAAAGAAAGAAGGGAGAAAGAAAGAAGAAAGAAAGAAGGGAGAAAGAAAGAAGAAAGAAAGAAAGAAGGGAGAAAGAAAGAAGAAAGAAAGAAAGAAGGGAGAAAGAAAGAAAGAAAGAAGGGAGAAAGAAAGAAGGGAGAAAGAAAGAAGAAAGAAAGAAGAAAGAAAGAAAGAAGAAAGAAAGAAGGGAGAAAGAAAGAAGGGAGAAAGAAGGGAGAAAGAAAGAAGGGAGAAAGAAGGGAGAAAGAAAGAAGGGAGAAAGAAGGGAGAAAGAAAGAAGAAAGAAAGAAGGGAGAAAGAAAGACGAAGAAAGACGAAGGAATAAGAAAGACGAAGGAATAAGAAAGACGAAGGAATAAGAAAGACGAAGGAATAAGAAAGACGAAGGAATAAGAAAGACGAAGGAAGGAAGGAAGAAAAAGGAAAAACATAACGACCATTGAAATCAACCAGCTGGGTATCATGCCTTTTATATAGACTATATGGCCCAAAGTTCTGACCATCACACCAATATGACTTTGCAAGACCTTCCATTCCAAAACCATGTCCACCTTCCCCAGACACCGTGCAGCTATAACCATCTCTACTCTTCTGAAGTTGCCTTCAGTGAGACTTTGGATTATTTCTGTAGGAAGGTTTGCAAATTCAGCAAAAAGCATTTTTAGGACAAGTGCTGATGAGAAGACCTGGCTCACCATTGGCATACAAATTTATGCCAAAAGGCGTTCTAGTAGGGTTGAGGTCCGGACACCAGCGTTCCTCCACACCAAACTGGTCACACCATGTCTTTATGGATCTGGCCTTGTACACGGGTCACAGTCATGCTGGAACAGAAAAGGGTCTTCACCAATCTGTTACCACAAAGTTGGAAGGGAACAATCGTCTACAATGTCTTTGTGGCAATAACTGTACCCATCACTGGAAACACTTGAGCTCAGTGGTTTGGAAGAGAGTCATCTAATGTACATGACAGGAATGATATCTGGTCCTCAAATTGGTATCCATACTGAATAAAACCAGTTAGACTCACCGTTCAGAAAGGGAAGAGTTAATACCTCTAGTGTCTTGTTTGCCAGCATGCAAAACTATGAGATCAAAGCGGTAAAGGTCTCCGAGAAACACAATTTACTTTGCCATTTTCATTATGGAAATGCGACCTCGTCACCGGCCTTGGTGGAAGGTTTGTTTGTTTGTAAGGTGTGCAAAAGGCATTAAAAATGAATGGGAAGTTTATGGGGATTGGCTGGTGGGCATGTAGAGGGGGGGGGGGGTTCAGTGCTCGAACTTCAAAATGTCACCTAACAGGAGACCACATGAGGATCATCCGACAGAATAATAATCCTCTGTTATGGATTAATTGTGGGAAAACGCGTCCAGACCCTTGGGTTCTATCAAACGTAAGGTGCTAAACTCAATGATGGCAGAGACTTGGTCTTTTGTGAAGCAAACACACAGCATTGTAGGCAAGACTGAAAAAAACACAAATTGGTTTTACATTTTAACATAAATTCTGTTCTTGCCAAACAACCAGCAATAGGAAATAAAGCAGTTGGCTCATGCACACTGCAAATAAAAAAAAAAAAAGCTTATTTTACAGGCATTTCAGCTTTTATTTCAGCTTTTTTGAGCTCTTGTGCATGTTTTTTTTTTTCACAAACCCTCCTAGATAGTATTTTCTTAACCACTTTATAAACAAACAAAAAAGAAGACGGAACAAACGTTTTTTGAGCATTTTCAAGATTCTTTAAAGCTCTTTAGGGCACTAGATCCTCTCAAAAGCGCGTGTTTGGTGGGGAGGGGGGGTTCTGCCTGTATAAGCATATGCCGGAAAAAGCCACGTTGGCTAACATGGAGGGGAGTTTCTAGTAGGGATGCACAGAAATTTCGGCCGCTGAAACATATGGGCCGAAAATAGCCTTTTCGACAATTTGCCGAAATAGAAAAAAGGCAGAAAATTGGGCGGCGCATGGGCAGGGGCTCCGCCCCTGGTACCGCCAATTACTGGGGGTGTCGTATAGCGCAGAAGAGAGAGGAGAGCCGCCACCTCCGCCTGGTTGATTAGAGCGCATACTAGCACATTATGACAGACTTTCCTTTAAACAAAGCCCTCCAGAGGCCCGTGGTCACCACTGACAGGGCTGCCATTTTCACCCTTCTTCCTTCCGGGTTCTGGCCATTTGAATGGCCGAGCTGCAATGACGTCATTCCCGCAGCAAAGCCCTCTCAATGGACCGCATTCCCTCCAATGAGAGCACATGCACTGGTAACATCACCGGCTGCTACTAACATATATATCGCAGAACGTTTAGGGGATATTTACTGTACCTACAGGAAAGCCTTATTATAGGCTTACCTGTAGGTGTAAAATAAAAAAAAAAGTTGACTTTACCATCGCTTTATGGAGGAATGAGCTTCCTCCAAGCATACTTACCCTTAAAGTGCAGTCCCACCCAAAAATGGAAATACCGCTTTAAGCAACGGTGACCCCCTGACATGCCACATTTGGCATGTCATTTTTTGGGGGGGGGGAGCGGATACCCTCTTTTTAGGAGGCACCCAGGTCCCACTTCCTCCCATAGCTCAGCAGCGCCGGAAGTTTACCTCTCCCTCCCTGCAATCTTCTGGGACAAGTCACAGGTCCCAGAAGATTGCCCAGACAATCGCAGCACGGCTTGGCTTTAAAGCCACAGCTGGGCGCCCACAATATTGATGCCGGCACCAGAGAGAGGAGCGGGGCTTTGTTCGCCCTCATCGCTGGACCGTGGGAACAGGTGAGCGTCCGATTATTAAAAGTCAGCAGCTACACTTTTTTGTAAATGGGTGGAACTCCGCTTTCATTTATCCCCTGCTATATAAGCTTCAATTTGAAGAATCTTTAAGAGTTCAGACCGCATTTTACGGAGGAGCCTTGGAGGGGCAAATGTGGCTTTCCCATATATTTGCAAGCGTGTGCAACAAAAAACCTCTGTTTTTAATGTAAATTGTTAGATGGGCCAAGTTCTGTGTGGGAAACCCGACCATCATCCCTATATGAGCTTGTTGGACGCCCCCCATTCCATGGCCATTTATTATAGGAGCTGCCCCTCAATTTTGCAGCTAAAACGGCCTCCATTCTTCTACTTTGGTATGTGTCTGTGGAATGTTGTGCCCATTCAGCCAAAAACTTGGTCAGATACGGATGTTGAATGAGAAGAAGGTTTGCAACTGCCATTTAAAAACATCCCAAAAAAGTGTTCAGTAGGGTTGAGGTCAGGACTCTGACCAGTTTGGTGGGGAGGAACTTGTGTCCTGCACAAACCAAGTCTTTATGGAGCTGGCTTTGTATGCAGGGGCATCGTCATACTTTGTAGGGATTTGTGGCCATTTGTGAGGTCAGGTACCGATGTTGGATGAGAAGACTTGGCTCACAATTAGTGTTCCAATTCATCCCAAAGGTGTTCAGTAGGGTTGAGGTCAGGACTCTGTACAGGACACTCGAGTTCCTCCACACCAAACTGGTCACACCATGTCTTTATGGAGCTGGCTTTGTACACAGGGTCTTCACCAAACTGGTACCACAAGGTTGAAAACCACAATTGTCTACAATGTCTTTGTATATCGTATTAACAGAAACAAACAGTCACTGGAGACACCTGAACTCCATTATTTTAAAGGGCAGATCCACATACCTTTGGCCATACAGTAGGTGTGATAGCCAGGTGACCTAATACATTTTGGCCATATAGTGTAGAAGGCTCACTTGTTTTTTATTTATTTTTTATGTAACATAACTATCGACATACATAACATAATACATTAACATCACATTAATTCCAATCTAGTATCCCTCCATCCCAAAACCAAAAAAATAAAAATTATATATATATATTTTAGACATTTTCCTCCTCCCCCCCCCCCACCATTCTAAAACTTTGCGCCCCAAAAAAAAAAAGGGGGGGAGGAGGGACCAGTAAACCATCTTCCCCCTTCTATTGCACGTGATATAAACCATATCGATTCCATCACCTTCTCACCCGTATGTAATTAAGGGGCTATACACCCTACCCCACCACATATCCCTAAATATTAGTGAAAAGAAATAAAAAAAGAAGGGGATTAATATACCTTACGAGGCTTCTAGAGCCATCTTGCCCCGTTCTATTACTCATAATACAAACCTTATTCCCACCACCCCACACCCCAAAAAAAAAAAAAAGGGGGAACAGGGGGATAAGGGACGGGGGAAAAAAAAAGGGGGGGAAGGAGGGACCAGTAAACTATCTTCCCCCTTCTATTGCACGTGATATAAACTGTATCTATTCCATCACCCTCTCACCCATATGTAATTAAGGGGCTATACACCCTACCCCACCACATATCCCTAATTATTAGTGAAAAGAAAAAAAAAAAAAAAAAAAGGAGATTAATATACCTTACAAGGCTTCTAGAGCCATCTTGCCCCTTATATTACTCATAATACAAACCTTACTTATTCCCACCACCCCACACCCAAAAAGAAAAAAAAAAGGGGGAAGGGGGAACGGGGGGATAAGGGTCGGGAAAGGAAGGGGGGGAAAAAAAAGGGGGGGAGAAGGAGGGACCAGTAAACCATCTTCCCCCTTCTATTGCACGTGATATAAACCGCATCTATTCCATCACCCTCTCACCCATATGTAATTAAGGGGCTATAAACCCTACCCCACCACATATCCCTAATTATTAGTGAAAATAACTAAAAAAAAAAAAAAAAAAGGGGATTTATATACCCTACGAGGCTTCTAGAGCCATCTTGCCCCTTCTATTACTCATAATACAAACCTTATTTATTCCCACCACCCCACACCCAAAAAAAAAAAAAGGGGGGGGGGAAGGGGGAACGGGGGGATAAGGGACGGGAAAAAAAAAAAAAAGAGAAGAAGGAGGGGAATCCTCTCCTCCCAGGGGTCTCAACACAGCTCAGTCAGGAGAAGCATACAGGGTATTCCTTTCTATGCATCTATTTAGTCTAATCTCACCTAATAATAAAAAAAAAAAGCGGCTCACTTATGCCTCATTTCCACTGAGCGGAACGGTTCGGGTCGGTACAGTTTGGAACGGTTAGAATGGTCCGGTCTATTCTGGTGAGCTTTTCCATTGCAAGTCGGACCATCAGGGGCCATACAGGGTTTAGAAAAAATGCCTAGCGTGTCCGCCAATCAGTGGAATGTATTGTAGCTCCGCCCTAACCGAACCGTACCATTTTCCATGGCTCCACATCTGAAGCAGGACCCAGAATGGTGCGGTACGGTTCGGTTGTATGGGCCGCTTTCATAATGGAAAAACCCAAAATAGCGTACCGTACCAAACCGTACCGAACCGATCCGCTCAGTGGAAACGAGGCATTAGTATAAAAGGTCCCCCAATAAATCCCAGCATTTCCCACAAAGAAATCCAAGCGGCAGCAGTTTTTTTTTCCAGCAGTAACCCATTTCTATAAAAAAAATGTAACCGAGACACAGAAAAGAAAGTTCCTCCAAACAGGAGAAGATGAGGCCCGGGAAGACTAACAAGGAGCATACTAAACGCCGCTGGAACACCAACAACAGGATCTGTGCCGCCGCGGCAGTCTCCCCCCCCCGAGGGTTTCCCCCCAGGGATCTTCTGCCTCTCTTAAAATGTCACTTTCTCCTCCACAAACAGTAGCGTCTAAACCTTTCTGAGCCGCTGTGACAATGTTCACCACATTTCCTTCGATTAATCAAAACACACAACCGGAGTATTGCGGCGGAAGGCAACAAACAACGATGCATTGTTGCTGAAACATTCATGAGCGGGGTGACAGGCTGGAACACGCGGATACATCTTACGAGACACGACTCTTCGGCTTAAAGAAAACCAGTCCTGGCTGAAGCTTACAGAAGGGGTCTTAATCAGTCTCAAAGCTCAAGTCAAGACACAAAACATTTGAATTTGGATAGACTGGGATCGAGCGAACCCCTTTTTATGGCTATGTGTGTCCACGCGTTTCCAGTATGACAAGTGTCAGAGAAGGAAGGAAGGAAAGAAGGAAGGAAGGAAAGAAGGAAGGAAGGAAAGAAGGAAGGAAGGAAAGAAGGAAGGAAGGAAAGAAGGAAGGAAGGAAGGAAAGAAGGAAGGAAGGAAAGAAGGAAGGAAGGAAAGAAGGAAGGAAGGAAGGAAAGAAGGAAGGAAGGAAAGAAGGAAGGAAGGAAGGAAGGAAGGAAGGAAGGAAAGAAGGAAGGAAGGAAAGAAGGAAGGGGTCTCCCAGATAGAAAACAGATGGCAATAAACCGGGGAAGGGTTTGATCCTCTGTCGTCTTTTTGGGGTCTTTATTTTAGCTTGAGTAGGCCTTTATCGTAATTATTATAACTGGACAGTCTAACCTACGAAAAATGGATATCTGCCCCCTTTTCCAGCTATATACACTCTGAACCAATCACTTCAGTTTAGAATCAAAAGGTCAATGGTTACCTGTAGTCTCTGGTTTCACGCGTCATCTTCCAGCTCCTGAGAGTGCATAACAGCACTACCGTATATACTCGAGTATAAGCCGACACGAATATATAAAAAAGGGGGAAAACGTATTGACTCGAGTATAAGCCTAGGGTGTCCATCTGCATGCCTCACTGTGCCTCACAGTGTCCATGCCTCGACTGATGTTTAACATAGGAGTCTATGGAAGGGGTGCCAGGTTTTGAAAAATCTGTGCTTCCGGCCGTAGGTCGCCTGGACAACAAACTTTGCACACTTGTAGAGGAGAACTGGAGCTACATGTGTGCCAAGTTTAGGGTCCAGGGGACCTAGGACCGGCCGGGACTGGGTCCCCAAATTCACCAGAGAAATTAACGTTTAACATGGGAGTCTATGGAAGAGGTGCCCGGCTTTGAAAAATCGGTGCTCCCCGGCCGTAGGTCCCCCGGACAAAAAAAAAAACTTTGACACTTGTAGAGAAGGAGTGGGGCTACATGTGTGATAAGATTGTGGTCCAGGGGACCTACGGCCGGCCGGTCCCGGGTCCCCAAAATCCGGGAGATCAGGCGCAAAAAAGGTGACTCGAGTATAAGCCGAGGGGGGCATTTTCAGCACAAAAAAATGTGCTGAAAAACTCGGCTTATACTCGAGTATATACGGTATATTTAAAGTAGAATTCAAGGCCAAACCTAACTAGTTTTAAAAATGTTCCCTCTTACCCCAAACGCCTAACACCTATGGTGACTCCTCCATTGCCAAGACGCAGGCGGCTATTGCCACCTAGCATCCTCCATTGCTAGGAGGCAGGCAGCTATTGCCATGTAGTGCCCTCCATTGCTATGATGCAGACGGCTATTGCATGCAGCCTATTGGTTGCTAGGATGCAGGCAGCTATTGCCACCTAGCATCCTCCATTGCTAGGAGGCAGGCAGCTATTGCCATGTAGTGCCCTCCATTGCTATGATGCAGGCGGCTTTTGCATGCAGCCTATTGGTTGCTAGGATGCAGGCAGCTATTGCCACCTAGCATCCGCCATTGCTAGGATGCAGGCAGCTAGAGCCATGTAGTGCCCTCCATTGCTATGATGCAGGCGGCTATTGCATGCAGCCTATTGGTTGCTAGGTATGCAGGCAGCTATTGCCACCTAGCATCCGCCATTGCTAGGATGCAGGCAGCTAGTGCCATGTAGTGCCCTCCATTGCTATGATGCAGGCGGCTATTGCATGCAGCTTATTGGTTGCTAGGATGCAGGCAGCTATTGCTACCTAGCATCCGCCATTGCCAGGACATAGGCGGTGATTGTAACATAGCAACCTCTGTTGCTGGGATGCAAGTGGCTATTGCCGTCTAGTGTCCTCCAATGCCAAGATGCATGTATTACGTCCCAGCGTTCTCCATTCGTAAAACGTAGGCGGGATTGTCACACAGCAACTTCTGTTGCTAGGATGCAAGTGGATATTGCCATCTAGTATCCTCCGTTGCCAAGACGCAGACAGCTATTACCTCCTATCATCCTCCATTAATAGGACCAGACGGCTACTGCCACCTAGTGCCCTCTGCTGATAGAGTACATTTTCACTGTACGCATATAAATATTAACACAGGTCCATACGCAGGACTTTAGATGAATATTTTCCAATTTTTTTTTTATTTTTTTTTAAATAGACCTGAACGCAGCACTGATCACTGATCATTACACAGTATGTGAATAGGCCCATAAAAACACCCGTGTTCAGACTCGTAATAAAAAATGCTGCTAAAAACTTTCACACCTGTGTGTATGAGCCCCAATACCAGCAGTTGCAATAATACACTATATTACCAAAAGTATTGGGACGCCTGCCTTTACACGCACATGAACTTTAATGGCATCCCAGTCTTAGTACGTTGGGTTCAATATGAAGTTGGCCCACCCTTTGCAGCTATAACAGCTTCAACTGGTTATAAGTATTTACACTAAATTACCAAAAGTATTGGGACACCTGCCTTTACACGCACATGAACTTTAATAGTCTTAGCCCGTAGGGTTCCATATTGAGTTGGCCCCACCCTTTGCAGCTATAACAGCTTCAAATCTTCTGGGAAAGCTGTCCAAAAGGTTTAGGAGTGTGTCTATGGGAATGTTTGACCATTCTTCCAGAACTGCATTTGTAAGGTCAGGCACTGATGTTGGATGAGAAGGCCTGGCTCGCAGTCTCCGCTCTAATTCATCCCAGAGGTGTTCTATCGGGTTGAGGTCAGGACTCTGTGCAGGCCAGTCAAGTTCCTCCACCCCAAACTCGCTCATCCATGTCTTTATGGACCTTGCTTTGTGCGCTGGTGCACAGTCATGTTGGAACAGGAAGGGGCCGTCCCCAAACTGTTCCCACAAAGTTGGGGGAATGAAATTGTCCAAAATGTCTTGGTATGCTGACGCCTTAAGAGTTCCCTTCGCTGGAACTAAGGGGCCAAGCCCAACCCCTGAAAAACAACCCCCACACCATAATCCCCTCCCCCCACCAAATGATTTGGACCAGTGCACAAAGCAAGGTGAGTGAGTTTGGGGTGGAGGAACTTAAGTCCTGACCTCAACCCGATAGAACACCTTTGAGATGAATTAGAGCAGAGACTTCAAGCCAGGCCTTCTCGTCCAACATCAGTGCCTGACCTCACAAATGTACTTTTGGAGGAATGGTCAAACATTCCCATAGACACCCTCCTAAACCTTATATACAATAATAAAAGAGGTTCGGGACTTTGAGTGAGGCACATAGGTGGTACAAGAGACGTTGGGTGTTCAGTTTTGGTTGTCCGGTTTCCTTGGGGCTCCTTGTCCCCTCAGCTCCCGGGAGGGATGTTTGCCACCGGCATGGCGCCCCCAGCAGACCATGTGCTGCAACGTGTAAGTAGAAGGGTGAATTTTTCCCCCATTCCCTTATCGCTCTTTTTCTTTACAATCTCCCTTATTCCCCTCAATTTTCCAATATCTATTTACTGGCCCTTTTACCTGTATCCAATGTATTTTCAGATTAAATGCATCTGCTCCTGATGAGGCGATTAAATCGCCGAAACGCGTCAAGCCAACAAGTCTTTAGTACCTAGATGCACTATGCTACTACAACATGCTGTGAATTAGCCATTTCTAATAACTGATGTTAACTTATGTCATTATACGGAGCCTGCTGGCCAAGATATTTGTACGACTTGTGTGATGGTCTCTTGTACCACCTATGTGCCTCACTCAAAGTCCCGAACCTCCTTTATTACTGTATACATTGATTAGGGATGGAGACATTTTTCTAGGGTGTCTCATTCAAAGTTCCAAACCCCCCCCCCCCTCTCAAAATACTCCTAAACCTTGTGGACAGCCTTCCCAGAAGAGTTGAAGCTGTTATAGCTACAATGGGTCGGCCAACTCAATATTGAACCCTACGGACTAAGGCCTCGTACACACGGCCGAGAATCTCATCAGGAAAAAACTTGTCGTTTTTCTTGACGAGATTCTTGGACAAGAAACTTGTCCCGGCCGAGTGTACAGACGCTCGATTCAAAGAACCCGCGGTTCGGTGGAGCGAACGCGGTGACGTCATTGACTACTACGAGCGTGCGCTCGTCACATTCGAAGCCGTCGCCGCCATCTTGCTACACCCTACCTATGCCTAGGAAGCTACCGCGCATGCGTCAAAGTCATTTCGAGCATGCGCGGGTTTCCCGGAGGACAGGTAAGTGTACACACACACACACTTTTCTCGTCGAGAAACATGCTGACATAAATCTCGATGAGAAAATAGAGAGCAGGTTCTCTATTTTTCTCGTCGAGATTCTTGACGGTTTTCTTGATGAGAAACATGATAGCCGCGTACACGCGACCAATTTACTCGGCAAGAAAGCTCTGCCAGCAAGTTTCTTGCTGGTTCTTGCCGAGAAACTTGGTCGTGTGTACGAGGCTTAAGACTGGGATGCTATTAAAAGTTCATGTGCATGTAAAGGCAGGTGTCCCAATACTTTTGGTAATTTAGTGTAAATACTTATAAGAATGTGGTCTGACCTCTTAAATCGCAAAATTGAATGTGAACAATACTGAAAACCTACAAGCAAGCCAACAAAGTCAGTAAGTGCCGAGATTGCAAGAAAAGTAAAAAAAAAAAAAAAAAAAATTGGTGGAGTCACGATGGTCATTGTTTGGGGCAAATGTGGTCAAACTGAGACACTAAAATTCACCTGAATTCAACTATTCTACAAAAAAAAACGCCCCTCGGTGATCAGACAGCACAAGTCACGAAGCCTGGGTTGCTGCGGACACAAGGTTGTGGAGGTGAAGTGGTTAACTCTTCCCCACAACAGCCCCCCACCCTGCACTTAAGGGCTGGAAGAATTTGTTTTCATAACAGATCGCCCTGCCCGGGTGCCAACATGGCCGCTAATGAGAAGAAAATCTTATTGCTGAGCTGCGATTCTCCCTGCGGGCCTCCTGCTGAAAGTCGGGCTAATTAATGATGAAAACTTGCAGAGCTGCAGAAGAGGCGGCAGGAAAAAAAAAAAGTTTCAAGGTGGACGAGACACTAAATATTTGTCCGATTATCCAGCAGCCATGTTTGGGAAAGGCCATTAATAAAACGCCGGAGCGGCCGGAACACCGCGCCTCACCTGACTCATCAAATTGGGGATCGGCTAACGCAGCGGTTTTTTGAGGCCGGGAACTGAATCTGTCATTGAGCTGATGCTGAGGGTGGGGGGGGACGGGACGGGGGGGGGGGGGGGGGAGTGAAAAACAACGAAATGTCCGTGTCAGCGGACGACGATTCCATGGGTCCATCTCTCTATTCGCAGAACTGGACCGCTTCCCGACAGCAGAGATGTTCTAATTTATTCCTCCAACTGCCAAGGACATGAATGGAAGGTGGACTTTTTCCTTTCTGGTGTGACCGCCGATGCTCAGAGCGGCTGCCCCGAGGGGAACAGGAGGACAAAAACGTCCATACCTACCCATAATGCAATGGAAACATTAGCCGCTCTGCTCCTGCATAAGCAGTGCTGTCTGCTTCCTGCCCAGGCCAATTTTCAGCTTTTAGCGCTGTCGCTTTTTAAAATGACAATTGCAACACTGTACCCCAAACAACATTTTTATCATTTTGTTCCCACAAATAGATCTTTCTTTAGGTGATATTTGATCACCTCTGGGGTTTTTATTTTTTGTTATACACCGAAAATTTTGAAAAAAAAAAAATAGGATTTTTTTTAAACAGCTTACCTGTAAGATCCTTATCTAGAGAGTACATCACGGGACACAGAGCCCTGTTAATTACTTAGTGGGTTATATGTCACCATCAGGTGATTGGACACTGGCACACCCTGATTACAAGAGAAGTTCCCCTCTATATAACTCCTCCCATATGGAGAGTACCTCAGTTTTTGTAGCAAAGCAATAAGTATTCCAATATAAAGTATATATATATATCACAAGTAAGAGGGGTGGGAGCTCTGTGTCCCGTGATGTACTCCAAGAAAAGGATTTTACAGGTAAGCTGTTTAAAAAATCCTATTTTCTTTTTCGTACATCACGGGACACAGAGCCCTGTTAATTACCGTATTTATCGGCGTATAACACGCACTTTTTTCCCCTTAAAATCAGGGGGAAATCGTGGGTGCGTGTTATACGCCGATCCCCCGCTGATTTTGAGGAAACGAGCGAGCGGAGCCGAGATACACTCGGCTTTACTCTGCTCTTCTCGCAGTCACGCCCACCTCCACTGATTGAGAGAGGAGCGAGCACCGCTGACATACAGAAAGCCGAGTGTACTTCGGCTAGTCTCGGCTCCTCTGGCAGTCCCGCCCCTGACTGTGAGCAGAGCAAAGTCTAGCCGGAGCACACTCGGCTTTCTGTAGGTCAGCGGCGCTCGCTCCTCTCCTCTCGCAATCAGTGGAGATGGGCGGGACTGTGAGCAGAGCCGAGTCTAGCCGAAGTACACTCGGCTTTCTGTATGTCAGCGGCGCTCGATCCTCTCTGATCACAGTCAGCGGAAATCGGCGCCAATTTTAAATCAGGGCAATGCTGAAAAGGCACTGGGCAAGGCTGCAGATGGACACTGGGCAAGGCTGCAATGATGGACAAGGCTGCAGATGGACACTGGGCAAGGCTGCAATGATGGACAAGGCTGCAGATGGACACTGGGCAAGGCTGCAATGATGGACAAGGCTGCAGATGGACACTGGGCAAGGCTGCAATGATGGACAAGGCTGCAGATGGACACTGGGCAAGGCTGCAATGATGGACAAGGCTGCAGATGCTGCAATGATGGACATTTAAATGTAAGTTTTTTTCCTTAAACTTCGCTCCTAAAAGATTTTTCCTTAAAATTCCCTCTTAAACTTGGGGTGCGTGTTATATGCAGATAAATACGGTACTTAGTGGGATGTTCCAGAGAAATGCTCAACTTGAGGGGAGGGAGACACAGATCAAAAAGCAGACAGCCATCGGACGTGAGGATCTATACTGCTGCCTGCAGCATACTGCACCCGAAGGAGGTATCCTCTTGCCCTCTTACATCCACTTGATAGAATTTTGTGAACGTATGGACTGAAGACCAGGTTGCAGCCTTGCAGATCTGAGCCATGGAGGCCTGGTGATGCACTGCCCATGAAGCACTAACTGCTCTGGTCGAGTGCGCTTTCACATGAAAAGGAGGATTTTTTTTCTTCAAACCATAAGCCTGAACAATAACTTGCCGAATCCACTTAGAGATAGTAGATTTCGACGCTGCCTGGCCCTTTCTGGGACCTTCTGGCAGCACAAACAAAACATCAGTTTTCCGTATCTGAGCCGTTGCTTTCAGATAGATCTTGACTGCTCTTACTACATCCAGAGTATGCAACAATCTTTCTTCCGCAGAATGCGGATCTGGACAAAAAGATGGTAGTTCCACATCTTGGTTCAGATGAAATCCTGAAATCACCTTAGGCAGAAAAGTTGGGTGGTGACGCAACACCACCCTGTCTTTGTGAATAATTAAATAAGGCTTTTTACAGGAAAAAGCCGCCAATTCCAATACTCTTCTAGCAGAGGATATGGCAACCAAGAAAAAAAAACAATTTTCTTGTCAACAGGACCAAAGGAATATGGCGCATTGGTTCAAAGGGCTGTTTTTGTAAAACAGACAAAACTAAATTCAAATCCCATAGGCACAAGGGAGACCTAACTGGCGGATTTAAAAACGCAACACCCCTTGAATAAAAGCCCAGACCAAGGAATGAGAGGCAAGCGGCCTTTGAAAAAATATTGATAAGGCCGAGATCTGACCCTTGATGGTGCTCAAGGCCAGCTTAATTTCTACCCCCCGATTGTAGAAAGGCAAGACATATTTTCGAGGATGCCAACCTCTGAATTCACACCAGGAAACATATGCCTTCCAGATTCTGTAATAGATGAGCCTGGAGGCCGACTTCCTAGCATTAACCAGAGTGGAGAGAACTGGACCCGAGAGTCCAGGACCCTTCAAGATGTAGGTCTTAACAGCCAAACCATCAAATTTAGACTTCGTAAGGAAGGATGGAATACCGGTCCCTGCGAGAGCAGGTCTGGGCGTAGTGGAAGAAGCCATGGCTTCTGTACTGCCATCTTTACGATCTCTGTATACCAGGATCTTCTGGGCCAAGCTGGGGCCACCAGAATTACCAGTTTCTTTTCCTTCTTGACCCTGTGAAGGAGTCGCGGTAGGAGCGAAACCGGAGGAGATGCATAGATCAGAAAGAACTGATCCCAAGGAATTACCAATGCATCCGTTCCGGATGCTAGTGGATCTCTTGTTCTTGAAACAAAGCTGTCCAACTTCATGTTGAACCTGGAGGCTAGTAGATCTACATCCGGGTCCCCTATCTCTGGCATATGGCCAGAAATAGGTCGGGAAACAGTTGCTCAGATAATCCACCTGCCAATTCTCCACCCCTGGAATGAAGATCACCGATAGGCAAGGAACATGCCTTTCTGCCCAAACAAAAATGTGGTTCACCTCCCTCTGGGCACCCAGACTCCTGGTGCCCCCTTGGTGATTGATATAGGCCACTGCTGTAGCATTGTCGAATTGTATCCGGACAGGACAGCCCTGTAACCTGTATGTCCAGGCCCTGAGGGCCAAACGTACTGCCCGTATCTCCAGAATATTGATGGGCAGGAACATTCAGCGCATGTGTACGGCAGCCTGTCTGGCTTCTGTTGAAGGGGCATGCCCAAAAAACATCTGCCAATCAGCATCTGAATAGCGTTCTCAGCCAATGGCTGTGTGCACCGACTGGTGTGTTCTGGCAGGGGGGCTGTCCCCACCCTCCACCGTAAGAACACAATAGCTCAGAGGGGAGATCACTGTACCAACATAGGATAGTTTTGCTCAACCCAGTGTACTCATAGTGTGCATCTAGTATTAGTTAGGAAGCCAGAGCCTGGACCCGAAGCCCATTGAAGAATCGGCTCAGGTGAGGACAGCGCTGGATCCTTGGACAGGTAAGTGTTCTCATATTAAAAGTCAACAGCTTGTAGCCGAGGACTTTTAATTCTTTTGGGAAGAGACTAGAGCTCCTCTTTAAAGACATTGTACTCTTTCAATTGTTTTATCTCGGTATTAGTGTCGTATGTTTGCCTTTCCTTGTAATGATGGGCTCACATGTTGTGGCTGCAGTTTGTAATGTCACGGCTACTCGAATCCCCTGTGTCCATGTATTCATCCACCTAGCTTGTCCCCAAGACGACTCCCTGTTCCGGGTCAGCATCCAATGCATGCGTTGCCATTTTCCCTTTTCTTTATCACCAATGTGGAAGTGCTAATGTCATAAACACCATCTTCCAGCTGCATCAGTGAGCTCTCTGGGTGTCTGTGAATGCTCTGCCATGTGTCTGTGTCAGACCTAATTACTATGCATCTCCAACCTGCATTGGCTATAGACTGAGAGACTAAGGGATTGTGGGATATATAGTTCCTTCACAGGAAGTGTCAGGTCTCACACTACAGAGGTCATGAATTAACATGTGCAGTGCCATGCCACATGCCTCGTTGTTTGAACGCAAACAGAAACTTCTGACACCGGAATGGGAAGATTTAGGCCGGGTTCACACTTATGCGAATTGGATGTGGGGGTTTCCCGCATTCCAATTCGCATGACAGGAGAGTGGGACTGGCTCTCAATGGAGCACACATCTCCGATGCGGCAATGGGGCGCACAGCAGAAGGGAACTGTGCGTCTTTGGCTCTGTTTCAGGTTCAAATTCAGGTACAAAATGCAGACCCAATTCGTTCCTGAAATGGAGAACATGGATGCACCGAACCCCCTGCTGCAAGCCGCACCTGCAAATAGTGTGAACCCAGCCTTACTCCACTATAGGCTGTGTGTACAGGGCAACCAATGACACCATGAGACGTGATCAATGTACATCTTATGCAGGTGAAAACCACCAGTTGCAGGTAGGAAAGTGTACAATGCCTATAAGAAATGGCAGGAAATCCACTGCACTGTCACATAGATAAGAGGGCTGCACAGCTCAGTACTATCCTAGAGACCGTGAACTAGGACAGGTCCACTTGGCCCTTCGACTCAGATGAGGGACTCATAGCTCAGAACACAAAGACTGTCCTACAGACTGAACCATGGTCAGATCCGCATCACCCCGACATACTGAGAACACTGCACAGCTCAGCAGACAGCCGGGCACAGTTCTGGGCATGTACATACAGCACAAGTGCCAAACCAATGGCGAGAGAATCCAAATGGCCTTTTTTCATCAAAATTATCATATAAAACACCAAACGCGTTTCGCCAAACACATTTCCTCTTCATCGGATTAGTAATTATGAGAGTTTTTAAATGGACTCAGAAAAGCAGACGCAGGTAAATCTGTAGCTTTGTGCTTAAAAAAAAAAAAAAAAAAAAAAAGAATTCAATAGGGCAGGATTATGGAAGTATTAACATTTGCAGCAACAATGGCATAATCTACCCTATTGAATTGTACTGAGCCGCGCAGCCCTCATCCAAGGAGATGTAAAGTGGACCAGTTATAGTTCACAGTATCCAAGAGGAACTGAATTATTTTAGAAGCGGAAAGCTACAAAGCTGTATAATGTACTTGCGTTGCTGCTGTTCCCATTTTATTTCTCTCATTTCTTTGCAGGACAATTATCCACCAATAAAAACATCTGATTGCTTTCCACCTAGACCAGGGATCTCCAAACCACGGCCCTCCAGCTGTTGTGGAACTACACGTCCCATGAGGCATTGTAAAAAAACTCTGACATTCACAGCAGAGGCGTACTAAGTGGGGGCGGGCCGCCACGGGTGACACACACTGGGGGGGTGTCAGGCCAGCTCCCCCCCCCCCTCCGCGGCTGAAGTGAAGACAGCGGGGCGGGTGGGTTTAAGCCGCGGCACCGCGGCGGTGACAGGAGGACGACAGACATGACTAGGCATGATGGGAATTGTAGTTCCTGAACAACTGGAGGGCCAAAATTTGGAGACCCCTGACCTAAAACCAAGGGTAGGCAACCTCAGCCCTCCAGCTGTGGTGAAACTACAAATCCCATCATGCCTCCGCCTCTAGGAGTCACGCCGCTTTCCCCCTTCTCAGAGTATCCTTACTTTGGAGGAGTGCAGGGTGTAGCAAGATGGCGGCGACGAAACGTCACACATTTCAACGGGCCGCCTAATCTGACGAAACACCTGTGATCGTCAGGGTCTTGCAATGTCTCATGGGACTTGTAGTTTCACCACAGCTGGAGGGCCGAGGTTGCCTACCCCTGACCTAGAGTGTGGTTCCATTGCCATGCAGCGCCCCCCCCCCAGAGCCACCCTCAAGTGGCGGTCTCCCAGTCTAAGACTGGGTGCAGACAGTCATGGGCAACACCAAACCAACCATAATTCTGCGTTTCAATCCAGGATTCTATAAACCTTGCCTGCCTTGTATCTGGCCTGTCATTGAACCAATCTGTCTACCGCAAATACCCATTTGCTGTGCTCAGTTCTCTCCTGTCCCAGCATGGTGGCCAGGCACTATTATTGTGTGTTAGTCCTGGGGGCAACCAAGTACCGGTAGGCCTTCTTGCCTGCTTGGGAGAAGGGGGCTGCTATAGGTGAAGAACACAGAAGCCAGTTATAGTGTCTGACCACCCGTGTTAGGGGTAAGTGTGACAGCAAACAGGCGCACATGCATATAGGAGCCACCTGTAAAAAATGCAGTAGACTATCTGACTAAGAGAAGTGAACGCCCCACTGACCAGAAGTTCATGGAAGCGCGTTAAAGAAAAGTGTCAGCTAGAGCAGCGGTCTCCAAACTGTGGCCCGGGGGCCAGAGGTTGCCTTGTCAGCGCTATTCCACCCACCACCAATAGGGCCCTATTCCCCCAATGACAACATCAAAAAACAATTCCTCCCACTGACACAAACAACGGAGCACAATTCTTTCCATTGACCCCATCGATTGGCCACTATTCCTCCCACTTATACCAATGACTGGGCAGAATTCTTTCCATTAATACCAACGAAGGTGCACTATTCCCCCCCACTGGCACCAACAATGGGGCACTATGCCCCCCCCACTGGCACCAACAATGGGGCAATATTCCCCACCCCCAGCACCAATGGGGCACTATTCCCCCCACTGGCACCAACAATGGGCACTATGCCCCCCCAATGGCACCAACAATGGGGCACCATTCCCCACCCCCCCGGCACCAATGGGGCACTACCCCCCCCCCGGTACCAACAATGGGTCACCATTCCTCCCCGGCACCAACAATGGGGCACCATTCCCCCCACTGGCACCAACAATGGGGCACCATTCCCCCCACTGGCACTAATGGGGCACTATTGCTCCCACTGACACCAACAATGGGGCACTATTGCTCCCACTGACACCAACAGCGGGGCACTATACCTATAAACTCGCTCATCCATGTCTTTATGGACCTTGCTTTGTGCACTGGTCCAAATCATTTGGTGAAGGGGGGATTATGGTGGGGGGGTTGTTTTTCAGGGGTTGGGCTTGGCCCCTTAGTTCCAGTGAAGGGAAATCTTAAGGAGTCGGCATACCAAGACATTTTGGACAAATTCATGCTCCCAACTTTGTGGGAAGAGTTTGGGGACGGCCCCTTGCTGTTCCAATATTACTGCGCACCAGTGCACAAAGCAAGGTCCATAAAAACATGGATAAGCGAGTTTGGGGGGGGGGGGCGGAACTTGACTGGCCTGCACAGAGTCCTGACCTCAACACAAAAGAACACCTTTGGGATAAATTAGAGCGGCGACTGCAAGCCAGACCTTCTCATCCAACATCAGTGCCTGACCTCACAAATGCGCTTCTGGAAGAATGGTCAAACATTCCCATAGACACCCTCCTAAACCTTGTGGCAGCCTTCCCAGAAGAGATGAAGCTGGTATAGCTGCAAAGGGCGGGGCCAACTCAATATTGAACCCTACGGACTAAGACTGGGATGCCATTAAAGTTCATGTGCAGGCGTCCCAATACTTTTGATAATATAGTGTATTTTCGTTGACGAAATGAACACTGGCTCAGTTCCAGCTTCCTGGCACCTGCACCCTTCTACTGCCCTAGCAGTCCCTGTCTCAACCTTCAGGGGGCGCTCAAACTAAAAATTGCGCTGGAGGCCACCCTCATCATCATCATCACCTCGAGCTCCTCAAACAGATAAGCGACAGTTTTGTCAGTACTCGCCATTTCAGCCGCTCTCCAGAAAAAAACAATCAAATCTTCTCTCTCAGCCTATCATCAATTGGGAAAGTTCACATCTTCTCATCACATGCAGTTGTGGAAAAAAAATAAAAAGGAAACTACTAATAAAAAAAATAAATAAAAAATTATTAGACAAACTAATTAAGCCTCGATATTAGTTCAAAGTTTACCCCGCAGCAGTAACAATTCTTTTTGCATCTGATTAAACATTTAGGAGTCGGGAAAGTAAGAAAAAAAATCGTCATTGTTTGTTGTTGGGATGAAACTTTCCAATAACAAGAAACAGTCTCCGCCGGCGGGGGGGATGGGATTGGGGCAGTTGCCACCACACACGATGGAATAAAAGAGACCCGATTAATAAATGATGAGGCAAGGACGATGGCGGAGAGCGCAAAGAATAAGCTCTTTACAATAATAAACTGAGCTTAACAATTTTAAAAAACGAGTTTTGAGAACTAATTATTTCCGTATTGTCCAAACCTTTCCCTTAAGCCTCGTACACACGTTTGGACTTCCAGCCGACTTTTCCGTGGATTTTGGTCCGAAGGGCGTTGGCCGTGAACTTGTTCTGCATACAGACGGCACAACATTTTCAGCCAACATTCGCCAAACCATGTGGTTTTTCAGCTCTTTACCGCCACCCTTTGGGAAACTTCTGCTATTGTTGTCTGATTTTTAGCATTGGTTACCGAGTAGAGGTGCAACGGATCGAAAAACTCATGGTTTGGATCGTTCCTCGGATCAGAGTCACGGATCGGATAATTTTTCGGACCAGCAAAAAAATTGCAGCCTCATTGCGCCCCAAATTGTAGCCTCACTGTGCCTCCATTGCAGCCTCACTGTGCCCTAAATTGTAGCCTCACTGTGCCCCAAATTGTAGCCTCACTGTGCCCCCATTGCAGCCTCACTGTGCCCCCATTGCAGCCTCACTGTGCCCCAAATTGTAGCCTCACTGTGCCCCAAATTGTAGCCTCACTGTGCCCCAAATTGTAGCCTCACTGTGCCCCCATTGCAGCCTCACTGTGCCCCTATTGCAGCCTCACTGTGCCCCAAATTGTAGCCTCACTGTGCCCCAAATTGTAGCCTCACTGTGCCCCAAATTGTAGCCTCACTGTGCCCCAAATTGTAGCCTCACTGTGCCCCCATTGCAGCCTCACTGTGCCCCAAATTGTAGCCTCACTTTGCCCCAAATTGTAGCCTCACTGTGCCCCAAATTGTAGCCTCACTGTGCCCCCATTGCAGCCTCACTGTGCCCCCATTGCCATTGCAGCCTCATTGTGCCCCAAATTGCAGCCTCGCCAGGGCGGAGGAAGCGAGACGGCGGCCAGCAGGGCTGGATCTGCTCTCCCTGCCACCCCTAGGTCAGGTTTCCCAATGCACCCCCTCCCCACCAACCGAACCACCCCCCCCCAAAAACAAATTAATGGAGAATGGCAACCGGATGGCAGGGGCGGCACGGTTAGTTCAAATATTTGTTTCTTTTTTTTTTTTTACTTTATCACTTTTTTTTGTTTTTATTTATTTGTAGCTTGCCTTTTATTATTGTATAATTTTCTTATTATTTTTAATATTTTTCTTATTCTTTACTTTTTAAAATTACTTTTTTATTTCATTAATTTATTATTTCTTCATATTTTTTTTATTATCAATTTTTTTTTCACTTAACTTTATTGCTATCACACAGGAGAAAACAATTCCCTGTGTGATAGCAATTGGAGGTGACAGGTTCTCTTTATTGACCCTGTCACCTCCAAAAACAGGAGTCCTAGCACTGTGCTAGAACTCCTGTCACAGCTGAGATGGGAAGAGCACAGCTCACCCCTCTCATTGTGTACATCGGGGGGGGGGGGAGGGACAGGAGACAAACTTGGCGGCCGGGGGGAGGACGGAGTCCCAAAGACAGAGCCAGACGGCAGCACACATTTTACAAGTGAAGTCCGGCTGCTAGAAAGCAACTTACCGCCCGTATGTTCCGGCCATTGAAACTGTCTCCGCTCTGCTCGCACTCACACAGCCCCGCCTCCTACTAACCCCGCGCTGTGATAGACAAAACACATCCCAGCATTGGACACGCATTCTGTCTATCACAAGCACGGGGGGTTAGGAGAAGGCGGGGCTGTGTGAGTGCGAGCAGAGCGGAGACAGTTTTAATGTGTTTTACCACTCTGCTCGCCCCCCCCCCCTCTACCTGCTCCGCGGATCACGTGGTGTGCCGATCCGAAGTCATTGCGTACGCACGATCGGATAAACCGACGTAACAGATTTATTGCCCAACAGTTGGTGAGCATGAACAGCCAACTTTTGTTGTCGTTAATTCAGCCAATAATTGTCTGACGGAGAATACACAGGATCGGATTATCCGACACAAGACGTCCGTCAGTAAATAATGGCCATAAAGTTGGATCGTGTGTACGAGGCTTTACAGTTTTCAGCATTAAAATCTGCAGATATTTGGGCCATGAGCCTGAACATTGCTCTGGAAGGTCTAGAATCGAATCTCCATGGTCAGAGGTTTGTGGACACCGATATCTGTGGAAATTTGTCTCCTTTCAGCCAAGACAGCATCATATACAGAATATTCTCATTCGTTCATTCTCAGTAATGTGTCGGTGTAAAACTTCCAGGTATCCATGTGGTGCGGAGACGCCGCACTCCCGAAAGCCCAAAGTATAGTGGAGGTGGAAGATGGCCTCAGCCTTGGCTCCTTCCAAGCCACGTCAGTGATGGAGCTTAGGACCTCGAAGCCCTGGGGCAGGGTGAAACGCGTCAAAAAGAGGAGAGATGGCACCAGGATGCAGTATGAGAAGGCAAGCTGGAAGAGGCAGTGTGATACTTTGGGCAATGCTCTGCTGGAAAACCTTGGCTCCTGCCCATAATGCGAAGGTTACTTCACACGCACCACTTACCGAAACATTGTTGCTGACCAAATCCACCTCTTCATGGGAACTGTATTCCCCAATGGCAGTGGCCTCTTTCAGCAGGATAATGCGCCCTGCCACACTGCAAAAATATTCAAGAATGGTTTTGGGCATACGAGTTTGAGGTGTTGACGTGTTCTTAGGACCCTTTCACACGGTCCGAGTCTGTGTACAGGCTCCGCTTTGCTCAGCGGGGATCCCTCCAGTCGATCCCCGCTGAGCAGGCAGATGACAGGTCCGTCTCCGCACACTGTGCAGGGACCGACCAGTCAGAGCGTCGCTCTCCCCTATGGGGGATCGGATGACGACGGACCGTAGAGTCCGTCGTCATGCGATCCGATCCGCCAGAAGGATAGAAAGTAGGGTTTTCCTCCGTTACACTTTGGCGGATCGGAACGGGTCGGATGTCAGCGGACATGTCACCGCTGACATCCGTGGCTCCATAGGATGTGCACGGAGCGTCCGTTTAGGTCCGCCTAAAAAACTGACAGGCGGACATGAACGGTCTGTCCGTGGGAAAGGGGCCTAAAGATCACAGTCCAAATCAAGCATCTGTGGGATGTGCTGGAAAAACCAAGTTCAATTAATGGAGGCCCCACCTCCAAACTAGCAGGACTTAAAGCATCTGCTTCTGGCTTGGTACCAGATACCACAGCATACCTTCAGAGGTCTAGTGGAGTCCATGCCTCGTTGGGTCATGGCTGTTTTGGTGGCAAAAGGGAGAGCTACTCAATATTAGTGGGTGGTCAGTGTCTACAGGGTACTGATCACAGGGTAGGACGCATGTAGGGAAATTATATATGCTTGGAACAGGAAAAATTGGTTTGGCGAGAGGGGAATACTTTTGCCTTTTTGCCTTGGGTGCTAAAGGACCGAGTCTCGGTACTGACTGCCACTAGTAGTAAGAAACGGAGTGCTTTTTGGAAAACCTTTATTCGGATGATCCATCATGTTGAGTGATCTATAGTGGCAATAATTCATTGGTCTACGTGAACGCATTCCATTGACATCAGACTAGTATTCAAGTACGGAATAAATTGCCAATGGTAGAGAACCTGAGGCTGCAGTGCGTACTGCTTACGGCTTTTTATTACAGTTGGGATTTTCCCACGTCAGGAAGCATCTGATGTTTCCTAAAAAAAAGACTCATTCTGTAGAGTAATTGGTATAATAAAATAAATGGTTGGCATTATTCGTCCCGGAGATCCCGCCATCCATATATCCTTCCCCCTTCCGCAGCGCCCATCGCTGCCCCACCGCACAATATTACCTCTGTGTCGGCAAAAAGAGAAATTTCCCGTCATTTCCACACAATTGAAAAGTCAGACCGGCTTCTCATCGCGGTGTAATAGCGGATCGGCTTTTTTCCGGCGGCTGAAAATATACATTTCACGAATGGTATTTGCGATAATGCTGAACCCGTTATTCTTGCTGTCAAGTAGTGTTTTGTTACTGTAGTGTACAATAATACATCACTTACTTCTGCTACGCCAGCCGCAGCTCTGCTGAACCGTAAAAAAAATGACAGAGCTTTCTCCAGACTGAAAAATCACAGGAGGAAAACTCCCAGGTAATTCGTCGGTCAAGTAAACACAGGAAAGAGGAGGGCGGTATAACCGCGGCGCGTGGTAATGGCGGGCATATCGGACTACTACCTGTTCCTCTATGGCAAGTGTCCTGAATTAAAATTTACGGGAGGTCCAGACTCCTGCAGAGGTCCGAATCTAATTTTTGCACTATAACTTATCACTGCCCCCCCCCCTCTTTATATTACAGTTTCCCCTGTATATCAGTGCCTTCAGCCTGCCCTTCACATCATAGCCCCCTTTACATCTCAGTCCCCTTAGCCTCCTTCACATCGCAACCCCCCTTTAACATCAGTGTCCACAGTGCCCCTTTGCATCTCTATATCCTCAACGATGCTCATTTGGTCCTGTTTATTTGTTACCAATTTTCTTTTTTGTGTATCTCTGTTATAGATATTTTGTGCTCTCCAATAAGGAATGCCCCAGAGGAAGGGATCAATCCCGAAACGCGTCGGGCCTCACCTTGACTTTGGAGACAACATTCATATCAAATCACAATTTGTAACTGTGTTTTGTCACCTGGACATTGTTTTTACTTGCCAGTCAATGACATGCTCATGACTTCTTCTACTGTTTATAAATACATTTATATTTTCTACTCATTTCCTTGTATTTTCCATCTGTTGTCTGAAAAGTCCCACCCCTTTAGGGTCCCTTTACAACACAGTCCCCCTCCCTTTACATCAGTGTCCACAGTCCCCCTTTACATCACAGTCTCCCCTTTAAAGAAGTCCCAATGTGCTCAGTTCCACCTTTACATTGTAGACCTCTTCACATCAGTGCCCCTCTAGGCTGCAGTCCCCTTCACATCAGGGTATCCCTTTGATTGGAAGCCTCCTATGCACAGTCCTACCTTTAGCAGGGCAGAGGCACTTATCAGCCTGGGTGTCCTCTCCCGAGTCTCCCGCCCGACCATAATTGTCATCCTCACAACAGGGCAGGGGGCGGGAGGTACTGCAAATCTGGACAAAGAGCAGGAGCTGCCCAACCTATTATGTTACCAAGCAGGTGATGACCACTTATTCATTTTAAAACAGGGCTTGACAAATTTGCTTGGAATCTAGGAGCCAGCTAAAAAAGTTAGGAGCCAGGAACGCGCCCCGTCGAGCTCGCGCGCAGAAGCGAACGCATACGTGAGTAGCGCCCCCATATGAAAGCGGTGTTCAAACCACACGTGAGGTATTGCCGCGATCGGTAGATCGAGAGCAATAATTCTAGCCATAGACCTACTCTAACTCAAAACATGCAACCTGTAGAATTTTTTAAACGTCGCCTATGGAGATTTTAAAGGGTAAAAGTTAGTCGCCATTCCAAGAGCGGACGCAATTTTGAAGCCTGACATGTTGGGTATCAATTTACTCAGCGTAACATTATCTTTCACAATATTAAAAAAAATTGGGCTAACTTTACTGTTGTCTTATTTTTTTATTTAAATAAAAGTGTATTTTTTCCCCAAAAAGTGCGCTTGTAAGACCGCTGCGCAAATACGGTGTGACAGAAAGTATTGCAACGACCGCCATTTTATTCTCTAGGGTGTTAGAATAAAAAATATATATAATGTTTGGGGGTTCTAATTAGAGGGAAGGAGATGGCAGTGAAAACAGACAGGGAAACTCCATTAGCATTGCTGTTTGTCTTGTCATACCAACGGCCACCACAAGATGGCGCTAGATCACAGAAGGAAGCATAGGCCTGCAGAAGGCCGCTAAGACGCGGCCTCAATTACCGGCCGGCGCGGCCCGACGCGATCCCGCGGCGCGGAGGGGGGCACGGAGAGACAGGATTCCCCAGCTGTGCTGCCCCAGGCGCCAGGTCGCTAATTCTAGTCGCAATGGCGACCTGGCGCCCGGGGTTTGTCGAGCCCTGTTTTAAAAGACTTCTGATTTCTGTCCATATCTGCAGCGCCCACGAGATTCAGGAGGAGGAGACACCTAGCTGCTAAGGGGTGCCCGCGGTCCAGACAGGACTGTCAGTCTGGGTCTGGGCTGCGGTCCGCCATTTAGTGATTCCTGCTCCATGAGAGAAAGGTCCCAATCTTAGCCATTAAGACATACTACGTGGCATGTTCACCAATGCCAGGAGAACTTGAGATGCTGTTGTAGGAGGAGGATTTTGAGGGAATTTCAGAGACCTGGTTCAACAGCTCTTATGATTGGCTGGCAACTAGGGCCGAAACAACTTATCGACAACTAATCAATTATGAAATTAATCGATTACTATTTTCATAATCGATTAATCGGGCAGTAACATAATGGGGTTAAAAAAAAAAAAAAATAGCCCTTTATAGTACAAAAAGAGCAATTTGCTACTGTAAATAATACTTTCACTGTCCCACAGTAAAAAATGAACCCCTAAGAGCCGGTTCACACGGGGGCAACACAACTTTCAGCGCGACTTTGTTAGGCAACTTGGACACGACTTGAGTATGAATCACAGCGTGACTCCAGGCAACTTACAAGGCAAATTCAAGTTGCCTCCAGGACAGGCGACTTTCCAGTGGCCAATCAAACAATAATCAGCTCTGTGGGAGGGAGGGGTTTGCCTGGAAATCTATTTTTACTTCCTGGAAAGTTGCTTCAGTTAAGACAGGGGATCCGACTTTGGAGGCGACTTCCATTGAAATCAATGGGTACAGGTCGCCTAGAAGTCGGATTGAAGTTGTACAGGAACCTTTTTTGAAGTCGGAGCGACTGCAGTACTGTACATTAAGACGGCTCCCATTCACTTACATTGATTTTCTCATGCCGCGCGACTTGAGACGACGTCAAGACGGATCCAAAGTCGCCCCTGTGTGAATGGGCTCTTACAATAGCGATTATTTTCTCTTTTTGTACTAATTTTTGTTTTTTTAACCCCAATATATTACCAAACATCTCAGGCCTGGGTCACACCTCTGTGTTTTTTGGTGCTTTTTGCAGAAACACACTACAGTTCATTTACATGGTTTCCTATGGGACACGTTCACATCCATGTTTTTTTCAGCCGCTGCGTATTTGGAAAGGGCAAGGACTTTTTTTTTTTTATGCAAAACGGTGCCATTTTGTTTTTTTGGTTCAATATACTTCAATGGAGAAGCTGCAGAAAAGCATGTAATGCATTTTTGCGGCAATTTGTGTTTTTTAATCTGCCCAACAACAAATTGGCCCAAAAAAATGTAAAAATGCAAATCGCTGAAAAATCACCTTTTTTTATTTATATTTTATTTTTTAAGCGTATTAACCGATTAATCGAAACAATAAATCGGCCAACTAATCGATTATGAAAATAATCGTTAGTTGCAGCCCTACTGGCAACCATTCAAGGATATACCCTTTATCGCAAGGATAGAGAGGGTTAAAAAAGGGGAGGGGTACGCCTATATATCAAGAATAATGTACAAGTGAATGTGAGAGATGACATCACTGAGGGAGCTAGGGAAGAGGTGACTCCTTATGGGTGGAGCTCCAAAGGTATGAAGCCAAGGAGAAAATAATATTGGGAGTATGCTATAGGCCCCCTAACCTGAGGGAGGAGGGGGAGACAGATCTCTCATCACATTTTGGATTAGCAGCAATGAAAGGAAGTGTTATCATAATGGGGCATTTTAATTATCCAGACATGCATTCATCTAAGGCTCGCCAGTTCCTAAATGTCTTGCAGGACAATTTTATGGTCAAATGGTAGATGCACCAACTAGAAATAAAGCGTTACGGTATCTACTGATTACCAACCATACAGACTTGATCACAGATGTGGAAATACGGGGCAATTTAGGAAACAGCGATAACAGGTCAATTGGCTTCAGTATAAATCACACAAATAGGAAACATAAGGGGAATATAAAGACACTGTATTTCAAAAGAGCCAATTTCCCTAAACTAGGAACCTTGCTAGAAGGCATGAATTGGGATAAAATCTTAGTATCAAAAGAACATGGAGGAGAGATGGGTTTGCTTTAAGACAGGGATATGCAATTAGCGGACCTCCAGCTGTTGCAAAACTACAAGTCCCATCATGCCTCTGCCTCTGGGTGTCATGCTTGTGGCTGTCAGAGTCTTGCTATGCCTCATGGGATTTGTAGTTCTGCAACATCTGGAGGTCCGCTAATTGCATATCCCTGCTTTAAGAGATTATTAAATAAGGGCATTAGCCAATGCATCCCATTGGGTAATAAATTTAAAAGAGCGAGCAAAAGTCCTGGATGGCTTAACTCCAATGTAAAAATGCATATAAAAAGGAAAGGAGAAGGCCTTCAAGGTTGAGGGAATCATCAGCATTCAGACTTTATAAAGAATTCAACAAGAATTGTAAGGGTCCAATTAGGGCAGCTAAGATAGAACATGAAAGACACATAGCGGAGGAGAGCAAAAATAATCCCAATAAATTCTATAAGTATGTAAACAGTAAAAAAGGGAGGACAGACCATAATGGCCCCATAAAGAATGAGGAAGGACACCTGGGTACAAAGAATGGGGAGTTGGCGAAGGTATTTAATTTACTCTTCTCCTCAGTCTTCACGAGGGAATCGGGCGGGCTTCAGTAACCAAAACTGCAGTGTCCATCCTCATGACACATCACAGGAAGCACCTCCATGGTTAACAGAGGACAGAATTAAAATTAGACTTTGGAAACGTGACATTAATAAATCACCGGGACCAGGTGGCTTGCACCCGAGGATACTTAGGGAACTCAATCAAGTAATTGCCAGACCGTTGTTCCTAATTTTTACTGACAGTCTACTGACTGGAATGGTACCAGCTGATTGGAGAAAAGCCAATGTAGCACCAATATTTAAAAAAGGGCCCAAAATACATCCCTGGGACTTACAGACCAGTTAGCCTAACATCAATAGTATGTAAGCTCTTGGAGGGGATAAGGGACTATATACAAGATTTTAGTAATGAGAACGGTATCATTAGCAGTAATCAGCATGGATTAGTGAAGAATCGTTCTTGCCAAACCAATCTATTAACCTTCTGAGGAGGCGAGTTGCCATCTAGATAAAGGAAGGCCCGTAGACGTGGTGTATCTGGATTTTGCAAAAGCATTTGACACAGTTCCCCATAAACGTTTAATGTACAAAATAAGGTCCATTGGCATGGATCATAGGGGGAGTACATGGATTGAAAACTGGCTACATGGGCGAGTTCAGAGTGTGGTGATAAATGGGGAGTACTCGGAATGGTCAGGGGTGGGTAGTGGGGTCCCTCAGGGTTCTGTGCTGGGACCAATCATATTTAATTTGTTCATAAACGACCTGGAAGATGGGGTAAACAGTGCTATCTCTGTATTTGCGGACGATGCTAAGCTAAGCAGGGCAATAACTTCTCCGCAGGATGTGGAAACCTTGCAAAAAGATCTAAACAAATTAATGGGGTGGGCAAATGCATGGCAAATGAGGTTCAATGTAGAAAAATGTAAATTAATGCATTTGGGTGGCAAGAATATGAATGCAATCTATACACTGGGGGGAGAACCTCTGGGGGAATCTAGGATGGAAAAGGACCTGGGGGTCCTAGTAGATGCAATGCCAAGCTGCTGCTAACAAAGCAAACAGAATATTGGCATTAAAAAGGGGATTAACTCCAGAGATAAAATGATAATTCTCCCGCTCTACAAGAAAGACTCTGGTCCGGCCGCACCTGGAGTATGCTGTCCAGTTCTGGGCACCAGTCCTCAAGAAGGATGTACTGGAAATGGAGAGAGTACAAAGAAGGGCAACAAAGCTAATAAAGGGTCTGGAGGATATTAGTTATGAAGAAAGGTTGCGAGCACTGAACTTATTCTCTCCGGAGAAGAGACGCTTGAGAGGGGATATGATTTCAATTTACAAATACCGTACTGGTGACCCCACAATAGGGAGAAAACTTTTTTGGGAAAGGGAGTTTAACAAGACACGTGGCCACTCGTTAAAATTAGAAGAAAAGAGGTTTAACCTTAAACTACGTAGAGGGTTCTTTACTGTAAGAGCGGCAAGGATGTGGAATTCCCTTCCACAGGCGGTGGTCTCAGCGGGGGGGGGGGCATCGATCGTTTCAAAAAACTATTAGATAAGCACCTGAACGACCACAACATACAGGGATATACAATGTAATACTGACATATTATCACACACATAGGTTGTTGGACTTGATGGACTTGTGTCTTTTTTCAACCTCACCTACTATGTAACTATTCAGAGTTATATACAAATTATGACTAGTTGAGGGAAAGAGTCAGGAAGATCATGTATGCCCGAAGATGTGCACAAAACACGTACACAGCACTGGTTTGCGTGTACATCAACACAATAATGCACATTAGCGTGTTCATTGGCCACTGACACTAATGATAGGGCACTATTCTTCCCCCTAATACCAATGACGGGGTTCTATTCCTCCTCCTAGTGACCACCAATCATGAGGCACTGTTTATGCTCACTGATGCTGGGCCCGGGACACTTTCTACCCCCACTGGCCACAATCCGGCCCCCTTGAAGTTCGAAGGACAGTCAATTGGCCCTTTAAAAAGTTTGGAAACCCCTGTTCTAGTGCATTGGGCACTGGTGTTTTGGTGCCCAGTGGCCATTTTAAGGCTTTACAGAAGTTAGGAGAATCCCTGAGTGGTCATCATGACCAGTCCTGCTTTGTCATCTGTACCTTGACCTGGTTTACCTTCCAATTTCTCGTTATTGACCCTAGCTTGTAACCTCTTTCTGCCGATTTGGTACTGGTTCTGTCAGTCTGATACCAAACTTGTTCTGGCTTCTGATCCTGCTTCCATTTCCTAAACCTGTACCTCTGCTGCCTGCTTGACTATGCTCCAGGTTCCTGCACCTGTATATTCCTACAGCAACCCCTCGACAGGGGTTCCTACAGCAGCCTCCTACACGAGCTCCAGTCCTGCACCCACAGTATCCTCACACCACCCAGAGCATCTTCTGGCCAGGATCTTCAACAGGCACCCATGACACTCCTTGCCCTGCTCTATCCAGTCATCAACTCCAGGGGCAACTAAATGGGAGATATCACATGCATTGCACATGGTTGTGGCTTGGCCCCACTGAACTTAATGGGCGAGTTTGAAAAACGGTACCGCCTTTCAAAGTTCCAAACCCCGTTTTAAAAATGCGACAACCACAGAATGTGTGTAGCCCAGTCCAACTGTATTTTGCCAGTTCGAGGGGGCAGTAGAACTGTGGTTCAGCTGCCTGTTTTTACTGCCCTCCGCTCCAACAAATCCCCAACCATCCATCTGAAAGAGACCTAAAGCACTGTCAGGGGAGGGTGCAGTTGACATGAATCCAGATCTACCCATATGATACCAACCTTGGCCTGGCTTCTGATCTTGCTTCAACTCCAGGGAAAAATGGGACTGGAGGTGCAAGGGAAGCCCTCTCAGCTTGACATCTACCAGGTACAGTATGTGACAGGAAGCCAATAAAAAAAACTCTACAGGTAATAGAGTTGTCCCGATACCACTTTTTTTAAGACCGAGTACAAGTACCGATACTTTTTTTCAAGTACTCGCCGATACCGATTACCGATACTTTCATTTAATCTCATGTGACAGTTGGCACATGTGTCAGTATTTTTTATTTATTTTTTTATTACATTTTTTTTAATTTTTACAATTTATCTATTTATTTTTATTTTTTACAATGCTTTCCTTTTTTTTTTTTTTTTAAGGGGGGGGGGGGGGGCAGTGTCAGTGTGTTTTTTTATTATTATTCTTTTTTACAAATTTGTATCTTTTTTATTATTTATTACAAATTTTTTTTTTATCAGCCCTGTTGGGGGGCTATGGTGAGATATCAGGGGTCTTAACAGACCTCTGACATCTCCCATTTGAGACAGGGAAAGGGACTAGGGACACAGATTCCCCAGTCCCTTTCTCAGCAGCCTCCGCTGCACTGATAATGAATGGAGAGAAGACAGCGGCTCCTCTTCATTCATTAACTGAGACATTGTAATCACAGGAGGTTACAATGTTTCAGTTATGTGAATGGGCAGAGTCAGTGATCACTGACTGTCCATTCAGAAAACTAAGGAGCCGGGTTTACCAGCTCCTACCTCCGTTCTCCATCCTGAGAAGAGAGGGGGACTGATGCACGGAGGGGGGAGAAGAGAGGGGGACCGATGCACGGAGGGGGGAGAAGAGAGGGGGACCGATGCACGGAGGGGGGAGAAGAGAGGGGGACCGATGCACGGAGGGGGAGAAGAGAGGGGGACCGATGCACGGAGGGGGAGAAGAGAGGGGGACAGCAGCACGGAGGGGGAGAAGAGAGGGGGGACAGATGCACGGAGGGGGAGAAGAGAGGGGGACCGATGCACGGAGGGGGAGAAGAGAGGGGGACCGATGCACGGAGGGGGAGAAGAGAGGGGGACCGATGCACGGAGGGGGAGAAGAGAGGGGGACAGCAGCACGGAGGGGGAGAAGAGAGGGGGGACAGATGCACGGAGGGGGAGAAGAGAGGGGGACCGATGCACGGAGGGGGAGAAGAGAGGGGGACCGATGCACAGAGGGGGAGAAGAGAGGGGGACCGATGCACGGAGGGGGGAGAAGAGAGGGGGACTGATGCACGGAGGGGGGAGAAGAGAGGGGGACCGATGCACGGAGGGGGGAGAAGAGAGGGGGACCGATGCACAGAGGGAGAGAAGAGAGGGGGACCGATGCACGGAGGGAGAGAAGAGAGGGGGACCGATGCACGGAGGGGGACAGATGCACAGAGGGGGAGAAGAGAGGGGGACAGATGCACAGAGGGGGAGAAGAGAGGGGGACAGATGCACAGAGGGGGAGAAGAGAGGGGGACAGATGCACGGAGGGGGAGAAGAGAGGAAGAGAGGGGGACAGATGCACAGAGGGGGAGAAGAGAGGGGGACAGATGCACAGAGGGGGAGAAGAGAGGGGGACAGATGCACAGAGGGGGAGAAGGGAGGGGGACAGATGCACGGAGGGGGAGAAGAGAGGAAGAGAGGGGGACAGATGCACAGAGGGGGAGAAGAGAGGGGGACAGATGCACAGAGGGGGAGAAGAGAGGGGGACAGATGCACAGAGGGGGAGAAGAGAGGGGGACAGATGCACAGAGGGGGAGAAGGGAGGGGGACAGATGCACAGAGGGGGAGAAGAGAGGGGGACGGCAGCACAGAGGGGGAGAAGAGAGGGGGACGGCAGCACGGAGGGGGAGAAGAGAGGGGGACGGCAGCACGGAGGGGGAGAAGAGAGGGGGACGGCAGCACAGAGGGGGAGAAGAGAGGGGGACGGCAGCACGGAGGGGGAGAAGAGAGGGGGACGGCAGCACGGAGGGGGAGAAGAGAGGGGGACGGCAGCACAGAGGGGGAGAAGAGAGGGGGACGGCAGCACGGAGGGGGAGAAGAGAGGGGGACAGCAGCACGGAGGGGGAGAAGAGAGGGGGACGGCAGCACGGAGGGGGAGAAGAGAGGGGGACGGCAGCACGGAGGGGGAGAAGAGAGGGGGACGGCAGCACGGAGGGGGAGAAGAGAGGGGGACGGCAGCACGGAGGGGGAGAAGAGAGGGGGACGGCAGCACGGAGGGGGAGAAGAGAGGGGGACGGCAGCACGGAGGGGGAGAAGAGAGGGGGACGGCAGCATGGAGGGGGACACGGAGAAGCATGGAGGGGGACAGCAGCATTGAGAAGGACGGATGGGGACTGGAGGAGGATAGGGGACAGTCAGCAGTGATTGTGTGTGGGAGAGAAGCACCTATTACCGCTGAAAGCCGCGGTGGGGGGGGGGGGGGGTTTGAGAGAGAGGACCGGCTGTCAGACTTTTAAATCTATAGAGGGTGATCAGTGCTTGTAACTCTCCCACCAGGTATCGGGTGAAGCATCGGAGCATTTGCCCCGAGTACAAGTACTATCGGTATTGGGACAACCCTAACAGGTAATCTACCAATTTCTGGGCCCAATTACCCATCTATAGGAGCCCTAAAGCAGTCAGAATAGGGAGCAGTTGACATCAGCCTAGCGTACACATAGACACCATTTGATATAGAGCCTACAACGGGTTTGACCTGTCACATTTGCGGAAAAAGAGCAGCGAGAGCGATGCAAAGATTCATATAAGTAAAAGCCGGGGGTGGGTCACTTTGACCATTCAGTCTCATTGCTGGTTACCACCCATGGTGCACCTGTCCATTTAGTTGAGCAATTACGGTTTTGCGTCAGACTGGAGCAAGCTGTGATATTCCACGTTTACTTCTTCATCAAACCTTTACTTGAACTACATCGGCATTGTAAAACACTGCGAGGAGTCTGGGCTTTAATGAGATTATGGAAGTTTACGAAGGCAACAACAAAAAGGGAGAAGTGAGTCATATGCGGCCTCAGAAATAATTTCCAAAACGTCAGATCTGCACCAAATCCATCAGGTTTATTCAGACGTAGACAGCCTGGAGCACCTACGAGGATGTTGGAACACTAATAACCGTTAGCCTGGGGCACCAACGAGGCTGGCAGAACACCGATAACCGAAGGCCAGTATGGTGGACACTAGGGCACAGGAAGGTGTCGGCAAAAAAAAAAAAAAAAAGAAGAGCAACACGTAGATTCAATCTGAAGATCGCCGATACCATCCAGGAAACTTTGCGACTATGTTACATTCAGAAGGTCCATTTATGCCTCCTTTCCACTGAGCGGATCGGTTCGGTACGGTGCGCTATTTTGGGTGTTTCCAATATGAAAGCGTGTCATAAAACCGAACCGTACCGCACCATTCTGGGTCCTGCTTCAGATGTGGGGCCATAGAAAATGGAACGGTTCGGTTAGGGCGGAGCTACAATACATTCCACTGATTGGCGGACACGCTAGGCATTTTTTCTAAACTTTGAATGGCCCCTGACGGTCCGACTTGCAGTGAAAACGCTCACCAGAATAAACCGGACCATTCAAACCGTTCCAAACTGTACTGACCCGAACCGTTCCGCTCAGTGGAAACAAGGCATTAGTGAATTTTTTTTTTTTGTATAATCTTTATTTTCATTTTCAATTTATATGAACAATTTGACATTTCAACATAGCCAAAACAACAAGGGGGAGGGGGAAGAGGATAGGGAGTGAGGTAGGGGACATAAGGCTAGGGGGAGGGAGAGAAAAAAAAAGGGGGGGGGGTGAGGAACACCAGGGGGTTTGGGTAGCATGGTCCGAACACGGACAGCCATATTAACAGGGAGAAACATCTGTCGGTGAATCGTGAACAAAAAGGCCCCCTGCCTGCCCCGGGCATTCGATCCATGAGGGCAGGCGGCATTAGTGAAATTTGAACTAGGACTCAAGCCCTGTACACAAGGCCGGGAATCCCGTCTATTTGAAAACCGTTGGTTTTCCTGAGGGGATTCCTGGCAAGCTTGGCTTGCAAAGCCGTTTATACACACGTCCACTCAAAAGACCCGCCGTTCTTTTGAATGGCAAGAACGCGGTGACGTCAAAGACTTACGACGAGCCGGCTAAATTAAGTTGTATGCTACCGCGCATGCGTCGAAGTGTTATCGAGCATGCGCGGTTTCTTCCCCCTGCAGGTAAGCATACAGACGACTGGTTTTCTCGGCAGGAAACACTCTGCCGGGAATCCCGACGGGAAAATAGAGAGCAGGTTCTCTATTTTTCCCCGAGCAGTTTTCCTGCCGGGGAAAACTGCTAGGGAGCATACACACAGCCGGGATTCCCGTCAAAAAAAAAGCACTCCTGGCAGTTTTCCTGCCGGGAAAACCGGTCGTGTGTATGAGGCTTTAGTGCTCATTCACATGAGGTTGAGCTGTGTGCTTCTACCACAGCCCCCCCCCCCTAAATGCTACCCCCTTTAACTGCAAAGGCAGTAGCTGGGGGTGCACACATGCCGCAGCCTTGCGAAGCAGGAAATATATCCGTTGCTTTTGGCAGTCATAGCTTTCACCGAATACAACCCATTCAAATGAATGAAGCCGCTCTACAAGTGCCCCACAACCAATTGCAGTTTCCCTCCTTTTAATAACAAATATCAGAAGTTCCTAAAGAAGAACTTCTGAGCAACTACTAAACCAACCAGTGAATTGCTGAATTCCTTGATACAAATTCTATTGGAGAACCAAAGTTTTCTATTCTCCACTTCCAGATGAATGGTTTGCCCTAACCAAGCTGGACAGCTTGGCCCGCATGCCCATGTGGAGAAAATATAATTAAATTAGAACTGTATCTATTGCATACGATCGTTGCCTATAGAAGAATAAAAAAAATGCTCCAATAAACGTTGTCCTAAAATAACTGGAAATGGTGCAATAATAAGATCTCCCCGGGAGCCAATAAATGTGAGGCGCACACCAGCAATTACACGCTCATCTGACAATCTCGCAAGACATAACAGGGGACAGATGACACCTCGGAGAGGCGAGGATCCAGGCGCTCGCTGCCTTCCCCGCCTCGTCTAAAGTCTGAATGTGTTCCCGGCTGAAAAGGTCACATTTTAAAAGAGGTCGCACGTCATGTTCTGCCATCACTACACTCAGACGAAAGGCGAATCAAATCTCTCAATTTTCTTTTGTTCATTATTCTGAACAAACTACGAAAAATTACTATTTTTCTCCTTGTGTTGAGAAGAACGCTCCACCTTTAACACTTTCATCACCACAGAGTCATGAACATCTGGATTCCCAGGCCAAAATTTAGCAGAATTGGTATGTGCAAGTAAATTTGACATTACCTTTAACTAATTTGCAACCTTTCTTTTGGGGGGGTGGGCATAAGGCTTTAAAAAAAATCCTGATAAAAATTTAGTTTTTTTTTTATTTATTTTTTATGGATGTAGTTGTATCTGACAATTACATTATTAAAAAGATTGCACTAAAGATCCTTTTGCAACCTGAAGGTGGCAGTGTTCATCTGCAGGCTGAAGTCTTATTTTGCCTCCATGTAATTACTACTGTATGTCATTGTTGGCAGTGATCACATGATCAGAAACTACTTTGATTGGTTCCTGCTCGTCAATGGAGATTAATGGCCTCAGTGACAGCTGGAATTGAGAGCCAACAGCCGTGCAAGGCATCAGGTATTTTTTTTTTTTTTAACTTAAAGCATTCTCTGCCCCACTAACTGTTCTATCCACTCCAATCCCTAAGCCATATAACCCCTGTCAGGTTTATTTTTTTGCCCATGTGTCCCATTGGGGGAGATTTCCCTTCACTTCCTGGCCCAAAGCCAAAGCAGAAAGGGAGGGAATCCCTGGTTGTCCCCAGAAAAGTTTTCCCTCCTATTACTGTTCTTTCACTCTCAGTGATAACAGTAAGCGGGAATCTCCCTAACGGGGGGGGGGGGGGGGGGGGGCACAAACCGCAATTATTACCTGACAGGGGTTCTAATCTATCTCCACTCTATCCCCAAAAAATTATTTAAAAATAGTTTTGCCTTTTGCAGGGGATGGAAACTGACTTCTGGGATAAACAACGAGCCAATGGCATGAGAGGGTAAGAAGTCTTCTGGTGGAGATCTATATACCAAAAAACTCCAAAAGATCTGAACTTCTGGACAGTTTAAAAAAATCAGGGACAGTTCCCACCAGGATTGCCTGGAACTCAGGGGTGTGAACCTGTACAGTGCCATTGATCTGAATGGCCAGCAAATTGCAACGAAATGCAGAAAAAGTAGCGCATGCACAACTTTTAAAAGCGTAACGCACCAAATCCTATTATATAATAAAAACTAATAATAATCATAATAATAATAAATGTCAATATAATATATCAATAAGAAGAATATATATATATATATATATATATATATATATATATATATATATATATATATACCGTATATACTCGAGTATAAGCCGAGATTTTCAGCCCTTTTTTTGGGCTGAAAGTCCCCCCCTCGGCTTATACTTGAGTCAGCGAAATTTAACATTATAAATAGTACCTGAAAAAAAGTTGAGAGGCTGCGGCGTCCATCATTTAAATCTCGCGGTCTCTTCCTGGTCCCTTCCGTTATAGGCGATTCTCAGCAGACACTCTCCGCCTATCACGAACGTTCTCTCATCCTCACCCATCCCAGCAGACACTGTGTTCGGTGTTCCGCCAATCACAGACGTCTGCTGGAAAACTGAGGATGAGAGAACGTTCGTGATAGGCGGAGAGTGTCTGCTGAGAATCGCCTATCACGGAAGGGACCAGGAAGAGACCGCGGGATTTAAACGATGGACGCCGCAGCCTCTCAACTTTTTTTCAGGTACTATTTACAATGTTAAATTTAAACAGTGAGGATAGGAACAGTGAGGATGGGAACAGTGAGCAACAGTGAGGATGGGAACAGTGAGGAACAGTGAGGATGGGCACAGTAAGGATGGGAACAGTGAGGATAGGAACAGTGAGGATGGGAACAGTGAGGAACAGTGAGGATGGGAACAGTGAGGAACAGTGAGGATGGGCACAGTAAGGATGGGAACAGTGAGGATGGGAACAGTGAGGATAGGAACAGTGAGGAACAGTGAGGATGGGAACAGTGAGGAACAGTGAGGATGGGCACAGTAAGGATGGGAACAGTGAGGATGGGCACAGTGAGGATGGGCACAGTGAGGATGGGCACAGTAAGGATGGGCACAGTGAGGATGGGAACAGTGAGGATGGGAACAGTGAGGATGGGAACAGTGAGGATGGGAACAGTGAGGATGGGAACAGTGAGGATGGGAACAGTGAGGAACAGTGAGGATGGGCACAGTAAGGATGGGAACAGTGAGGATGGGAACAGTGAGGATGGGAACAGTGAGGATGGGAACAGTGAGGATGGGAACAGTGAGGAACAGTGAGGATGGGAACAGTGAGGATGGGAACAGTGAGGATGGGAACAGTGAGGATGGGAACAGTGAGGAACAGTGAGGATGGGCACAGTAAGGATGGGAACAGTGAGGATGGGAACAGTGAGGATGGGCACAGTAAGGATGGGAACAGTGAGGATGGGAACAGTGAGGATGGGAAATGTGAGGATGGGAACAGTGAGGAACAGTGAGGATGTGCACAGTAAGGATGGGAACAGTGAGGATGGGAACAGTGAGGATGGGCACAGTAAGGATGGGAACAGTGAGGATGGGCACAGTAAGGATGGGAACAGTGAGGCATTGTTGACCCTCGGCTTATACTCGAGTCAGTAAGTTTTCCCAGTTTTTTGTGGTACCATTAGGTACCTCGGCTTATACGCGGGTCGGCTTATACTTGAGTATATACGGTATATATATATATATATATATATATACACACATACACACACACACAGTGCCTTGAAAATGTATTCATACCCCTTGAAATTGTCCACATGTTCTCATGTTACAACCAAAAACGTAAATGTATTTGATTGGGATTTTATGTGATAGACCAACACAAAGTGGCACATAATTGTGAAGTGGAAGGAAAATGATAAATGGTTTTCAATTTTCTACAAATAAATATGTGAAAAGTGTGGGGGGGGGCATTTGTATGGCGCCCCCCGCAGTCAATACTTTGTAGAACCCCCTTTCTCTGCAATTACAGCTGCAAGTCTTTTTGGGGATGTCTCTACCAGCTTTGCACATCTAGAGAGGGACATTTTTCCCTCATTCTTCTTTGTAAAATATCTCAAGCTCTGTCAGATTGGATGGAGAGCGTCTGTAAACAGCAATTTTAAAGTTTTGCCACAGATTTTCAATGTGATTTAGGTCTGGACTGTGACTGGGGCCATTCTAACACATGAATATGCTTTGATCCAAACCATTCCATTGTAGCTCTGGCTGTATGTTTCGGGTCGTTGTCCTGCTGGAAGGTGAACCTCCGCCCCAGTCTCAAGTCTTTTGCAGAAACTAACAGGTTTTCTTCTAAGATTGTCCTGTATTTGGCTCCATCCATCTTCCCATCAACTCTGACCAGCTTCCCTGTCCCTGCTGAAGAAAATAATCCCCACCACATAATGCTGCCAACACCATGCTTCACGGTGGGGATGGTGTGTTCAGGGTGATGTGCAGTGTTAGTTTTCTGCCACACATAGCGTTTTGCTTTTAGGCAAAAAAGTTAAATTTTGGTCTCATCTGACTGTGTTGCTATGGCAATTTCTATAGTGACTTTATAATAGTAATATAAATATAGAGTTTAGGTAGTAACAGGATATGTGTAGAGAGCCCCTTCCCTCCCCCTCCATTGATACTGGACGTTCTTTGCAGGAAACAGGAAATGGGTGGGAGGGGCCCCTCCCTCCCCCTTCATTGATCAGGAAACAGGAAATGGATGGGAGGGTCTTGGAAGGGGTTTTTGGAGACACATGTGTTTGAACAACAGTTGGTGTTTTGGGAGGACAAAGAGAGACATGACTGCCTGGAGCTGGAGAGCTTTGAAGAACTTGAGATGGACTGAGCAAAGGACCATGGAGGACATCTTGACCTCTAAGTTGAGTAATTATTTTGTTTACTTAAATGTGTACATGCTTATATATTTGTAGGCATATATTTTGTAAGTTATAAGTGTGTTGTATTGTGCATCCTACAGTCCTTGTTTAGTAAAGCATTGATATACTACAGAAGTTTAAGCTTCCTTGGTTTTACCACAAGAACTTAATAGATAGACGTAAAGCATTACAATGGGGGCTCGTGGCCGTGATTTGTGCTAAAATTTCAACAGAAGCTGACCTGTTTTCTGTGGTGTGTTTTGTTGCTTGTACTGGGGGAAAAAATGCTGCGTACACTGTTTAGGAAGAGTAAGGCTGCAAAGGTTTCTGGTGTCCAGGAGGACTTGAAGGCGTGCACCCTTCCTATCTGGGCCAGAAATAGTCAGTGGATGTCTGTTGCAAAGGAGCTGGCTGGATATGCTTCTCCTTTGAACAGAGCTTGGGGGGGATGGAGTCTCTGATCTTTCCTCAGATTTTAGTCTCAAAAGTTTTGGGTTCAGTAAGGGAGAGATGCGGGCAGTTGCTGTGTTTGGTTTGCATGTCCTGCATGCTCTACATATTGAATCTGAAAAGAGGGAAAAGGCAGAATTAGAAAGAGATTTATTGAAGGAGCAGCTTGCAGTAGCATCCAAGTGTTTGGAAGAAACTGCAAGCAGGGCAAAAGATTTAGAAAGTAGGGTAATCAAAGTTAAACCTGCAGTGGCTTCGAAGTGTGTTCAAACCGCTGTAGGCCGAGCTGAAGATTTGAATGAGCGGTGTGCAGCCCTCATGAATAAATCTAATGATGCTCTAACAAAGGACAAAGGCCCAAAGCCTGTAAGCAGAAGTAGGACATGTGCTACTGTTACTTCTCATAAAAGGAAGCAGAGGATTTGATCAGCTCAAATTACAGAGTTGATTCAGATACAAGGAAGGCAAGGCCTATGATCTCCAGGAGACACATGTGGATTGATTTACTTAAGGTGGGCGTCCCTAGAGAGGACATAGATGGGATTCCTACACCAGCATTGTTTAAGAAGTGGAAGCAAATGGTTGGGAGATTCAGTCACATTAGGTGTTTCTGTTGCCATAACATGGGGCATTTTGCAAAAATGTGCCATACTGTGAAGCAGCAGGCCTCTGTTCTTCCAAGGACGGCACGGAGAGACATGCAAGTTTATTCGTTACGTTGGAAGTCAATGCCTTTCCGTGAAAGTGTTTCAAGGCAACAGTGGGCACCCTACAATAGTGTTGCCGTTAGGAATGGGCAGATAGAGAAATGTGAGCAGTGAGCAATGTTTTTGGCACAGTTGGAAATGAACATATAATCTGCTTTTGTCTCTTACTCTTTTCAGATATTGAGCATCGAGAGGTGGAGCAGGCAGAGCAGAAGACCATGCTGGGTGGGAGGAGGAAGACCAGAAGAGAGCTTGATGAAGATGCGGATGATTTGCTAAAAGGTGGCTGAATTGGAGTGGACTTTCATCTGAGCATTTCCTTATGACCAAGAGGACAAGAGACTTTTATCTGGGACTTTCTTTACACAAACTGCCAAAAGACATTACCCCTGCTCAAAAGTAATGTTGCAGCCTTCCAGGGACAAACAAAAGTCTGACCGCCCAGATGGGGGTCAAAAAGGAATTTTTTCCTCCCATTTAAGGGGGGGTTTATTTTGCCCTTTTCTGGACAAAAGGCATTAAGAAGTTTCCTATATTATTCTATAAAGTCAAGAGGTGGTATGTGTTGCTATGGCAATTTCTATGACTTTATAATAATATAGAGTTTAGGTAGTAACAGGATATGTGTACAGAGCCCCTTCCCTCCCCCACCATTGATACTGGACGTTCTTTGCAGGAAACAGGAAATGGGTGGGAGGGGCCCCTCCCTCCCCCTCCATTGATCAGGAAATGGGTGGGAGGGGCTTGGAAAGGGTTTTTGGAGACACATGGGTTTGGACAGGAGATGGTGTTTTGGGAGGACAAAGAGAGACGTGACTGCCTGGAGCTGGAGAGCTTTGAAGAACTTTTGAGATGGACTGAGCAAAGGACCATGGAGGACATCTTGACCCCCAAGTTGAATAATTATTTAGTTTACTTAATGGGTACATGTTGTACATGCTTATATTTTAGGGCTGTTACTGATTAAAATTTTCGTGTTCGATTAATCGATTTTTTTTTTAATCGATTAATCGACTAATTTCGATTAACCACTTCAATACCATGCACTTATACAGCTTCCTGCCCAAGCCAATTTTCAGCTTTTAGCACTGTCACAATTTGAATGACAATTGCGCGGTCATGCTACACTGTACCCAAACAAATTTTTTATCATTTTGTTCCCACAAATAGAGCTTTCTTTCAGTGGTATTTGATCGCCTCTGCGATTTTTATTTTTTGCACAACAAATAAAAAAAGAGCGAAAATTTTGAAAAAAACTATGTTTTTCTTTGTTTCTGTAAAAAAAATTTGTAAATAAGTACCTTTTCTACTTCAATGACGGGCACTGATAAGGCGGCACTGACGGGCACTGATAAGGCGACACTGATGAGCACCAATGAGGTGGCACCAATGAGGTGGCACTGATGATGGGCACTGATAGGCGGCACTGATATGTGGCACTGGTATGCGACACTGATTGGCACTCATAGGCGGCACTGATTGGCACTCATAGGCGGCACTGATAGGTGGCACGGACGGGCACTGATAGGTGGGCACTTATGGGCACAGATGGGCACGGATGGGCACTGATAGGTGGCGCTGATGGACACTAGTAGGTGGCACTGATGGACACTGATGCCCAGCAATGCCAGCCACCACACATTGTGGTGGTGCCATCATAGTGCCAGTCAGTGCCCATTTGTGGGCACTGATTGGCATTTTTTTTTTTTTTGTTACATGTGGATGGCCATGGGGGCCATCCACATGCTTGGGGCTTCCTGGGGCGTCCTGGGGGGCTTCCCTGGTGGTCTAGTGTGGGTATCCGAGGGGGGGCTGCGCTGATAAACGATCAGCGCGAACCCCCCCTGTCAGGAGAGCCGCCGATCGGCTCTCCTCTACTCGCGTCTGTCAGACGCGAGTGAGGAAGAGCCGATCAACGGCTCTTCCTGTTTACATCGTGATCAGCTGTGATTGGACACGGCTGATCACGTGGTAAAAAGCCTCCGCCGGAGGCTTTTTACCGAGATCAGTGTAGCGGTGCGTCAGACTGACCCACCGCTCCACCGATCGCCGCGATGCGCACCTCCCCAGGCGCGCAGCGGCTGTTATCCCGCAGGACGTCATATGACGTCCAGTGTGGATAACACAACCACTTCCCGGACGTCAATCTGCTATTGACAGGGCGGGAAGTGGTTAATTATAATGCACATACAGTTTTTACAAGAATTTTTTTTTATTAAACTTTAAGAAAAACGTAGAACGTTAGTTTGTTGTCCACATCTCCCCCCATACTGTAATGTCCACATGTGTCCCCATACTGTAATGTCCACATCTCCCCCGTAGTGTCCACATCTCCCCCGTAGTCTCCACATCTCCCCCCCATACTGTAATGTCCACATGTGTCCCCATACTGTAATGTCCACATCTCCCCTGTAGTGTCCACATCTCCCCCGTAGTGTCCACATCTCCCCCCCATACTGTAATGCCCACATGTGTCCCCAATACTGTAATGCCCACATGTGCCCCCATTCTGTAATGTCCACATCTCCCCCCCATAATGTAATGCCCACATGTGTTACCACTGTAATGTCATTGTCCACATCTCCCCCCATAATGTCCACATCTCCCCCCATAATGTCCACATCTCCCCCCATACCTTAAGATCCAGGCAGAACCGTCCGCAGAGTAGACGGCACAAGCAGGCGGCTGATGAGGACGTCAGCGCGCCGCTACTAGGCTGCCGCAGGGTGGACCAAGATGGCCGCCGCGCTCCGGAGCTAGGCCGAAGCCGCGGCCTTTCCTATGGACGAGACCGCGGAGCTCACTCCGCGGATCGTCATCGATCAAAAAAATTTTGATCGATCAAAGAAATTAACGATTAATCAAGCAATTAATCGTTAATTTCCGCACCCCTATTATATTTGTAGGCATATGTTTTGCAAGCTATAAGTTGTGTTGTATTGTGCATCCTACAGTTGTATGTGCAGATTTTTTCCTTGTTTAGTAAAGCATTGATACACTACAGACGCTTAAGCTTCCTTGGTTTTACCACAAGAACTTAATAGATAGACGCAAAGCATTACACTGACCAGAGCACCTTCTTCCACATGTTTGCTGTGTCCCCCACATGTTTGCTGTGTCCCCCCACGTTTGCTGTGTCCCCCCACGTTTGCTGTGTCCCCCCACGTTTGCTGTGTCCCCCCACGTTTGCTGTGTCCCCCCACGTTTGCTGTGTCCCCCCACGTTTGCTGTGTCCCCCCACATGTTTGCTGTGTCCCCCCACATGGCTTCTCACAAACTGCAAACAGGACTTATTATGACTTTCTTTCACCAATGTCTTTCTTCTTGTCACTCTTCCATAAAGGGCAGATTTGTGGAGAAGCACGACTAATAGTTGTCCTGTGGACAGATTCTCCCCCCTGAGCTGTGCATCTCTGCAGCTCCTCCAGAGTTACCATGGGCCTCTTGGCTGCTTCTCTGATAAATGTTCTCCTTGCCCGGCCTGGTCAGTTTAGGTGGACGGCCATGTCTTGGTAGGTTTGCAGTTGTGCCATACTCGTTCCATTTTCCGATTATGGATTGAACAGAGCTTCGTGAGATGTTCAAAGCTTGGGATATATTTTTATAACCTAACCCTGCTTTATACTTCTCCACAACTTTATCCCTGACCTGTCTGGTGTGTTCCTTGGCCTTCATGATGCTGTTTGGTCACTAAGGTTTAGAGATTAAATTAAACACAGGTGGACTCTATTTACTAATTAGGTGACTTCTAAAGGCAATTGGTTCCACTAGATAGGGTATCAGAGTAAAGGGGGCTGAATACAAATGCCCCCCCCCCCCCACACTTTTCACTGTAAAAAAAAAAATAGAAAACCATTTATCATTTTCCTTCCACTTCACAATTATGTGCCACTTTGTGTTGGCCTCTCACATGAAATCCCAATAAAATTCATTTACGTTTTTGGTTGTAACGTGACAAAATGTGGAAAATTTCAAGGGGTATGAATACTTATTCAAGGCACTGTACATACACATCCATCCATCAGGAAACAGGCTGGAGGTACGAATACTACAGAGAGGGCATTGCTGGAACACAGCAGCCATGACCCAACCACATTACCTCCACACAAAAAAAGTCCAGGTTATGGACGCTCTTCATTGCTGGGACATATCGTTTCCAAACTGAAGCTGAAGGCACTACATGTCCCAGGATGCACAGGCTCCGTGGTATACCATCTACTCCATATACGTTACACTTTAATGGAAATATGGTACAGCAAGCATGTAAAATTTTTCAAGTCCCATAAATTGCTTTGGGGTAAGTGTTACAATAACAACTGAAACCAGCCGCTCACTTTAATACACTTCAATGAAGCTTCCCTTAAAATCACTCCAAACATCTCAACAATGATCACATACTGCCCTCTGCTGGCCACCAACACAAATCACATATCAAGCAAACAATCTGCTTCTTTCTTTTATTGAAGCTGAGCTCCAGCCACATTATTTTTTATTTTTTTTCCCCCCCATCTTAGGATAGAGCAGATTGTTTCTGATCTATACTGGTTTAATAAAAATAAATAAAAAAACTGATGGGTTGGTGAAGACAGACACACCAGCCATGCATGTACACCAGAGGAAGTCTCAGCATTCCATCAGAACACCTACGTAATGAAGCAGTACTTCGGGGAGCTGACAATGCCATTGGGGGGGGGGGGGGGTTTCTCCAAATATAGTCAACAAATCCTCCTACATACATTGCACCGGTTTATCTGCCACTTTCTCTTATCTACAGCCAAAGTGCAGAATTTATACACCGTGTCTGAGGTTTCAGAAAGCAGGTGGTGGGGAACTTAAATTACACTCTGCAGATCTCAGTGAGCAAAGCCATCTTTAAAAAACACAGGGCAAAAAAGGGGCAGCTGCCCCTGGCCCAGTCATTGTTGTGGGGGCCCAAAGCACCTTGGGAGGGCCCAAGAAAATATTTGCCCAGGGTCCAATCAATATTAAAGACGGCCCAATCAGTGAGAGACGATTGGAAGGAAAAGAAGGGAAGGGAAACCCCCCCCCCTTTCACACAGGTACAGAGCTGAGGCTGCCAATCACAGGTTGTGTGGTGGAGATCCTTCTCCTGTCATCTTTTAACCACTTAAGGACCGGCCCATGTAGATTTACGTCGGCAGAGTGGCACGGACAGGCATAATCACGCACCTGTACGTCCCCTTTAAATGCCTGCCGTGTGGTCGCGTGCGCGTCGCCGCTGGCGCGCTCGCAACCCTGCCGCCTTCCCTGTGAGTCGGACCGCAGGTCCGGCGGACTCGATCGCCGCGATCCTCTCACGGAGGTATAGAGCGGGGAGATGCTTGTGTAAACACAACATCTCCCCGCTCTGCCTAGTGACAAGGACACCGATCTCGGCCTTGTGTACTCGGAGCGAAGATCGGTGTCATGTGACACACAGCCCATCCCCTGTACAGTAAGAAACACTCAATAGGGAACACTTAACCCCTACAGCGCCACCTAGTGGTTAACCCCTTCACTGCCAGTGTCATTTTCACAGTAACCAGTGCATTTTTATTGCACTGATCGCTGTAAAAATGACAATGGTCCCAAAAATGTCTCAAAAGTGTCCGATGTGTCCGCCATAATGTCGCAGTCACGAAAAAAAAAAAAATCGCTGATCGCCGCCATTACTAGTAAAAAAAAATTATTACTAAAAAACGCCATAAAACTGTCCCCTATTTTGTAGACGATATAACTTTTGCGCAAACCAATCAATAAACGCTTATTGCGATTTTTTTTACTAAAAATATGTAGAAGAATACGTATCGGACTAAACTGAGGAAAAAAAAATGTTTTTTTATATATTTTTTGGGGATATTTATTATAGCAAAAAGTAAAAAATATTGAATTTTTTTCAAAATTGTCGCTCTATTTTTGTTTATAGCTCAAAAAATAAAAACCGCAGAGGTAATCAAATACCACCAAAAGAAAGCTCTATTTGTGGGGAAAAAAAAGGACGCAAATTTTGTTTAGGAGCCACGTCGCACGACCGCGCAATTGTCAGTTAAAGCGACGCAGTGCCGAATCGCAAAAAAGTGGCCTGGTCATTGACCAGCAAAATGGTCCGGGGCTGAAGTGGTTAATCTCTTGGTGTCAGAAAAATTTGTTAGAAGTGATTCATGCTGATCGCAGAGGAAGGAGGCAGCAGACAGAAATGACACTTCTAAAACATTTCTAAAATCTAGGCTATTGATGGGCTAGGAGAGCAGATAATACATCCATGTATATAGAACGCTGGCGGCTCGGTGATCACCCCCAGACCTCGGTTGTTGGGCGACCAGACATGTCAACCTTTATATGGGCTCATACCACAACCTGAGTAACCCGGAGCAAACACACTGAGCACACAGCCGGGATCTCATCTAGTTTGCAGCGTCCATCCATCAGAAAGGTTGACTCTTCTCACATTCCTGGGAACGACGTCCCGGTGATGCCACGGAGATGGTCATTAAGACTTGCAGAGGAAGTCGGCTTTAATTCCTCTCTAATTTCCTGGCAATCTCCTTACCTCCATAATGTGGATTTGGCTCTCAGTCAGAAGACGGAGAGCTTATTAGCGGAGTTCTCCCACAAGCAATCAGTCGTCTCTCCGCATTTGTATCTGAGACGTGGGGGGTAGAACGGGGGGAGAACGGGGGGAGAACTGACACAGTGGAGGAGGCCCAACACAAGCAATATCCACTGTGAATATGAAATTTTTGAGAAATTGGACTTTGTAAAGAAAATGAATGACCTTTTTCGCGTGAGAGGGACCCGCTCACCTAAGCCGCATTTTGCCAAGTTAGAAGGAACCAAGTGTGTGCCAGCTCATTCACCTTGATGCTGGGCGAACACATGTGGCAGCAAAGTCTGCAGCCATCATCGCTGTTTAGTGCGAGGAAAAAGTTCAAATTGAGTGTCTTCAGCACTGGGACTGCACTGTCACCAACAGCTCCAGACTCTGGATCACATGATCACTGGCAGCCAGTGACGAGGAAGCTAATGCAATGCTTTAGACACGGACCACCATCACATGGTCAGAAAAGCCCATGCAACTCTTCCGACACTGGGCGCCATCACATACTCAGAAAAGCCCATGTAACGCCTTCGAGACTGACCACCATCACTTAGCAAATGTAACACCTTCAAAACTGGCCCCCCATTACATGGTCAGAAAAGCCCATGTGACGCCACCGACACTGGCCACCATCACGTGGTCAGAAAAGCCCATGCAACTCCTCCGACACTGGGCGCCATCACATGATCAGAAAAGCCCATGCTACGCCTCCGACACTGACCGCCATCACATGATCAGGAAGCCACTGTAAACGCCTCGGACACTGACGCCATCACATGATCAGAAAAGCCCATGTAACGCCTTCGAGAATGACCACCATCACTTAGCAAATGTAACACCTTCAAAACTGGCCCCCCATTACATGGTCAGAAAATCCCATGTAACTCCTCCGATACTGGCCACCATCACATGGTCAGAAAAGCCCATGTAACTCCTCCGACACTGGCCACCATCACATGATCAGGAAGCCCATGTATTGCCACCGACACTAACCATGATCAAAACTGATCACCATCACATGGTCAGAAAAGCCCATGCAACTCTTCCGACACTGGCCACCATCACATGGTCAGAAAAGCCCATGTAACTCCTCTGACACTGGCCACCATCACATGGTCAGAAAAGCCCATGCAACTCCTCCGACACTGGCCACCATCACATGGTCAGAAAAGCCCATGCAACTCCTCCGACACTGGCCACCATCACATGGTCAAAAAAGCCCATGTAACTCCTCCGACACTGGCCACCATCACATGATCAGGAAGCCCATGTATTGCCACCGACACTAACCATGATCAAAACTGATCACCATCACATGGTCAGAAAAGCCCATTTAACGCCTCCGACACTGAGTGCCATCACATGATCAGGAATCCCATGTATTGCCACCGACACTAACCATGATCAAATTATCAGGAAACCCATGTAACTCCTCCGACACTGAACACCAACACTGACCAAATGATCAGGAACGCCCAAGTGATGACTCCAAACACTGACCGCCATCACGTGATGAAGAAGCCCATGTATTGCCACAAATACAAGCCATGAACCAGGCCTCTGAGTCCCGGCTTGTGAACGTCTTATCCCAGGGGGGCTTCACAAGCAGGGGGGTCATAGACCGGTAGGTGGGCTTGCCACACGTCATCTGTGGCCAGCTGCCTGAACGAGAAAGACAGCTGGGAAACCCAATGACACCAGAGGCAAACATGGCGGTGCGGGACCCAAGCTGTGGCACTTGTGGGAGCTGGTATACCATTATTCTCACCTAGGCAGGGGCCACAGAGACCTCTTGCACATGGAACCCTCTATCCGAAGCACGTTTTTAGGCATTTTTTTTTAACCTTCTGATCTAAAATACAGCCCGTGGGTATTAATGGACCTGTGCACACAAATGCATAAATTGGTTCTGCGTATAGATCAGTATCAAAAAACTGAAAACACACACCAAAACCCAAAGGAAGGGAGGGGAAGGAAAGAAAGAAAGAAAGAAAGAGAAGGAAAGAAAGAAAGAAAAAAGGAAAGAAGGAAAAGGAAAGAAAGAGAAATTACTTTTTTTCTTTATTACTTTTCTTTCTTTTTCTTTCCTTTATTACTTTTCTAAAGAAAAGAAAGAGAAAGAAAAGAAAAATAAAGAAAAGAAGGAAGGAAAAAAGGAAAGAAAAGAGGAAGGGGAAGGAAAGAGGAAGGGGAAGGAAAAAGGAAGAAAAAAAGAAAGAAGGAAAGAAGGAAAGAAAGAAGGAAAAAAAGAAGGAAAAAGAAAAGTAATAAAAAAAAGAAAAATAAATTACTTTTCTTTATTACTTTTCTTTTTCTTTTCTTTCTTTCCTTATTACTTTTCTAAAGAAAAGAAAGAGAAAGAAAAGAAAAAAAAAGAAAAGAAGGAAGGGGAAGGAAAAAAAAGGAAAGAAAGGAGGAAGGGAAAGAAAGAAAGAAAGAAAGAAAGAAAGGAGAAAGAAAAGAGGAAGGGGAAGGAAAAAGAAAGAAAGAAAAGAAGGAAAAGAAAGAAAGAAAGAAAGAAAGAAAGAAAGAAAGAAAGAAAAGGAGAAAGAAAAGAGGAAGGGGAAGGAAAAAGAAAGAAAGAAAAGAAGGAAAAGAAAGAAAGAAAGAAAGAAAGAAAGAAAGAAAGAGAAAGAAAAGAAAAGAAGGAACAAAGGAAATAAAAGAGGAAGGGGAAGGAAAAAGAAAGAAAGAAAGAAAGAAAGAACGAAAAGAAGGAAAAGTAAGAAAAAGGAAAGAAAAGAAAAGAAAAGAAAAGAAAAAAGGAAAAAAGGAAAAAAAGGAAAGAAAGGAGGAAGGGGAAAGGGAAAGAAAGAAAGAAAGGGAAGGAAAAGGAAAGAAGGGAAAAAGGAAAGAAGGAAAAAAGGAAAGAAGGAAAAAAGGAAAGGAAAGAAAGGGAGAAAGAAAGAAAAGGGATAGAACGAATGAAGGAGTGTTGCCGGATAGTTTTTGTTATGTGCGTATGCCATGTCCTTGATTATAAAAGCTAGAAGTTTATACATGTGTGCCGTACACGCAAAGGCGCACGTGTTCTCACGTTTTTTTCTGCCAGGAAGATCTGCCGTTCATACATCAGTACCATGTGCAAGTACCCTAAAAAGAAAGAAAATTGGAAGGTCCGTTGCAAGTACTGAAGTAATTCCCCATCCGTCCTGTAATGCAGGAGGTGCTGGGAAATAACACACACAGGAATAAGTGTTAAGAGGATAATAGAAGATCCAGAAAGTAGTAACAGTAATCACATGGTGGATCAGACAAGAGCCGTATGGTGTCACTAGACAACCTTCTAGATAAAATGTCACGGCTGTGTCACCCCGGACTGCTCTTCGGACGTAAAATGCTAATTCTCACATTTAACCAGACAAAACAAACACCAGCATCATGTTTGTGTGACATCGCTCGTCCGGAAGAAGGTCATTTACCTCCTCCGCCATGACAAAGTCTTAGGAAGACGTCTCGTAGAGGGAGCGGAGCCATCACTGGCCTCAGGTGAAGTCTCGTACAGATCACAGCCAAAGTCGCGGAGCTCAAACTCCAAACCAGCGAGTGACGTCACGTGAACTGCTTATGGTGATCACAAAACACATAGTAGTACAGCAAATGAAAAAACACGAACTCCACCATTCATACTGAGGTTCTATTCAATGAACAGAATAAATCACATTTTATTTTATATGCCAATATAAAGACCTGAAATCTATCTTTATATTATATTAAACTATCCTCCCCAAAAATACATATAGGAGTAGGTGGACTGAGTCACCCCTTTATTCATCTCCCCGGGGTTGGGCAATCATGGCCCTCCAGCTGTTGTCAGTCCAGCTACATGTCCCATGAAGCATTGCAAGATAACAGTTACAAGCATGACTCCCAGTGGCAGAAGAATGATGGGAAGACTGACCGTTTCACCCTGGGGGGGCATGATGGGAAGATTGACCGTTTCTCCCGGGGGGGGGGTGAGAAGACTGACAGTTTCTCCTGGGGGGGGGGGCATAATGGGAAGACTGACAGTTTTTCCTGGGAGGGGGTGATAGGAAGACTGACAGTTGCTCCTGGGGGGGGTTGATGGGAAGACTGACAGTTGCTCCTGGGGGGGGGGGTGATGGGAAGACTGACAGTTTCTCCTGGGGGGGGGGGGTGATGGGAAGACTGACAGTTTCTCCTGGGGGGGGCCCATGATGGCAAAACTTGACAGTTTCTCCCAGATGCATGATGGGACTTGTAGCTCCTCAACAGCTGGAGGGCCACAGTTTGCCCTCCCCTGATACTGCACATTCCAGCAGCAGGATCTCTCTTTTGTTGTTTCTGGGTCTGTCCCCACCCACCTTAAAGTTTTGGGTGTCCCCGTCCACACTGACTTTTTGGGCGAGTGTCCGCCCCTCTTCAAGTTTGCAAGCAGTGCAAGTGCCTGAATTTGTATTGTTATCAGTCTGTTGTAGTCCCTGAACAGTCTGTATAGCAAAGCTCAGACAGAAGCAGCACAAGAAGCCAGATGAGCTGCTCAGTGTTCCTGATCGGCCACGTCCCCTGATGTTTCACCCGCCCTCGGGGCTTAGTCAGAGGTTGACTCTATGACCAAGTCCCGGGGCGTAACGCGTTGGGGGGTGGTCTATTGGAATGAGCCAGGGCTGAAGTCGCTTTTCATCTCTCTTGCACTTGGAGCGGTTCTGAGGTCTCCTGCCCTTCCCGATAGGGCTGTGCTGTTTGACAGAGCTGTGTAAATCTCAAAACTGGATGGACAGAAATACAAATCCTTTATCAGGTAAAACAGAAAAGAAAGAAAGAGAGAGAGAGCGGGACAGACAGAGAGAGAGCGGGACAGACAGAGAGAGAGAGGGACAGACAGAGAGAGAGAGAGACAGGCAGACAGACAGAGGGGACAGACAGACACAGCGAGAGAGAGAGAGAGGTACAGAGAGAGAGACAGACAGAGAGACAGACAGAGAGACAGACAGAGAGACAGACAGAGAGACAGACAGAGAGACAGACAGAGAGACAGACAGAGAGACAGACAGAGAGACAGACAGAGAGACAGAGACAGAGACAGAGACAGAGACAGAGAGAGACAGACAGAGAGAGAGACAGAAACAGACACAGAGAGAGAGAGAGAGACAGAGACAGAGACAGAGACAGCTCTTTTTTCCCGTCAGGAAAAAGTACTGCCCAGAAAACCGGTCGTCTGTATGCTTTCCCGTGGGAAGAAAAAACGCACATGCTCGTAAACAATTTGACGCATGCGCGGAAGCATAGAACGTCATTTTGTCGGCTCGTCGTAGTCTTTGACGTCACCACGTTCTTGGCATTCAAAAGTTCAGCGGTCTTTTGTGTGACAGTGTGTATGCAAGGCAGGCTTGAGAGGAATCCCATTGGGAAAAGCGTAGCTTTTTTTTCCTGCCGGGAAAACCGGTCGTGTGTACGAGGCAAACGTCCAACCCTCTTCAACATCTACATCAATGAACTGGCTGCAGCTCTAGAATCCTCTGCAGCACCAGGACTGACTCTTCACGACACTGAGGTGGCGTTCCTGCTGTATGCGGATGACCTCCTACTTCTGTCACCAACAGAGAAAGGTCTACAAGACAGTCTTGAAGTGCTGGAGAAATACAGTGCCACGTGGGCACTACCAATCAACTCGAGCAAAACAAAAATCATGGTGTTCCAAAAGAAAAATTACAAAACAAACAAAGAGCCCTTCCTTTCCAATAAACAACTGCACTGTTAGAGCCGGTTCACACAGGGGCGACTTGAAGTCGCCCGGTTGAGAAAAGTAATGTAAGTGAATGGAGCCATCTTAATATACACTACTGCAGTCGCTCCGACTTCAGAAAAGGTTCCTGTACTACTTCAATCCGACTTCTAGGCGACCTGTACCCATTGATTTCAATGGAAGTCGCCTCCAAGTCGGATCCCCTGTCTTAACAGAAGCGACTTTACAGGAAATAAAAATAGTTTTCTCTGCAATCCCCTCCCTCCCACAGAGCTGATTACTCTTTGATTGGCCACTGGCAAAGTCTCCTGTCCTGGAGGCGACTTCAAGTCGCCCCAAGTTGCGCTGTGGTTCACACTCAAGTCGCGCTGGAGTTGCCTCGCAAAGTCGCGCACAAAGTCGTGTCGCTCCTGTGTGAACCGGCTCTAAACTAAACTAACAGCTACACATACCTTGGCCTAGACATTACCCAATCAGGAAGTTTCAAGCCGGCCATAGAGGCACTAAAAGACAAGGCATGCAGAGCCTTCTATGCCATCAGGAGACGGCTCTACCACCTAAAACCACCAGTGAGAGTCTGGCTCAAAATATTTGATAGCTTCATCACCCCAATTCTTCTTTATGGCAGTGAAGTTTGGGGTCCTGTCACCTACCCAGAC